>CM059187.1:151388112-151552732 GCA_030323885.1 Branchipolynoe longqiensis | reverse complement strand
AGGTGACCATAGCCTGACTTACTATTTGTGAGAAGTATATGAAGATGTCACAATTCACCAGGCTGCCTTCTAGTATTTCTAGTATGGCCTCGCCATGACCAGACTACAATACATAGTACTGAAAGTGATGGTGCCCTGCTCCTTTAGTGTTTCAGCTCATGTCTGTATAGCGCAGCTCATGTCTGTTTAGCGCAGCTCATGTCTGTTTAGCGCAGCTCATGTCTGTTTAGCACAGCTCATGTCTGTATAGCGCAGCTCATGTCTGTATAGCGCAGCTCATGTCTGTTTAGCGCAGCTCATGTCTGTTTAGCGCAGCTCATGTCTGTTTAGCACAGCTCATGTCTGTTTAGCACAGCTCATGTTTGTTTAGCGCAGCTCATGTCTGTATGGCACAGCTCATGTCTGTATAGCGCAGCTCATGTTTGTCTAGCGCAGCTCATGTCTGTTTAGCGCAGCTCATGTCTGTATAGCACAGCTCATGTCTGTAGCGCAGCTCATGTCTGTATAGCGCAGCTCATGTCCGTATAACGCAGCTCATGTCTGTATAGCACAGCTCATGTCTGTATAGCGCATCTCATGTCTGTATAACACAGCTCATGTCTGTATAGCGCAG
Source organism: Branchipolynoe longqiensis (assembly GCA_030323885.1). Lineage (NCBI taxonomy): Eukaryota > Metazoa > Annelida > Polychaeta > Phyllodocida > Polynoidae > Branchipolynoe > Branchipolynoe longqiensis. The sequence goes on along the minus strand of CM059187.1, from coordinate 151,552,119 downwards.
CTCATGTCTGTATAGCACAGCTCATGTCTGTATAGCACAGCTCATGCTGTTTAGCGCAGCTCATGTGTGTATAGCGCAGCTCATGTCTGTTTAGCGCAGCTCATGTCTGTACAGCGCAGCTCATGTCTGAATAGCGCAGAACATGTAATATTGATATGTTCAGGAATTATCATATTTTCAAAACCATTAAACATCATGGACTTTGAAACGAGTAAAAAGCAACCATATTCCATGATTGTTTGTTAGGATTTGCATCCTCGCATTAGCACAGCATTGTTTGTTGACCCAAATACATTTGCTTGTGTGTTGTTGTTTTACGTTCTAGCAACATCTAAGGTCATATCAGGACAGGTACCGACTTGTGACAGTACGCACTCATAGCGATTTTATAGTGCTGCCCCACTGAGAAATCAGGCAGATGGCACCATGACCCGATAACCCACTCAGTCACATTATCCTGACACCAAGCTAACCAGTCCTTGCCCTATCCTAACAATGCCGAGCACCAGGCTAGGAAGCGACAAGTATCAATCTTTAAGTCATTGGTTTGACTCAACCGGGAACCGAACTCCAAAATAAAGCGATCGATATAGGGGCATGGTCGATGTGTGGAGGTGGTCGGTTAGAGAGGTTTTACTGTATGTATATACATATATAATGCATAGATCAGTTAACTGGCACTCCCAAACTGATTTGTATAATGGCTGCGTGTTCGATAAAAAGTCTGCGTCCATACTTTCAGCGTGAGTAGATGCAATAACGGACTTATTACTCTGCTCAAGAACCCCAGAGGACTCACAGCGAAAAATCAATTTGCCTACACGATTAAATGCCGAGGTATGAATAATAGAGGACTATTTCACTGAGATTGGATATTACTAGCTTCACTCATAAGCAGAGGTTTCACGTACAATACGCACATATATCATTAATCATTGTATACTAGTAATAGTACTTTCCCAAAGATGTTGGTCCTTGTTCTATTTAAAGTACACAAGTTTCGTGGTGATCACTATCCCAGCAGAGGGGGTAGGCCCTGAGTTCACTCACACCCAGACCTGCCAGCACCACTATGTCTATTTACATCCCACTCAGGCACCACCAGCCCATACATATATATATATATATATATATATATATATATATATATATATATATATATATATATATATATATATACATGCGCCTGGTCATGTACACTGATTAGTAATAGAACCTTTGCATTACCCCCTATGCGGTATATCGGAATATTTTACCCTTCTATGCAGATATAAATGCTTAATATATGCATGCACCAATAAGTAGGATAAGTAGATTCAAATTTAGGCAGTGTTTTGGTTTAGAGAATTTGATGATTTCATCAGACCATACAGCTTTAAGTGTATATATAGGTGCAGCCACTATCACCGCCGGCCTCAAATAGCCATATAATCCCTTAAGTGCGTTTAGACTCGCATAATGCTTATACATGTATATAAATATTAAACATTTTGCAACAATACTGTCTCTTAGGAGTTGTGTCAGTGTACGGCCCTGATATGGGTTTAATATTATATATATATATATATATATATGTGATGTATAACGGATTATGCAAGTATAAAGATACGTAAGGGTTAATTATTACTTTATTGTTATACTCCGTAAGACAACACTGTACGGGTGGCTCCACCTACCCTCCTCACCTCCACCGGATGTAGACAAGTGTCAGTCAGAGGATTTGGACAGAACGGACGTGTCACGCTACCCGCTCCCCGCTCCCCGCTCCCGGCTTGATGCCAGTCTACTACTACTGTTCCCTCTGCGGCGAACACCACCCAGAGGGAGATCTTGAGACTTGCGCTCGCTATCAGCTGGAGAGTGAAGGAGCGGACGGTCAGCACACACGGTTATCAAGGAGAACCTCAGCAGACAGGATGGCCAAATCCAAGCAGGAGTCGGACTCACTGGCTTCCACTATGCAGACGATGTCGATGGAGGACCGCGAGAAATCGGCGAGGGCGGCCGTAGATGCGATGGAGATGGAGGAGAGGGTGGCTGTCCTGGAGGAGAAGCGGGACAGACTCGCCCGGAGACGGGCCAACAGGATCGCAAACCAGGCCGGGATGACGGGGGATGGCCCGGTAGGAGACGGGGCAGCGGGCGGCAGCGCAGAGGGGGAGGCCACGACGGCCTCCAGCCGGCCGCAGGCAGACCGGACGGCAGACCTGACGGCGGGCCACTCATCATACGGGACCCGTTCGCGCCGCCGGACCCGATCCCGGGGACGCAGGTCGGGACGACGGAGCGGATCAGACTCCAAAAGCCGATCCAGCAGCTCCACTAGACGCAGGAAACGTAAGTGGGCCCTGAAACACTTCACTGTTGCTGCTAAAGATGTACGGAAGCTGAACCCCCACGAACTGGTGGCAGCCTCCACGCTCTGGTGCCTAGATATAGACAACCTGACTGTTAAAGATTACAGGGCCTTTTTAGAGCACGTACACTTTCTGTCTGTCCGTGCGATGACAGACGATTTCAAAGACGCAGCCCACGTTTCATATGATACGGCTATCCGCAAAAAGGCGGAGGCACACGGCTTCGCCGCCTTCTCTGAAAGCTTCCAGGGGGCGAGCGTGGTGCACTATGGCGCACACCACATGAAGCCGAAACGCGCTACTACCGCCAGCAACAGGCGGGTAGCTGGCTCGGGTGGCGGCAAGCGCGCCTGTTTTCTCTGGAACAGAGAAACCGGGTGCCCGCGCTCGGACGAGGTGTGTGGATTCAATCATGCATGCGGGAAGTGTGGCAGTAAGTCACACAAACAGACAAAATGTCAGAGGGACTGACAGACTGAGGGAGACGGCAGACAATCTACGGCAGACCGGAAACCGTCCCGTGAGACTAAGACTGATATAACTAAAGAACCCCATGCTGTCGGTATAATCACCAACCTCGATAAAACTGTGAATGCCTATGTTTGTCATGTTAAGCGTCCTTGCCGTCCCGGCCAGTGCCCTGGTAGGGGCGGGGAGGGTGGTTTAGACGATGTCGGTGGAGCGCATGTGAATATTGAGAACACTAACTGTGGAATTGGCGATGATAAGGCTGTTGAATGTGTCTTTGTTACAGGGGGTGCTGATTACGGCAAAACCGAAATGTGTACTATACCCTATGTGCATGCAAATAAACAGGCGAATTGCCGGAATGATACTGTCCGCCGAGATGTAAGTGGTAATTCAGTTGAACCAAAAGCAGGTAAAGATTGCTCTAAATACGAAGGCAGTTACGTTAGGTCTCCGGGCCATCACCCTACTATAAGTAGAGGTTCCGGCGAAAGTAAGATACGCAATACACCCTGTGAATATGAAATTACTCAGGCGGATTGCCAAACTGACACTGTACATCACAATGTGAATGGTCATAATATCAATCCCACCATAGATAGTGGGGACACCGGGGAACCCGGACATGCTTCTAATAGTATAAATAAATGTTATGACGAGTGTTTCAGTGAAAGCCGCCACAAGGCGGTTAACGGCCACCCGGACGGCGGGCCAACACCAGGCATGAACCCACACGCCCACAAATTGAATTCAACCCGTGAAACTGCTAGCGCTTACAATGTCGGTGCTGATATGGTGGGTACCATCCCCGGTGAGAATATTCCCAATCTAACTTCGGCTACGTACAAATGTGCCATCACTGATAATTTTAAAAATAACAGGGAAGGTGGTATCCGAAATATGAAAGCCGGCGAGTCAGTAATTAAAACCAGTAGCTCGGAGGGTGGGGTGAGGGCAGCGACCCCAGAGATGGCGTTATGGCCGCCCATAATGGCAGGGCGGGATGCGCCAACCGTCAGAACTCCAGAACACACACCACAACCACGGGGGGGGGCCCAGATGCCAGTGACCCAACCGCCTATGATCTTGTGCGGGGCGGCGGGGCCGGGTGGGGGGGGGCGAGGTCAGACACCGCCACCAACCTGGGAGCGATTACATAAGGGGCTGGGAGGGCCTCCCCGACGCCGCAGACAGCTGGGTGACGGTTGAACATATTGGCGCCAAAAATTGCGCTCTCAGAGTCACAGCCCGAGAGACTGCGGGGGACAGGCCGGTGGTTTTTGACATCTCGGATGATTGTGCCCAGGGTCTCTGTGCATGCACCCACAGCATAACGGGCTGCATTGCGCAACTACGTCCTTGCCGGGTCTTTTGCGAGTTGTTTCTGAGGGGTGACACTGACCCAGACTGGCAGTACCTGCTCAGAGGAGTGATATTTGGTTTCAGGGTAATTAACCCGGACTGTGAAGCAAAATACTGTCCGAAGTTACGGATGACCCGTGACCCAGAGCACAGGGCAGGCATAACTAAAAAACTCTCGGGCGAAATAATAAATGGCTGCATCTCAATAGTAACCGATAGGCCGACTTGCGTGCATGACATGTTCTGGATCCCCAAAGACGGTGGTGGGGGCAGGACGATTGTAGATTGCAGCAGGCCAGCCGATGACTCGGTTAATAATTTCACTGAACAGGTATGCGTAAAGTTTAACTACAACAGTGTAGACAGCGTGGCTGAAGTGATGGAGAGGGGCGACTACATGTCGACTATTGACATAAAAGACGCCTACAGGGCAGTATGTATACACCCTGACGACCGTGACAGGCAGGGGCTTCACTGGGACTTTGACCCATCCGAGGGCGCAGACTGTACTTACATGCGAGACAATAGGCTCTGCATGGGGCTGTCCTCAAGCCCGTATGTGTTCAGCAAGATATCTGACTTTGCCGTGCGCTGTGCGGTGAGGGAGGGAGTCCCACGGGTTATAAACTATCTCGACGACTACTGTCTCATTAGCTCCGACTATACTACGGGCTGCCGGGAGCAGGCTAGGATGATAGCGATCCTCAGAAGGATCGGATTCTCAATCAGCTTTACTAAACTAACTTCCCCCGACACCTCTGTCAGGTTCCTCGGTATAGTAATCGACTCAGTCGCACTTGAAATGAGGCTCCCCTCGGATAAGCTCACGAAGCTCATCGCCATACTGAAACAGGTTAGAGGCCGGCGTAAGGCCACTAAAAGGGAGCTTGAGAGGCTGGGCGGCCTACTCGCGCACTGCAGCAAGGTGATAAAGGGGGGTAGGACCTTCTGCAGGCGTATTTATGACTGTATGAACACCGTACGAGAACCTCACTTCATGGTTCGCCTCTCTAAGGGTTTCCGAGAAGATGTTGATTGGTGGTGCGGCTTTGCTGACAGATTTAATGGGAAGGCGAGGATCCTGGGGAGATTTGCCCCGTCACTCTCTACATATAGCGATGCCTCAAACTATGGATATGGGGCCTTGCATGGCAACGCATGGATTGCTGGGGCCTTCAACATGTCCGACGACGCCACCTTGAGAGTTAGACTCGGACATCACCACTTGGCGCCCCACGGGACTTGCGCAAAGGCGCACATAAATGTACGTGAGATGTGGGCGGCCTTTGCGGCTGCGGCACACTGGGGCCACCTATGGGAGAACAGTGCCGTGGTCATGATAACAGATAGCACGACAGTACGGGCCGCCCTTAACACTGGCAGATCTAGATGCCCAGAAATAATGTTCTTCCTGAGACGGCTATTCTGGATAGCGGCTGAGCGGAACTTTGAATTCTCTTCTGTGTTTATAGGCACCAAAGACAACATAATATGTGATGCCTTGAGCAGGTTAGATGATAAAGGTAGTCCAGGGCGCCTCAGAGAGGCCGACCCTACCAACAGTATGTGCTGCAGCTTCATATTTAATGATGATGACAATTCCGGTTCCAGGGGTGGCCCAGCTGAAACGGGAGCAGCTGCTGTTCCAGAGCAGCGCCTACGCCACAAACTCCATCTCAACACGGGGGGTGCAGGTTAGGCGTTACCTGGAGTTTGTCGAGAACTTCTCCGAGACGCACTCCCCCCTGCCCTGCCCACCTGCCCAGGTGGCTCTATATGCCACCTGGCTGGCCAGAACCCTGAAATACTCATCGATACTTAACTACCTTAGCGGCCTGAACTACTTCCTCCGCCAAAGGGGAGCTGAACCGATCTCATACACAAGCTACGAAGTCGCCTCCACCCTCCGTGGAATCAGGAGAGAGAGATCGGCGGCCCCGCGGCAGGCGGCCCCGATATTGCCCGGGACACTGCTGAAGATGTTCTCCTACCTATCTATGACCCAAGGTCACATCGCTTGGCGCGCTGCATTGTTGTGCAGCTTCCGAGCTCTCCTACGCAAGTGCCAGGTGACACTGTCTGAATCTGCACTCCACAGGGCTGATTTCAAATTCTTCCCATGGGGCATGATCATTTCGGTCAGACGATCAAAGACGATCCAGTTCCGGGAGCGCATCCTGGAAATACCGGTCGCCAGGTGCTTGAACACAGACATCTGTGCGGTTTACTGGACCGAACTGCACTTCGACCGGACCCCTGCCCCCCCGGACGCGCTAGCCTTCCGGATCCCCTCCGGCCTGGGCGCCTCCTCGCCCCTCCCCTATGCCGTGTACCAGACAACCTTGCGAATATTCGCGGGGAAGGCAGGCTTGGACCCATCCTCGGTCTCATCCCACTCTCTCAGGCGGGGCGGCTGTACATACCTATCCCTATGCGGGGCCACCATTGAGGAGCTTCGTGCCAGGGGGGACTGGGCGACCGACACAGTCTTCACATACTTGAAAACACCTTTGACTGTAAGAATAATGAACGACATGCGCGTGGCCACCTCACTGGCGACCACTATATACTAACGATAGGGGTTGGGGGATCTCCGATCTTTGGCCTATAACCCTTGCCAGAGATTAAACTACTCAACCCACTACCTCATTTGTTTCTCCCTAATTTGTACTGGAGATATGTTTATGTGATGTATAACGGATTATGCAAGTATAAAGATACGTAAGGGTTAATTGTTACTTTATTGTTATACTCCGTAAGACAACACTGTACGGGTGGCTCCACCTACCCTCCTCACCTCCACCGGATGTAGACAAGTGTCAGTCGCACCGGAGGATTTTTTCTTTTCTTTTCTTTATGGGCAAGGGCCTATAACCCTTGCCAGAGATTAAACTACTCAACCCACTACCTCATTTGTTTCTCCCTAATTTGTACTGGAGATATGTTTATATATATATATGCTTTTCAAAGCAAGTGATCCATCCAACTTCTGAGGAATGAGTGCCAAGAACCTATCCTAATAATGCCGAACGCTAGGCTAGGAAGCGGCAAGTATCAATTTTTAAGTCATTGCTTTGACTCGACCAGGATTTGAACCCACAAACTCACGGATTCAGATCTCCCAAAACAGGAGACGGATGCTCTACTCATCCGGCCACCCCGTCTGATGGAATGATTAATAGGTAGGTAGGTAGGTAGGTAGGGGGTTGCCCGCCATTTTGCAGGGACAGCAATATCAACCAATGAGCGTTACTCACTCATTCACCTCAATGCTATATCCTACAGAGGCATGTTAATGGGATGGGCAGGACTGGGCAGGGCTGGAACAGACCCCTTAAATGCTGCATGTATGTACCACGATGCCAGCCTTTGTGTAGCCAGAGTGGGTACTGCACTTAGGGAGAGTATATACCATCTGGCACACACCACGCGCTTCCTGATAGAAGGCTACTGGAACATGGAGAGGGAAAAGTGGAAGCGGTGCAGTGTGAAAAAGGTCTGATAGAAGGCAGCTATTGGAACGCGGCGACTGGAAAGTGGAAGCGGTGCAGTGTGAAAAAGGTCTGATAGAAGGCAGCTATTGGAACGCGGCGACTGGAAAGTGGTCTGATAGAAGGCAACTTAAAGACCACAAAAATAAAAAGTGGAAGTCATGCAGTGTGAAAAAGGTATGATAGAATGGGTCTATTGGAACACAGTGAAGTAAAAGTGGAAGACTTGCAGTGTGAAAAGAGACCTGATATAAGGTGCTTACTGGAACACAGAGAGGAAAAGTGGTTGTCGTGCAGTGTGAAAAAGGTCTGATAGACGGCAGCTACTGGAACACAGGGAAGGAAAAGTGAAAGCGATGCAGTGTGAAAAGAAGCCTAACAGAACAAAAGGCACCTACTGGAGCACACTGGGGGGGGGGGGCGGGGGGTGGAAGCGATGCAGTGTGAAAATAGACCTGATAAAGGGAATCTACTGAAACGCAAAGGTTGAATCTCAAAGTTAGCCATTTAATCAGACGAACAGATCGTGAACAACATGACTATTGTAAAACAAATACAGAAGTTTGTGATCAGAACCATGTGACTTCAGTCAAACAGAAGGCAGGACCATGTGACTTCAGTCAAACAGAAGGCAGGACCATGTGACTTCCGCCAAACAGAAGGCAGAACTATGTGACTTCAGTCAAACAGAAGGCAGTACCAAGTGACTCTAGTCAAACAGAAGGCAGAACCATATATCATTAGTCAAACACAAGACAGAACCAAGTGTCAAACAGAAGGCGGAACCATGTGTCAAACAGAAGGCAGAACCATGTGTCAAGCAGAAGGCAGAACCATGTGTCAAACAGAAGGCAGAACCATGTGACTTCAGTCAAACAGAAGGCAGTACCATGTGGCTTCAGTCAAACAGAAGGCAGAACCATATAACTTTAGTCCAACAGAAGGCAGAACCATGTGGCTTCAGTCAAACAGAAGTCAGAACCATATAACTTTAGTCCAACAGAAGGCAGAACCATGTGGGAAACAGAAGGCATGACCATGTGACTTCAGTCAAACAGGCAGGAGCAGGTGACTTCAGTCAAACAGAAGGCAGAACCATATAACTTTAGTCAAACAGAAGTCAGAACCATGTGGCAAACAGAAGGCAGAACAGGACTAATATATTAAACGATATGGTCGATGAACTGTTGGGCAAAGGGGACCATGGGTGGGGAGGGAAATTGTTTTTTGAGTAATGAGTAAGGGCGACCAACTACCGGGTAAGAGAAAATGTCAGCCAGGCAGGCGATCGGGGCATGCGGGGTAAGGAGGGGAAGGGCATGGGAAGGGGGAGGGGGAGAGGGAAGGGGAGGGAGGGGGGAGGGGAAAGTGGAGGCGGAAGGAGAGGGGAGGGGGAAGGGGAGGGGGAAGGAGAGGGAGGGGGAAGGGGAGGGGGAGGTGGGAAGGGGACGGGATTGGAGGGGAGGGGAAGGTAAGGAGTGGAGGGGAGAGGAGATGGTAGAGGAGGGGAGTGTAGGAGAGGAGAGGGAGAGAAAGGAGGAGGGAAGGGGAAGGGAGCGGATGGGAGAGGAGGGTGAAGGGACAAGGGGTGGTGAAGTGATGAAATAACTGAAAAGTGAAGAGGTGAGGTGGTGTTGGGAAGGTTAGGGGTAGGATGTGATGGGCAGTTAGAGAGGTGGGGGGGGGGGAGTTTGACTAAGAGGAACAGATACTAACCCAGTGTTTATGACTACTAAGTGTGTGTAAGACGAGCTGATACTAACCCAGTATTTATGACTGTTAAGTGTGTGTAAGACGAGCAGATGCAAGTACTGTATTTTTGACTGCTAAGTGTAAGGGAAGCAGATGCTAGCTCCACATTAATGACTGCCAAATGCGTATAAGACAACAGATACACTTCGCAGCCATCAAATCCAAGGGGCCATTTTAAGTTGCCAACATTATCAAGGTAGTACAAAGCGTACTATTTTTCCGGATCTCTCCCTCAACTCTCACCCCCCCCCCTCCCACCCCAAAGTAGTACAAATTAACATTTTACTACCCAGATGGGGTGGCCGAATGAGTTGAGCGCCCACCTCTCATTTTGTTAGGTCATGGGATATGAACCCCCAGGTTTGAAACTTGGTCGAGTCAAACCAATATCGTACAAATTTATACTTGTTGCTACCTAGCCTGACATTCGACATTATTAGGATAGAGGAGCAGTAGAATGAGGAGGACCAATTATCTGCAGTTGAACATTCCTGTGCTTAATCAACCAAAATACAAATAACAAAATATCCAACATTTCATTAAATGATAAAAGTAATACTTTACTTACATCCCTCCTCACCCTTTCTTATGCTTTGCATGATCGTGAAAACTGGTGAAAATGTTGACAACTTTAGCCGGCCCTAAGATGAGCAGATGCAACCACTATGTTGATGACTGCAAAGTGTTTGTAAAACATGCAGATGCTAGCTCAGTGTTGATGACTGCTAAGTGTGTGTAAGACAAGCAGAAGCAAGCACTTTGTTGATGACTGCCAAGTGTTTGTATGACATGCAACTCAGTGTTGATGACTACTAAGTGTGTGTAAGACGAGCAGATGCAAGCACTTCGTTGATGACTACCAAGTGTTTGTAAGACGAGCAGATACTAGTTCAGCGTTCATATCTTATATCACTAAAAGATGAAACTCCTGGTGGCTTATTCAGTGTATAATAAATTAATTTTTGGTTGGTTGGTTGTTGGAGCTTTACATCATAGCAACGTCTAAGGTCATATCAACACGTGTACCGACTTGTGACAGTGCACACTCATGGCGACTTTACAGTGCTACCCCACTGGGAGACCAGGCCACCAGCACCATGACCTGATATCCCACTCAGTCACATTATCATGACACTGAGCCAACCAGTCCTTGCCCTATTCTAATAATGTTGAGAACCTGACTAAGGAATCGATAGGTATCAATTTTGTAAGTCATTGGTTTGACTCGACCGGGAACTGAACTCCCGACCTTCCGCACGGGAGGACTGTGCTCTACCAAATCGACCACCACGTCCGGTGGCTGTAATGGTGGGACGGGAGGTTATCGTGTGTGGGTTATTAAGACCAGGGTTTGAAGCCACAAACCCATGGGTTTGGATCCCCCGATCTCCTAAAACAGATTGCCTATATTCAGAGACCCGCCACCTGGTGAGAGTTCCAAGCTCACCTGTGTGTACCTGCGCATGTTGACTGACACACGCCGACTGTCTGCTGCTGACTCACCGCGTTGTCTGGTGGGTTCTGAGCTCTACATGCACGTCTTAGGTGCCACAAGACATGTAGGACGAGTGGCTGCCTGCTTGACTGCCTGCCTGGCTCCAGGTTGTCGTCTGCTCACACTAAATCTAGCAAATGTCGTCTGCTCTGGTTCAATCAACTCTACTCACGCTAAAATAGCGTCTGTTCTCACAATACATCGCATACTCTTAGTAAATATCGTCTGATGTGAATTAAATGTCGTCTGGTTTGATAATATGGTAGTCTGGTTTGATTGAATAAGCGTCGGTTTGTTCGACTAAGAACCGCCCGTCTTATTGAACAACTTCCGACTGATTTAACTAAATGGTGTCTGATTCAACTAAAAGTCGTCTGATTAGACTAAGTGTAACCCAATTGGATTAAATATCACCTGATCAGACTAAATTCGTCTGGTTAGATTAAAGTCTGATTATACTAAATGTCGCCGGACTAGACTAAATATCTGATTAGACTAAATGTTGTTTGATTAGAATAAATGTCTGATTAGACTAAATGTTTTCTGATTAGACTAAATGTCGTCCGACTAGACTAAATGTCGTATGATTAGACTAAATGTCGTCCGACTAGACTAAATGTCGTCTGACTAGACTAAATGTCCTCTGACTAGATTAAATGTCATCTGACTAAACTAAATGTCGTCTAATTAGATTAATAGTAGTCTTACTTAACTAAATGAGGCTTGATTTAACTAAATCCAGTCTTATATGACTAAATCCAGTTTTACTTGACTAAATCCCGTCTGATTTGACAAAATCCAGTCTTATTTGACAAAAAGTCGTCTGATTCGACAATTTATCGCCTGGTTTGACTAAATGTCTGCATTCAGCATTAATGGCCATGAACTTACGCACCACTGCAGACATAAACACAGTCATAACCATCTCGACCAGACGCGGTGACCGAATCCGTAGAGCATAGGCCTCCCGTGTGGGAGATCAGGAGTTCAATTCCCGGTCGAGTCAAACCAATGACATACAAAATTAATACTTGTTGCTTCCTACCTTGACCCTCGGCATTAATAGGATAGGGCGAGGACTGGTTAACTCAGTGTCAGGATAATGTGACTGAGTGGGATATCGGGTCATGGTGCTGGTGGCCTGATTTCCCAGAGGGGCATCACCTTAAAGTCGCCATGAATGCATGCTGTCACAAGTCGGTACCCGTCCTGATATGACCTTAGATGTTGCTAGGACGTAAAACTCCAACAACAAACCAACTAAATGTCTGCATTCACCATTAATGCCCATGCATTTATACAACACTGCATAATAGTCCACAAACACAAAACCATATCGTGCCAGCAGACGACAAAACTACAGGTCAATTGCTCCCAACTATTAAAAGGTGTACTGAGGCCAACTGCATGGCTCGAATTGCAGAGTTGAAACTGAATATTTAATCAGAATTGACACATGGGCCATAACATAATAGGATCGCGTCGCGACCCGTCATTTGGGCGAACAATCAAAGCTGCACCGCACACGTGCATTCTATTTGGACTAAATGTCGTCTGCTATCAAATAAACTCACTGACACACTTTCTATTTTGAGTAAATCATAGTAAATATTGTCTGCAGTTAAATAAATTCATTGACACACATTCTATTTTGACTAAATGTGGTCATTCTGTTAAATAAATTGACTAATGCGCTTTCTATTTTGACTAAACGTCGTCTGCTATTAAATAAACTCACTGACACTTTCTATTTTGAGTCACTCATTTTTACTGCCTATCATGGATAAGTCTGAATAGTCTTATTTTCACCATTAGACAGTTGGTAGATAGAAACACGAGCCACACCACATAGACATGGCACTGGAGAAACTGGCCATTGATGACGCTGTAAGTTATACAAGAGAGCGTGTATATAAACAGATGAGAGGGACAACTCCCGCGAAAATCGGTAACACAGGCTACAGTGGCGTTCCTGGCGGTTAGTGTTGAACAAGCTTTGAGTTTGACGGTATGTGCAGTGCAAAACATTTGTTTTTATTCAAAATTAATAGAAATGCAGAAGCCTAACCTTATCAATTTAATATAATCCTTTTGGTAAACATGTTTTCTATATGTGTACTAAGCGGCTTGTTTCTATTTGGTGGTGTAGTTTTAGAGATATTTCACTTTTTCTGTAGGAAGATTGCACACGACCATTGACAATGCCTTGAGTTTGCCGTACGCGTAGTGAAAAACGTCAGTTTTATTCGAAATTAATAGAAATCCAGAACCCTAACCATATCAATTTAATAGAATCTTGTTGGTAAACATGTTTTCTATGTGTATTCCAATCAGTTTGTTTCTAGGTGTTGTAGTTTTAGAGATATTTAACGTTTTCTGTAGGAAGATTGCACACAACCATTGGCAATGCCTTGAGTTTGACAGCTGTGTCATATACTGTTCAACAACCACCACTTGGGGCGCCACAGTCGGCAGGTGTTACACGGTCTAGTATGGGAGTTGTCCCTCTCATCTGTTTATATACACGCTCTCTGGTTATACACAGCGGTGGAAATCCAAACCAGTGGCGTGAAATACTTTCACTCGCGCACTGGAATATATATAACAGGCAGGTAGATCAAAGTCAAGTGCCATTATCTGAAAAGGCTGGGTTTGATGCTTTTTAGTGTTGCGTCATTGCGAAGCACGGTGGGTGTAGAGTTGGCATGGCATTAACAGGCTGGTCTGAATACTGAGTAACTTTAATAATACATCGGGCGGAGACAAGCAGGCTCAAAATGGCCACATTTAATATACATGTGTCTGGCGCAGCAGCAGAAGGCTTCAGGAAGCAGTGCCGTCTGGTGAGGGAAGTGGGTGGGGGGGTGTGGGGGTGGGTGGGTGTCATTAGCACTCAAATCCCCATGCATAATTCATTTAAAAAAGGCATAAATATTTATGTATTATATATATATATATACAGAAGTTAGTTTTTTAACTGGGCTGAGAGCGTCTGGAGTTGGTCAGTTGGCAGGAAACACTCCAGGTGGCGCCATAAGAACAGAGAGGGATTAGCACTCAAATCACCATGCATAATTCATTTAAAAAAGGCATAAATATTTATGTATAATATATATATACAGAAGTTAGTTTTGTAACTAGGGAGAGCATCTGGATTTAGTCAGTTGGCAGGACACACTCCAGGTGGCGCCACTAGTACAGTCAGGGAAGTGGGGCACCAACCAGTCCTTGCCCTATCCTAATAATGGTTTGACTCGACCAGGATCTACCAAAACGAGGGACGGACGCTCAACTCATTCGGCAGTCCCATCTGGTCACCATCAGTTGGCTCACAGACTCTATTTTGTTGTTTTGTTTTGTTGTTGTTGATAGATTTGTTGATTAAGCAGGGGACAATTAGTCTTCCTCATTCCACTGCTCCTTGCCCTATCGTAATAATGCCGAGCGCCAGGCTAGGAAGTGATAAGTATCACATTTTAAGTAATTGGTTTGACTCGATCAGGGTTCGAACCCACGATCTACCAGAACAGGTGACGGACGCTCAACTCATTCGGCCATTCCGTCTTGCTCTTCCACCACTGTATTATCTGTGACCATATGTTGATATCATAATACAAAACTCACCCATGATTTATGTTTTTAACTCCCCCCCCCCCTCTCCCCTCCCACTCCGCATTCTTTTCTTGAAGATTTATACTGCATATCATGGATAAGTCTGAATAGACTTGTTTTTACCATTAGACAGTTTGTCGATAGAAAGCCCGAGCCTACACTTTTACCGACTCAAGGGATTTTTAACCTCCCACACCACATAGACATGGTATGAGAGCAACTGGCCTTTGATGACGCTTTAAGTTATACACAGCGGTGGAAATCCAAAGTGGCAGAGGTGGGGGCATGGGGAATCGAACCACCAACCTTCAGATTAGGAGTCCGACCTAGAAAAAAGTGAGACACTCTAGCCACTCTGCCACAGAGAACCCCATCTACTTCTACTACTATCGGTTAACTCGGACAATCGGCGAAAAGGTCCCCCCCCCCCCATCACTATATTAGTCCGTTTTAACGAGCGTGCTCTGTAAATCAACATTACTAAGGTGATTATTAAATTAATTAAAAAGAGTAATTCCTGTCCAGATTAATTACTTCAAAATTGAAGGCCCAGACTAATAAATAGCTTTGGACATGAAACAAAAATCTCGGTGAAGATTCCAATCGCAGATTTGTTGTAACAATGTATTTTGCATCAGTATGAACTTTACGTTAATGTAACGGTGGTTGCTCGGCTGGAAGATCACCCCTTGGGGAAAGCCATACAGTTACCTTACTACATGTTTGTGGTTAAAGATCCATAGTCCGATGAAAACATCAAATTTTCAACCAAAACAATTAACTAGATTTGATTCCACATATCTAACTTAGAAACCGACACACTTGAGTATTTGTTGCCCCATAGAACGGCATACTGAGTCATTTTAAGAGAACCTGCTACTGGATAAGACTATGGTGTCAGAGTTTTGGCATGCCTGCAACAATTAATTTTGCATGTTTGTGCTTCAATTATCTCCAGATTTAACCTTTTTTAAATTAAGGTTACCACAAACTAAATAAATGTAGATTATAACAATTAAGTTAATATATTTATCTTAGAAAAATGGCCGAAGCTCAAAACCAGCGGACTGCAACTTTAGTGTCACATTAGTTGCTCAGCTGGAAGATCACCTCCAGCAGAAGCCATACAGTGTGACCTTACTATATGTTTGTGGTCAAATAAAACTCAATAGAGGATATTACCATGCATGAGCCGTGGTCACGGCCCTGCAACCGTAGTGTTCGTCGTCGCCGTCAGATGTCGCATGCATTGTGAATATTGTTTGTTAATAATGACTGACTGGTTTGGTACCCTCCTAAATTTTTCAAAACATAAAAGTTTTATTTTTCTTGGAAGCTCCAATGACCCAAAAGCAATATACTTTTGGAATTTTCAAAATATCCCAAAATTTGACCGACATACGTGCATTTGAAAGTTAGTAATTTCCATAGCCTTTGTATGCACTGTGGCAACCGTCCCACAACTGTAGTATTCGTTGTTGCCATCAGATGTCGCATGCGTTGTGAATATTGTGTATTCAACTCGTGTATGTCCAAGCAACATATTAGAGGAAGCAGTTCTGGGCACGTAACTGGTAAACATGACGACCATTAAATGTACACTAAAGTGGTTGGTTGTTTTACATCCTGGCAACATCTAAGGTCATATCAGGATGGGTACCGACTTGTGATAGTGCACACTCATGGCGACTTGGTCGTAATGCGAAGCATTACGTTTGATGCGAGGAGAAGAAGAGACCCTCCCCCCGCCCCGCGCTGTCGCGCTGCTTTCTCACCTCGGCAGACGGCGCGGCGCGCCGCCCCCTCCCCCGCCCTCCGCGTCGCGCGGCGCTCACGCCTCGCCCGACGCCGCTGCTCGCCACCTGTCGCCCTCCCCCGGGCCGGCAGCTTTCACACTCACCTGCTGTCGCCCCTCCCTCTCCCCTTATAAGGCCGCCCCCTGGCCTCCCTCAGGCACTCGCCCTCCTGCCGCCTCCCAGATCTCTCCTTTCTTCATTTGGCTCTCCACCTCGGACCTCTGCCCCACCCCAGCTGCAGCATGCCTCAAGGGAAAGGACGTGGACGAAAGGGCTCCCGGGCCGCCCCCCGCACCCCGGGGCCCTCTCCAACTCCCAGGAGGGACGAGTCGCCGGCCTCCGCCTCGGCATCTCCCGCGGCGACCTCGGCCCCGCCTCGGGCTCCGAGATCTCCCTAGTCCTGGAGGCTCTCCAGCGCATCCAGCTGGAGCATCGCCAAGACGCCGCCGACATCCACGCCCGGATCGACTCCCTGGGCTCCGGGGAGGCCCCGACACCTCGGGCGCCTGCCACCACCACGGCCCGGCCCCGGCCGCCACCTCAGGCGACCCCACCGGGGGCCGCGCACCCGGAATACGAGAGGTACCGCCACCTCTCCCAAGCCCCCCCCATCACCTCGCCGCCCCACCAGGAGGAGCGGACCCGATACAGCCCCGCCTCCGCGGCCGACGCCGTCCGGGACATCCTGGCATCCGCCGAGGCGCGGCACTGCACCAGGCGCCAAGGGATCCCGGCCAGCTACATCTTCCCCTCCGACCTGGTGAAGCGAGGGCCCGAGAGGAAGCCGGTGAAGAGGGGGGAGGCGACGAAGGACGAATATACCCTCGCCCTCCTCACCCTCATCGACCACCCCGACTTCCCCGCCCACTCCGCCCAGGGACTCCACCACCACCACCTCACAGTCTGCCGGGATAACCTGATTTACCCCTGGGCAACCGTCCGCCGGTACTCCGAGACCGTGTTTACAGCGATCGCGGACGGAACCCTCCCCCAGGGGTGGCATGACCCGGTGGCCCTCAACCTCATGAGGCTAGACTGCCTGGCCATGCCCGAGGAGCAAGCCACCGCCGCCCCTGCCCGCCTACCCGACCCTCTCCACCGAGGCGCCCACCTCCCCCGACCTCACGCTGACGCCCGCGCCACCTACGACAGGGAGACCCACGGCGCCCCCTGCCCGGCCTGGAACCGCGCCCCCGCCTCGTGCGATCGGGCCCGCCTCGGGGAGGCCCACGGTGAGGCGGGGGACACGCGCCGTCACGTCTGCGCATACTGCGCCAATGTGAGGCGCCTCCTCACCATGCACAGCGAGGCCGACTGCATCACGAAACAAACCCGTGAGCGCCAGACCCCCCCCACCACCTCGGCGGATTTTTGATCCGCCGGCCTCCCCCCGGCCGGCCCGGGGGGACCCCTCCGGCGCCTCACCCTCACCACTGCCGACAGCCCCGCAAGCCCCGCCGACAACCTCCCAGCGACCATCGATCGCAGCGCCGCCAAGTCCCAGCCGAGGATCATCACCTCGGGCATCACACCTCGGACCGCATCCCAGCCCAGCCTCAGGAGGAACCCTCTGCCACCGATCCTCACGACACCGCCTTCAACACCGCCGCCCAGACCCCGACCACCACCCCATCCAGCCCCGAGGACTTCGCTGCCCCCCTGCTCGACCCTCATCGGACCTCCTCACCGGATCCCGCCAAGGAGCGGGCCTCCCCCTTTTTGATAGTGCACACTCATGGCGACTTAATAGTGCTGTCCCGCTGGGAAATCAAGCCGCCGGCACCATGACCTGATATCCCACTCAGTCACATTATCCTGACACTGAGCTAACCAGTCCTTGCCATATCATATTAATGCTAAGCACCAGGCTAGGGGGGGACAAGTATCAATTTTATAAGTCTTTGGTTTGACTCAACTGGGAACCGAACTCCCAACCTTCCACACGCAATGCCCGCGCTCTACCTATTCGTCCACCGCATCCAGTAGGATTAAAATGGCCATTGACTGTTTCTGGGAAGCCGGGTTAGTTAATTACCTAAACCGGAAATGCTTGTCCTCCTGCACTGCGCATAGCCAGAAGCACTATAAATAGATGTGAAATAGACCCTTTCCCCCCGGAACATGCGAAATGATCTGCTACCCACAACACCACTTCTTCCCACATGCATCAGAGAGAGAGGGCAGATTGGTGGTGGGAATCTTCTATAAGACCTTTTCCACAGAGCATGCTAACTATAACATTGGTCATTGATAAGCCCATCAGAGGACAGGTTGGGTGGTGGTGGAAATCCTCTATAAGACCAATTCCACAGAGCCTACTGCACAGTGAGCTGCTACCCACAACATTATTTCTTTCCATTCACACGAGTGTGATTTGGTGGTGGAAATCCTCTATAATTTTATTTTATTATAAAATATGATAGGGTGGACTTAGTGATCCTTCTAAGCAGCAATAAATCATTAAATAACGCATCGGTATGTGAATTGGACATGTAAGATTCAATCTAGACAACAGATTTGATTTCGAAAACCTGATGCTTTCATCGGATTATGCAGCTTTAAATTTATCTTAGAATGGCAGCAATTCCACAGACTTTTATCTCAATTCTTTTATCTCATATCTCATTTCTGCGTTCGTGTCTGGGTAATCTTTTTCATTCCTGAGAAGACTTACAATGTTCAAGATCTAAGCGAGATACTTCTTACAAAGGAAGCAGTCAAACATCAACAATATTTATTTGAAAATGTACAATCTTATCTTACATCTAATAAAAGTAAAAGTTTTGTTTGTTTGTTCAGGGTTTTACATCCTGGAAACATTTAAGGTCATATCAGGATGGATATTGATTTGTGATAGTACACACGCGTAATGATTTCATAGCACTGCCTAGACCGCTGGCACCATGACCCGATTTCCGACTCTGTCACATTATCCTGATACTGAACCTTTCCCTATCCTAGCAATGCAGAGGGGAAGGTTAGATAGCGACAAGTATCACTTGCAGTTCCAAACAAATATAAACCAACCTAATTCGCTATTTTCATGACTTTCCTGAAGAACGCGAAATTATGACAATATACCTAGAAACCTATTTAACCTTTGTTAAAATATACAATATTATGTCGGAGATTATTCTTCGAAGACGACCCCTCAATTTCTCGGATCTGCAACGTAAAATGGCGGTGTTGCACATTGATAGTGTAGTAGTCAGCAGTGACCTGACCGGCAAGGAACCTTGATAGCCTAACGGTAAAGACAATGTATGACAAGACGAGCCACTCAGTGCTTTCATATAGGAATTTCTGAAATAATCATGCAACGGCACCATCCCATGGCAAACAAGGTGCATTGTCTTTTGTCACTGACAGGTAACATGGGTAGGGTGATTGCATAAGGGAGCCTAATTGGTCTAATGGATAGGATGCTCGGCACGGACTGGCAGAAATTTGGGTTCGAGTCCAAGCTGGTTATGATGTTCCCTTTTGTTTGCATCCTAACCTTGCCAATAGGATACAGGATACAGGACACAGGATGCCCTTGCATGCCACCCCAACTCTAATGCAACCGGATTAAGGCAATTATAGATGGTTGTTGGAGCTGTACGTCCTGGCAACATCTAAGGTCATATCAGGATGGGCAAAGGCAATTAGGAGATACAAGGGCGGAAGTAACATTAAATCAGACAACGCAGACAATTACCGGAAATACACCATATCTAAATAAGACTAGAAGATGAAACTGTTAACAACGGATTGATTGATTGATTGATTGATTGATTGACTAATGGTAACTTTACGCCTTTTCATGGTGAAAAGTGAGTATTTTGTCAGATGGTTTTTTTCTAGAAGCTAACATTTGTTTATTTCGGGTTTTGCATCCTGGCAACATCTAAGGTCATATCAGGATGGGTACCGACTTGTGACAGTGCGCACTCATGGTGACTTAATAGTGCTGCCCCACCGGAAGACCAGGACACCAGCACCATAAACTGATATCCCACTCAGTCACATTATCCCGACACCGAGCCAACCAGTCCTTGTCCTATTCTAATAATGCCGAGAGCCTGGCTAGGAAGCAACAAGTATCAACTATTAAGTCATTGGTTTGACTCGACCAGGGTTCTAATCATATAATATCCCAAAATTTGAGACGGACACGCAACTCATTCGGCCATCCCGTCTGGTCCACAACAGCTACGGGAGGTGAGGCACAACCCAGCTGTCCTCGGAAATTCTACAATCTGTTCACAAAGGGAGGATCCTGGATTGTTTGTTTGCAGTTGTTTTACGCCCTAGCAACATCTAAGGCCATGTCAGGATGGGGAGTCTGCTGGAAGATCCAAGTTCCAAGTAATGTGGGTAGAAGGAAGGCGACTGGCAAAGTGGTGGTCACGAGTCGGGTCACGTGGGCCAGAATGAGTCACGTGGGGGAATTTGAGGAGTGGGCGGGGCGTCGCCTCGGACTGGGGCAGGTGATTGGATGACTAGAAGGGTGGGCGTGTTCCTTACTGTACCTCAATGAAGCTTGATTGACTGATTGGTTGTTTGTTTGTTTGTTTGTTGTTGTTGATTGGTTGATGGATGGAGATTTTTACGCTATGTCAGAAACATGCCGGTGGACAAGGCAACTACCAAATTGAGATTATTGCTGTTTAGCGATGAAAACAAGCTACGATGCGACTTATTCGTTATGGACAGGGTTATTAAACCATCACAAAAAAACATCCCCAGGTGGAATGACACATACACAGGTAGGCCTGAGTGGGTTTGTTACATATCGCAGAAACATCTAAAATCCGTATCAGGACGGGATTCGCACTGAGGAACTGACGTCATATTTATCCAGGTCATTTTGTGATAGTTAATCGGCGATTATCAAAAAGGGCCGAAAGAGGCAAAATTGTGGAGATCTGATATACACACAAACATACATTTAGGCGGTACACTGAGTGTCAGTGGGGGGGGGGGGAGTGGTGTGTGCAGAGACTGGTGGCGCTCCCCAACGGATCTGAGTATTAGTAGAATGGAAGTGTAGCTGAATAGATAGGCTTCTCCAGTCGATGACTGGGGGAGGAGTTACGGCTGAGGAGCAGATGGAAGCTTCCGGCGTTATTATACTCATATATCGGCTTATTTGAGGTATAAGAATTATACAAATATAAATTTGCGGAGGAATAGTTAAGCGTTCCTGATTAATCTGATATTTATTATATATTACTTCGATGTTTACCCGATTTATTATTATTATTTATTACTATTCTATTTAGAATCCCTTTCCCCTCCCGTTCCGGCATTTCGGCTGGATGATCCTGGCCCTCGTCCACCGCGTCACGGGTGATCAGACTGCCTGTAGCCCGCAGTTCTTTCTGAATTTTTTTTAAAATATTTTTTTTATTACTACGGTTTGGGCATTTTTCTGTGCCAGAGGCAAGTAAAACTCTCTCAACCCAGTCGTGTCTATTGTTGTCTTTCCCTAGACACTATTTATACAGGATATATATAGTTATGTCTTTCGGTTGTGGAATTAACTAAGTGGTGCTTACCTGGTAGCGGGGCCTCTGCCCCCGCGTTGCCGTTGCCGCCAAGGGGCTCGGCGGGGGCGGGGGTGCGGCAGGGGCGGCCGGCTGCCCCCGATCATTGCTCCGTGAGCGGCTCCTCGTGTGATGCGGCCTTCTTGACACTGCACAGCCACTTAATGATCCGCGCGTTGCTCTCGACAATGTTTGTGCCACCACCGACGCCGACACCACCGACGCCGCCGCCAACACCAGGTGGCGTGTGCTGCTCGACGGCCTCGTGGCGCAGGCCACGGCCGCCCGGCGCGTCGTCGTCGCTGCACCAGCTGCGCGAGTCGATTGAGTTGCTCGCCGTGCTCTGGTGGAAAAGGTGCAGGTCAGAGGTGGAGCGCTGGCATGCGGAGCTGACCAGCATCGGCTCAAGCACGCTGCGGTCCAGCCCCATTTCGTTGAAGAACTTCTCCAGCTCGGCTGAGTTTCGCGAGAATCGCGCGCTCAGTTCGGACAGGTCCGAGCTGCTCGAGAGCCGCTTTGTCAGGTCCGACCGCGACCGGTGGAACTTTCCACGTGCCCGGCGCCGCACCCCGGATGCCGGCGTTCCCGCTCCCGGTGGTGCCACTGCCAAACCTAGTGGTTGCGGCTTGTTGCTCGGCTCGCCGAAGGTGTCCTGCGTGCCACCACCGGCCTTGCCAACGACCAGCGATGAATTGCTCGCCGAGTGCCGGTCCATTTCCGACGAGGTGTCGGTGCGCGCCGCGTCGCAGCGCCACGCCTCGGACGCCATCAGTGACGACTTGGGCTTCGGTGGCACTGTGGGTGGGGGCGTGGCCAGGGGCGGTGCCGAGCCCGGTGCCGAGCCCAGCCCCGGCCCCAGCCCGGCTGACTTGGGCCGGGCGGCTACAGGTGGGGGCGGTGCCTTGGCGATGACGGCGTGAGCTGGTAGTGCCGGACTCAAGTCCCCGGCCTCCATACCATTATAGGCCCGGCGTCGCGCCAGCGCCGCCAGAATCTCAGACTGTGCAGACACTACCGGAACCGGAAGTGGAACCGGAAGTGGAACCGGAAGTGGAACCACCACCGCCGCTGATGACGATGACGAAGATGGCTTACGCGGGACCGGAGGCGCCGCTTTGTCCGCACTGCCCGCGTCAACAACGGGGAGTGCTGCCACACTGCACCTGTTCTCAGCAGGCTTTCTGGGCACCGGTGGCGGCGCCTTGTGGCCGGCGCCGGAACTAGAAGCTAACCTGCCGACGTTGACAACCCCGTTGCTGCTGGTGGCGAGCCCACCGACGATGTAAGCGTGGCTATCCGAAGCGGATGAGGCGTGCCGCTTAGGGGGCACTGGGGGTGGCGGTCGCGGCCCCCCTCCTTCCCCTCCTCCGCTTCCCACTCCAGGGCCGCTCCCGAGTTGCTCGGCGGGTTTCGGCGGGACCGGGGGAGGGCCGGCCGGGCTGCCGCTATCAGTGCTGGCGGTGGCGGCGAGGCACTCTGCGCATGCCCGGATGGCTACCAACTCCCCGTGCGGACAAACACACACGGCGCTCCTCCGAGGCAGCTCCGGCAAGTCTGGGGCAGTCGGCGGCGCCCGCGTCGCGCTGGTGGTAGTGGTGCTGGTGGTGGTGGTGGTGTTGCTTGTGGTGGTGGTGGTGGTGGTGGTATTCGTGGTAGTGGTGGTGGTGGTGGTGTCTGAGTTGTTCGGGTGAGTTGTGGCAGTAGTTGCTGCACAGCAGTCCACCTGGTCCAGGATACGGGAGGAACCAACTCCACCCACCACACCCCTGGACAAGCCGATACTGCCTCCGCCGCCGCTACTCCCCCCGCCGCCGCTACTGCCTCCGCCGCCGCTACTCCCCCCGCCGCCGCCGGCCCAGCGCGGCGGGTCGGGCGCTGTTCCCGCTCCTGGGAGGAGGTTGCCGCTGCTCAGCCGACTGTGACCGGGCTGTCTGGGCGGTGGGGCGGGCGGGGCGGGCGGCGGGGCGGGCGGCGGAGTGTGGGGCGGTGCTTGCTGGTGGGTCCCTCCGGACCCAGTGCGGGGCGGTGGTGGTGGTGGTGGTGATTTGACAGCTGCTGTTGTTGTGGTGGTGTGAAGCGGCGTAGCGGCCTTGTTGATACTATTGTTGTTATTATTGTTGTTGTGGCTGCGCTCTATTGACGCCTGCTTCTGCTGGTGGTGGAGTAGTACCCCCTGCTCCTGGTCCAGACACCCCCTCTGCTGCTGCTGCTGCTGCTGCTGCTGCACACCCAAGTCTCCGCTAGGGGTGCCACGCGTCTCAGTCCTCCCGCTGCGGCTGCCTCCTCCTCCTCCTCCTTCTCCTCCTCCTCCTGGTGATGGTGTCGCTGAGACAACAGTATCCGGGCCTGGCCCTGCTCCGCCCTGCCCAGCCCCCTGCCCGGCCTCCTGGCGGTGCAGCGTCTGTCCGACTATGACGGGAGGCCAGCGTTCCTCGTCCTCCTCGCTGTCGGCGTCTCCGCACCCAGACTGCCGCCGCCGCCGCCCGCCGCCGCCGCCGCTGGTGGCGCTAGTGGCGCTGGCCGTGCTGGCAGTGCGTGTCAGGAGGGCGGCGGTGGGGGAGGACGGGGTGGGCGGCGTCGTGACGCTGGTGCCTTCCGATCCGCTCCTCGCCGTCCCATTTACGCTGGTCTCGGAGGCGTCCGAATACGTCGACGAACGCCTGCGGGAGGTTCGGGGTTTGCAAAGAAAAAGAAGGAAAGTTCATTATTATTATTATCATTATTGGTTTCATTATTATTATTATCATTATCATTATTATCACCATCATCATCATCATCATTATTATTATTAGAGAGGGTAAAGATTGGTTGGTTGTTGGAGTTTTATGTCCTGGCAACATCTAAGGACAGGTACTGACTTGTGACAGTGCACACTCATGGGGACTTTATAGTGCTGCCGCACTGGGATATCCCACTCAGTCACATTATCCTGACACTGAGTTAACCAATCTTTGCCCTATCCTCAATCACCAGGGTAGATAGCGACAATTATCAATTTTATAAGTCATTGGTTTGACTCGACTGGGAACAGAATTCCCAATCTCCCGCAGAAGAGGCTAAAGATTGTGTGGGATGTTCCAAGAATGCAATTTTTTATATTTGAAAGAAATAATTTTATATTCACATGAGAACGTGTAATAGTATTACATAAGGGTAAAAATATGTAATAGTCTGGGTGGGTTAGCGAAGTGATTAAAAGGTATGTCAAATTACAAAAGGCGCTTTTAGCGGAGTGATTCACAATGAATCCGCCCACTCACGAGGGCTATTATGACGCCTAGAATAATGCACCATTGTGTCATTAGTCTTTTTTAACGCATATTTCCGGAGCTTTTTTGCAATTTGTTACAAACTATATTCTGGCGACTTCATATGGTACTAGTGTCATTCAGCTGAGGACAAAGCACCGATGCATCAAGGTAACAAACAGGTCTGCAATAAAACGTTGACTGTTTCGCAAAAGGGGACATCTACAGAAACAGTGCGGCTTCAGATGAATCAATTGAAGCTCGCTATATGAAGTGCATTGCGAAGATGAATCAGCAAGAGAGAACAAAAAAGGGGTCTTTTAAATCACACTTATATCCGATCAATCAATGTAATCTGATGCAATATGTATGTTCCGAGTTCCGCTGGTCCCTCAGGAATGAATGACGCTGAGGCTCGGCACGCCAGGTCACAGCTACAGCTTACATGGCGGAAGTTGGGGTTGATGCCTCCCACCCAGCCCTATCTGCCACTACAGATCCTATACTTTAAACTGAATTTGAATTATTATATAGCCGCATGCCTCCTACTGACCAAACTCGGCAGAGTTATTGCCATACATTTCTTACTAATGTGGATTGTAGTGAAATTACCCTAGCGAATATTTTAATTGTATAAAATACCATTTCATGTGTGTGTATTCACCACCCACACCTGGGCCGCGTTCAGGGTCTGTCTCGGAGGCGCCGCGGAGACGTCTCGGCAATGCATTTTGGCCTAATACCGTTCAGAGTGCGTCTCGGCGACGTCTCGGAGATGCCTCTCTTTTCAGACTGGAGATGAAAAGCGCCTCGAAAATGGCCGCCGCATTCAGTGCTTTCAGCCAATTACAGCGCAGCTTGTCCATTGCAAATGGCCACTGCCTATGGGGCGGCCATTTTCGAGGCAACCAACTGCTTTTGTCGTTCAGACTGGCGTGACGTCATGCCCGTTGCCGAGGCGCCTCCGAGACGGACCCTGAACGCGGCCAGGTTGCTCTGTGTAAGCTGTAGCTGAAACCCAGCATGCCAGGTCCCAGCTTCAGTCCTTAATGAGAGACCATCGGAACTCATAATACTCAAAGTCAAAGTGGTAATCCATTCTCCCCTGAATTTCGCATAAAAACTGGCTCATACCGGGCGCGGTGGTCGAATCAGGAGAGCACAGGCCTTGCGTGCGGAAGATTGGAAGTTTGCGAGTTTGGTTCCGGGTCGAGTCAAACCAATGACTTAAAAATTGATACTTGTCACTTCCTAGCCTGGTGCTCGGCATTATTAGGATAGGGCTAGGGCTGGTTAGCTCGGTGTCAGGGTAATGTGACTGAGTGGGATATCGGGTCATGGTGCCGGTGGCCTGATTTCCCAGTGGGGCAGCACTATTAAATCGCCATGAGTGTGTACTGTCCAAGTCGGTATCCGTCCTGATATGACCTTAGATGTTGCTCGGACGTAAAACAACGACAACAAACAAACAACAAACAAACATTGCTAGAAAAGTGATGTTTGTTGATGCAGCTTTATATCCTACAAATACCTCAGGTCATATCAGCACGACTGCCAATGTGTGGCAGTGCACACTCATAATGGTGACTTTATAGTACTGCCCAAATGAAAGACTGGGCTACCATCACCATGACCCGATATCCCACTCCATCACATTAACCTGATACTGATCAAACCAGTCCTTGTCCTATCCTATTAATGCCCAGCGCCAGGCTGGGTAGCGACAAGTATCACCTTCGTAAGTCATTGGTTTGACTCGGCCATGGTTTGAATCGACAACCTCCTGAATGGGAGGCCGGCAAGCGCTCTTACTGATTCAGCCATCTTGACTGGTAGGAGCAGTGATCTATGGGTAGTAAAGCATGTGCATACGCAAGTAAAAGGTACCTTCAGGATTTGCAGATAACACTTCCAGGTGTAAATGGGGGGTGGGGGGGGGGGGAGTGACCAAAGGGGAGAATGGCATTTCTTAGAATCAGTTAACCCCACCAATACCAGCCTTCCTACAAAAACATGCTGAGGCTAGTCAATAACATCTTCATACAATGTGAGTCTAGTTAATACCAGTCTTGATACAAAGTGAAGCGAGTTACTACCAGTCTTCATACAAAGTGAAGTCAGTTAAGACCAGCCTTCCTACAAACACAAGATGAAGCTAGTTAATACCAGTCTTCATACAAGAGAAACCAGTTAATACCAGTCTTCACACAAGGTGATGCTAGTTAATGTCAGTCTTCATACAAGGTAAAGTCAGTTAATACCAGCCTTCCTACAAATACAAGGTGAAGCTAGTTAATACCAGTATTCATACAAGAGAAACCAGTTAATACCAGTCTTCACACAAGGTGATGCTAGTTAATGTCAGTCTTCATACAAGGGAAAGTCAGTTAATACCAGCCTTCCTACAAATACAAAGTGAAGCGAGTTAATACCAGTCTTCATACAAGAGAAACCAGTTAATACCAGTCTTCACACAAGGTGACGCTAGGTAATGTCAGTCTTCATACAAGGTAAAGTCAGTTAATACCAGCCTTCCTACAAATACAAAGTGAAGCTAGTTAATAGCAGTCTTCATACAAGAGAAACCAGTTAATACCAGTCTTCACACAAGGTGACGCTAGTTAATGGCAGTCTTCATACAAGGTAAAGTCAGTAATACTAGCCTTCCTACAAATACAAAGTGAAGCAAGTTAATACCAGTATTCATACAAGGTGATGCTAGGCAATGCCAGTATCCATACAAGTGAAGTCAGTTAATACCAGCCTTTCTACAAACACAAGGTGAAGCTAGTTAATACCAGTCTTCATACAAGGTGAAACCAGTTAATACCAGTCTTCATACAAGATGAAGCTGGTCTTCACACAAGGTGAAGCTAGTTAATACCATTGAAACCAGTTAATACCAGCCTAAAGCAGGATCCGAACCCACATCCCTTACATTCCGAGCTAGCATTACACCACATAGTGTTCCTCTGGCATCACCCTATCCACACCCTTCCTGGCTATGTGGCTCCTTGCCTCAGAGGTCTAATGAGGACTACGACCGAGGCTGTCATTCCGAGCTGTGACTGTCAGATAGTATCAATGACGACCAGATACTGTCAATGACTGTCAGATTCTGTCAATGACTGTCAGATTTTGTCAATGACCGTCAGATACTGTCAATCTGTGAATTCGAGTTATTCTGATAAGCTGTGACTGTCAAGAGAGTGTCAATGATAATAACATACTGTCAATGACTGCTAGATGTCTGACAAACTGTGACTGTCAAGAGAGTGTCAATGATGACAGAATACTGTCAATGACTGCTATATGTCTGACAAGCTGTGACTGTCAAGAGAGTGTCAATGACGACACAATACCGTCAATGACTGCCAGATATCTGACAATCTGTGACTGTCAAGAGAGTGTCAATGACGACAAAATACTGTCAATGACTGCTATATGTCTGATAAGCTGTGACTGTCAAGAGAGTGTAAATGACGACAGAATACTGTCAATGACTGCTATAGGTCTGACAAGCTGTGACTGTCAACAGAGCGTCAATGACGACAAAATACTGTCAATGACTGCTGTCAAAGTGTGACAGTGAGCTATTCTGACAAGCTGTGATAAAAATGGCATAGCCTGCCAGGCTGTGAGTGTGATTCGGACCCTTACATGACCACAGCCCATACTGTCAGCTAGACAGTGTTTGTGACAGGGAGAGGCTGGCATACAGACAACAAAAAACTGAAAGAAACAGACATCAGTAAAAAAAGATGACATGAAATAAAAAGTATGGTAGTGAGGTATGGGCAGTGCCTGCTGGGATATCTATAAACGACTCGTGAGCTGGCCAGCTACTCATGATCTGCTCTCGGGGGCCCTCTGGTTGGAGCTGGCGACACTAACCCTACCCCGTAAACAGCACCATACCCCACCACACTAACCCAGGACTGCACCTCCATGTGAACCGCCACAGTAGATATTGCGCTATCCTAGCCGCGTACCATCTTTGTTCCGCTGTACCAAACACAGCACCTCACTATTCCAGCTCCAGACCATGGATGTACCATTGTACCAAACACAGCACATAGCTACCTCAGGCCGCACCCTATTTGTACCGCTGTACCAAACACAGCCCTCACTACCCCAGCTACAGACCATGGTTGTACCATTGTACCAAACACAGCACCTTGCTACCTCAGGCCGCACCCTATTTGTACTGCTGTACCAAACAGAGCCCTCACTATCCCAGCTACAGACCATGGTTGTACCATTGTACCAAACACAGCACCTTGCAACCTCAGGCCGCACCCTATTTGTACTGCTGTACCAAACAGATCCCTCACTATCCCAGCTACTAGACCATGGTTGTACCACTGTACCAACCACATCACCTTGCTTCCTCAGCCTGCACTCTATTTGTACCGCTGTATCAAACACAACCCCTCGCTATCTGTTCCACACCTTCTGTGCAACATCTTACCAAATAATGTTTGTACCATTGTACAAACACAGCACCTTGCTACCCCAGCTATGCACCCTGTTTCTACCATCATTGTTTGTACCATCGGTTGACGTTGCCTGATTTTTCCTGACGCTACATGACTTTGTCTGACTTCTGACTTTGTCTTACTTCACCTGACGTTTCTAGACTTTGCTGCCTCACTCTTACTTTATCAGACGTTGCCTAAGTTTGCCTGACATTGCTGTCCTCTCCTGACCTTGCCTGACCTTGCCTGAACATCGCTGGTGCTTGTCATTGCCCGGCTCACTAACCGTACAACCTATCTAGGCGTCTCTACCAGCTGACGTATGGCCCCCTAGCGGGGAATTCTGTGTAGGACTGCACGGGTGTGTGTGTGGGGGGGGGGGGGGGAGTGCAGGGGTGCTCAGTCTCGGACAGCGCTGCACATTCCGCTAACAATTCTTTCACAGTTTGAAAACAAACACCAGCTGATAATGATATATAGATTAGTTAGACGAATCTTACCTGGGTATAGATGATGGATAACTATTGTTTTACCGAGGTAGAAGCCTCGGTTAGACGTGGGCGAGGGAGAAGGAAGCACATCCGGGTCCAGCAATCTTTACCTACTAATTCAGGATAAAAATGATTCTAAAAAAACAACCTAAGGTCAAGTGACCTCATGCTAAATTGAGTGATTGACTAGACGTGGCAGGGCGTGGTGGGTGGGCCCTCGCCCACGTCTAACCGAGGCTTCTACCTCGGTAAAACAATAGTTATCCATCATCTATACCCAGGTAAGATTCGCCTAACTAATCTATTTTACCTCGGTATGCCGCCTCTGGCTAGCCGTAGGCTAGGGAGACCTTTACGTAAAATAATTTTTATCCTGATATTCTTGTTTTGTTATTATTCTTTAGTGATTATGTCTTATGTATGCAACAATGGAAAAGCGATTTGTATGGCAAAAAAGAGGAAAAACCAATGTTTTTCTTACCTCTCTCTTTCAGTTGGTGAGTAGCCTGTGCGCTATCGGCTGAGGCTTCTCTAGTCGTTTGTGGTAATGTCTAGCAAACGAAGTAGCGGTTTTCCATCCCGCGTGAGCTAGGATCCGTTTAACGGAGATGCCTAGCAATCTTGCCTTGGACACCATTGCACCACGTGTAGAGTGCGATGAGTACCTGTCTGTATTTACTCCCGCCAGTTTTAACACATTCATTGTCCATCGGGCGAGGGTATCCCTGGAAATGGCCTTGTGTGGCTTAATAAAGCTGACCAATAGCTGTCTTGAGTTTCTTATTAATCTTGTCTTGGATATATAATTTCGTATCGCAGATACGACACATAACTTGCGATCCTGAGTGAAACTGGACACCCCTATCGTAGAAAGGGGGTCACCTAATCGGTTTGATTTTAATAAAGTTGATAAATCAAACGTGGCCTCTTTACTGTCAATTTCTAGACCATTCAGCGACAGGGCAACTATAGTTTGGCCTCTGTGTCCAGTGACCAGGAGAAGCAAAACTGCGACTTTGAAACCTAAAAGTTTAACGTCCAGAAACTTATTTTCTGGCCATTTCTTGAAGAGGTTGAACACTAGAGAAACATCCCAAAACCTATTATATTTGGGTTTAGGCGGATTCCTCTGATAAATTGATCGTATGATCCAACAAATAACATGGTGTTTACCCATTGTTTGTCCATTAACCCGCGGTAGGATTATCGACAGAGCACATCTGGCAGCGTTAATAGCGCCATATCCTAGGCCTTCGTCCTCTAGGTAACGTAGGAAGAGTCCTACCTGGGATACTGTGGGAGTCATTGGCTTGACTTTCTTAAGCAGGCAATAAATACCCCATTTCTTTAAATACGTAGTATACATTTTCACCGTTCCTTTTCTCCACGCATCATCAACCAAACGCTGTTGTGTAATTTTGTCTAAGCCAAACTGTTCTAAATATTTATTTAAAAAAGGAATGCCACTAACGGAGTTGTCGACACGTTTCCGTGGCGTTCTAGTGGTCCCTGATGTTTGAGGTTTCCTCGGAATCTTGGGAAGCGAAGGCTGCTTTTGGCTGTGGCTAGTAACGTCGGTAGCCACGGTTGCGTGTGCCACTCGGGGACGATGAGTATGGCGTGTGTCCCCTCCATTTGAATCTTTCTGGCGACTTTGCTAATGATAGTAAAGGGGGGGAAAATGTAAAAGAAATGATGTCGCCACTTTAGGGAGAAGGCATCAATGTGCCAAGCATTGGGTTCCGGGTGCCACGAAACATATTTTGGAATTTTAAAGTTATTACGCGAAGCGAACAAATCGATCTGAGGTGAACCCCATGTGTGACAAATGTGTTTGAAAATGGATGGATTAAGTGACCACTCTAAGTGATCATGGAACTGGCGACTCATCTTGTCAGCTAGACAAT
The DNA here is from genome assembly GCA_030323885.1 of Branchipolynoe longqiensis. Lineage (NCBI taxonomy): Eukaryota > Metazoa > Annelida > Polychaeta > Phyllodocida > Polynoidae > Branchipolynoe > Branchipolynoe longqiensis. Next base: position 151,520,131 of record CM059187.1, on the reverse strand, counting down.
TTTGTGTGCCTGGAATGTGATTAACAGTTAACCAGACATCAAAGGTTTGAGCCCAGTTCCAAATGAGAAGTGCCATTGCATTACATTTAATCGATTTTGTACCTCCCATATTTCTGACATAAGCCATAGCTGTGGTGTTATCCGTGAGGATACGTACATTATTTTTGGGTATTTTTACTAGACTGGTTAATCCCAAGTAAATGGCCCTTAGTTCTAGAACGTTAATATGATCGGGGAGTTCCGATTCTAGCCATCTTCCTCCCGTTGCTACATCATTTTGATGTGCTCCCCACCCTTGGAGAGACGCGTCAGTGGTAACGGTAGTGTCAGGCTCTCCCATTCTAATGGGATTGGGGGAATGGTCAAAGTGGTTTAGCCACCAATCAATGTCGGCTAGGCCGTTCTCCGAAATAAACATGGTCTTTTCAAAGTTTCCCTTTGCGCGGGCCAGCGCCAAATTTTTATCAATTTCGAGGGATTTTATGTGTGCCGCTCCGTATAGAATAGCTGGACTATACGAAACCATGACCCCGATAAGGACCGCGACCTGTCTAATCTTTGGCCTAGAAGTGTCTAACAGCTGTATCGCTGTGCGGTAAAGCTTATCTTTCTTTTGGCGTGTAAGCGTAACGGTCATAGCCGTGGTGTTCAGAATGAACCCGAGACACTTAAGCTCCTGAGTAGGAGAAAAAAACGATTTCTTGTTATGTATGAAGAAACCCAATTTGGTGAAAATGTTGCATAAATCTTTAACAGCGAGTTCACATTGCGTGAAAGATTGGCCCATAATAAAAGAATCATCTATGTATGGAAACATACAATGCCCCAATTTTGCCATGTGTGCAAAAATTGGTTTCAACAACTTAGTAAACAGACGCGGTGCGCAGGCCAAACCATTAGGTAAACATGTAAATTCAAAAAGTTGGCCATTCCAGAGAAAACGTAGGTATTTCCGATCTGTCTGGTGAATAGGAACGGTGTAGTACGCATCCCTTAAATCAACACTCGCTAGCCAACACCCTGGGGTAATTAAATCACGAGCTGTTTCTAAAGAAAACATTTTGAAATGTTTGTATTCAATGATTTCATTCAACTGAGTTAAATCTAAAATCATTCGGATTGAACCATCAGGTTTAGGAGTAGAGAAGATATTGGAAATATATTCCCCTTCAGTATGTTCAACTCTGTTGACAATGCCCTTAGACTCAAACAGTAGAACCTGGTGATCTAGCTGAGATTTTTCTAGTGAATTAAACTGATACGGAAAAGGCGCTCTCTTTTGTATAGGCAATTGTGTGAAAGGGATGTGAATGCCTTTAACAATATTCAGGACCTCTGGATTAGTGGTTAACTGTTGCCATTGATGTAAACAATTAGAAACATTCCCTGCTTGAAAAAGGCTTACTTCAGTTTGAGTTTCCTCCGTGACCATTGTAGGGTCAGGAGGATGCACTGTTTGTGTGGAAATCTCTACTTGTTCCCTTGTTTCGGGAACTGGGGCTTGGGAACGAAATCCCTCTTGTAGCCGCGGTTGTCGTTCCAGTTTGAGGCCGGCCTGTCGCCTCGGCCCCTTCCTCGCTGGTTGAACTGGAAGGACGGTCCGCCCCTGAACGGCCTTCCTCCTCTGCGGAATCGAAAATCCGTCCTAGACTTTCTGAACCCTGCTGGGTTTTGGAAGCGACGACTCTTTGCTTCAGTGTTTTTAGCACTCTTGTAGTCGACCTCTACCTGTTTGTACAGGTAAGCTAGCTGACCCCCAAACATCTTGGATTTATCAAGCGGTTTGCTCTTGATAGGGGTAGGTCCGGAATACACGGTGTATTCCTTACCATCATGGTCCGTTACCTTGTTAGAGCGGGCAACCTCTTTTCCGGCATCTGTGGTGACCGATTTGAAAACGTTTTCAAATCTCCGATGGGTCATGTAGTTACTAGCGGCTGCTAACAAAGCTATGCCCCGGTCCATAACCCGCGCCAAAGACGAGAACTTGTTCTCTGTCTGCATCCTGTTAGCCACAGGGATAACAGACGTCAAGGCACCCAAAACTGCCTTATGGATCAGGCAGAGGGAAGTTTCATAACGACGGCGTTCGTCGGAAAGATGAATGCCGGAATCCATCTCTTTGAAAACCGAAGCAGGAATGCCCTTAACTCCTGAAATCTGCTCAGTCAACTTGTTGATGACTTCGATCGGTTTAAACGTAGTGAAATGGCTATTCACCGTTTTGCGCATCATGGTAGTGGTGCGCACTTTCTGAGCTTTCTTTTTGACAATCTTCTTGCCAGCTTTAACGCCTATTTTGGCGTAGACTCCCGCTCGTTCCGTGTCGGAATCCGACTCGGTGGAAGAAGAGTCGGACGACGAGTCTGAAGAGGAGTCCTTCTTCTTCTTCTTCTTCTTCTTTTTGGACTTTTTGGAGCGCTTAGAGTTCGCTTTCTTTGTGAACTCGTCACCAGAACTGCTCACTGGGCGGCGTTTCTTGCCCCGCGCTTTCGGTTTCGGAACCTCAGGTGCCGAAAGCGTGTCCTCTTCGTCCTCAGAAAAGTCTTCCCAATCCTCATCAGGGATTTGGGAAGGATCTGGAAAGGTCTGCGCCTGGAAAAGGCGCATCTTCTCCTCCATCATCTCCGCCATTTTCGCCTCCCACCCCACTGGTTGAGGGGCGTGATCACTGTCTTGATCCGAGGCATGAGCCCCAGGATGTGGGGACGGCGGAGCCGTAGCCGGTGGAGACGAATCGTAATCCGTAGGGGGGACACCCACCGCTGCAGCGGGCGGCTTATTCCGGCGAGTGGCCATCGGGAACTGTAACGAAACCAAAGCGTTACTAACCCGGAATCATCTCAACTACACAAGTGTAAGCCAGTAAACTGGGTTGAGGAACATGGTACAGAGAACGTGTTTTGCAACGTGTCAGTACAGGCGTGAAGCTAAATTTGCCGTAGGTGTGTGGTAACGAAACCAACCAAACGGAGGGCATCGATCGTGAGATCGGCCCCTCTCTCTGTTCCGTACACTTCTCCCACCTGTGGCTACAGCGCCAACAAGTTGGAGAAAATATTACGAAACTCGGAGGTTCGCCTTAAACCGGTCAGGGGTGTTTATAAAAAACACCCAGAAGCATCCCCAACATCATCCTCTATTAGGATCCGGGAGACTTTTCTTAGGAAATGAGCTTAGGAAATGAGCAACTCGGGTTGCCATTTCTCCCTGTCTGAAAAACAGGTGTCGATAGAACTCAGTATCGGTTTCGTTTGTGCCAGCGGCACGCAATGTTCTATCCGTAAGTTAAAAAACGTACAAAGTCCAAACAGGACTGAAGAAAGTTCTGAACTTTCATAAAAAGATGCTATAGAGCATGATAAACAAAGTTATCGAAGAAAACAGTACTTACTTTTGGATAAAAGCAGTAGTAGTAGATAAATCCTGTGGAGCAACTCACAAACGTCCTCCCGTTGTGAGTTACTTATGCTAATTGCTGGACCCGGATGTGCTTCCTTCTCCCTAGCCTACGGCTAGCCAGAGGCGGCATACCGAGGTAAAATCAACATATTGCTATGGAACTTTTGGGTTGCAGAATTTCATCGTGTTTACTTATAAGTTATATACTTAAAATTGTGTATTCAATAGTTATTGTATACCGTACTCTATATACCTTTTGTGTAAATAACCCTGAATTGAAAAATGGCTAGAAGACCGGTGCTTCGGCACTGACAAAAGACTTATTCAGCAGAATAAACATATTTACCACACACACAAATATGCCCCGGAATGATCACTATCTAAACAAAAATACAGATATCAGATCACAAGCCACAGCTTATAATGGAGAAATTGTAATTAGCCCAATGCGGGCCCATGGGAAATACGAAAATCTATCAAGCGGAAGGTTTAAAAATCTTTAGATGCAGCTAATACGAACACGACAAATTCCGAGTGAATCTTGGAATGGAGGTCGATTGTTTGTTTTGCTTGTTTGAGTTTTACATCCTGGCAACATCTAAGGTCATATCAGGACGGGTACCGACTTGTGACAGTGTGCACTCATGGTGACTTTAAAGTGCTGCCCTACTGGGAGACGAGGCCGCCAGCACCATGACCCGATTTCCCACTCAGTCACATTATCCTGACACTGAGCTAATCAGTCCTTGCCCTATCCTAGTAATGCCGGTGCCAGGCTAGGTAGCGACAAGTATCAATTTTGTAAGTCATTGGTTTGACTCAACCAGGATTCAAACTCATGATCTCCCACCCAAAAGTCTGCACTTTACCGATTCGGCCATCGCGTCCGGGAGGAGTGGAGGACGAATCATCATCATCATCATCATCATCATCATCAATCCCTTAACCACAAGGGTCATTAGGCAACCACAGATGAGTTTGCAAACAGTATTCTCCATTTTCCCATGTTCTTCCCTCCCCTCGGAGGACTAGACGGGGTGCCCGAATGAGTTGAGCGAGCGCCTCCTGTTTTGGGAGATTGGGGGATCCGAACCCATGGATCCGTGGGTTCCAACCCTGGTCGAGTCAAACCAATGACTTAAAAATTGATACTTGTCGCTTCCTAGCAAGGTGCTCTGCAGTATTAGGATAGGGCAAGGACTGGTTGGCTCAGTGTCAGGATAATGTGACTGAGTGGGATATCAGGTCATGGTGCTAGTGGCCTAATTTCCCAGTGGGGTAGCACTATAAAGTCTCCATGAGTGTGCACTGTCACAAGTCAGTACCCGTCCTGATATGACCTTAGATGTTGCTAGGACATAGAATGACAACAAACAAACAAACTCCCCTCTGGGACTGTCCATTCCCTGATGTTGCCTTCCCACCTCTGCCTTTGTCTGCTATGTCTTCTTCCCCCTTTCACTGTGCCTTGCAAGACGCTATTGAGCACTGGACGAATGGGAAACAGGACCACACCACTGCAGCTTGGCCGACTTATACTGGTAGGCAGCATATTATACTCTCTACACTGGTGACTAAACCAAAGATATTTTCTATCAAACCTAAGTGGGTTTGTATATTGAATGCAAAAGAACCTTCGCTGAATCTATCTAGCCTCCGGTAACGGCTATATTGAAGCCACTACAAAGAAGCATTTGGCTGAAATGGTCGGTGCTTAGAAAGTGTGTGTGTGTGTGGGGGGGGGGGAGCCTGTGGGATGAGAGAGATATTGGCAACAGGCTATATATAGGGCTAAAGGGCCTGTCACACTACGACGTATAGCCTTAGAGTATGCCGACGTATGTGATTTTCGACCAACACGTCGGAGTACGTCGTCATACGTTATGTATACATTGGGTGTACGTCGGGTACGTTCCGGGTACGTCGTCATACATCATCTTATGTCGCTGCGCATCGAGGCTCCGCAAATTTGTTGCGCATGCTCAAAATTTCCAACCGGTGTCGACGTGTGGCTCGTATGTTGAACGCATGCTGCTTGTACATCCGGGATACGTCGGCGTATGTTGCGAGTATGTTAGGGATACTTTGGTATACATTGCTGCCCGTTAGCCATACTTTCAGCCGATTGGAACGTGGAGTCCACATAGAGTCTGTGTACTGCCAACGGATGCATTACATACTCCTAACGTACTTCGAACGCATGCCCGCCGTATCTCCAGCATATTTAATGTATACGCCATACTTCTAGCCATGGAGTAACATATGTGACATTGTTCAGCATTTTGCGAGTGTTTTGCGAGGCACATGAACGCTGTCATATGCTAACAATATGTCAGATACGTTCTGCATACGTTACGTATGTTGTGTATACGTTGTGTATACGCCCATTTTTATCCCCCACCGCTGAAAAGTTCGACGAATGCCAACGTACTGGCAAATTTTGAAACGTTGAGCATGCGCTGACACCGTACATCGTAGTGTGACAGGGCCTTAAGCGCGTCGCCATGGGGCACTGATGGGTGGGGGGAGGGCCTGAGTGGGGAGGGAGGGGGAATTGAGACTCAATTAATACAAATGATATGAATAATCGATATTCCCGTGGGTTAAAGTAGCATATTCTGATGGGTATTAGTTTCTGTCATATTCTTATATAGGCCCTATATATATAATATATAATGCATATGTACTGTACATAATACATATGTAATATATAATGTACCTAATATTTATAATGTATATAATATATATATATATAATATGTATATATATGCATAATAATATAATATATACAATAAATCAAATATATGTAATATATATGTAATATATATATGCAATATATATGTGATATATATGTAATATATAATATATATAAAATATATATAATATTGGGGTTTTATATCCTAGCATATATAATATATAATATATAATATTTTATATTAATATATATAATATGTAACTTCAATTTTAAAAGGTTAAATCTGGAGATATTTGAACTGAAAACATGCAAAATTAATTTTGCTGGGCACACCATAATGCTGGACAACTAGGGCTTCAACGGTGATGAATTTGTATTAAATTGACTCCGTACTTCTTCTATGTTGGAATAAATGTTCAATGAGTAATGAGTCTAATTTGGATATGTAAGGTCACATCAGTTAAGCGCTTTGATTTTGAAAATCTAATGCCTTCATCGGCTTATGCAGCTGGGTGTTGTCCATCATGAACCCCAGTACCACACGGTGGAGATCTCGACTACTCTGAAAGCTGTTGTTAAGAAGTAACAACAGGTGGCAGCACACTAGCAGTAACAGTTCATAGGATGGACAGTTCCACCCAATGCTAGCCCCGTCCCCCTTCCCCCAGAGGAAGGTTACGCCCTACCTGGCTGGAGAGTGACAGGCCACTTCTTCTATTTCGACCGTGGCAGAATAAACTAGGAAATGCCCAGGGGTTTGAAGCAATATTAGCATTAGTCGTTATTCCTCAAGCGGAGTAGGACATAGTCGATCACAAAGCTTTAAAGGAATGATGGTTAAGTCGCGAAATGTAGCAGCTCTTTAATACTAATCAGGGGCGTAGCTAGAGCTTTAACGATGTGTGCTCCTAATTTCGGCAGAGGGTTTAGGGGGCCACTTAAGCTTAAGCTGGCGGATTTTACACATTTTAGACTTGAGTTTTCGACACTCCGGACGGACTACTACATGCCTCCTCTCTCTCTCTCTCTCTCTCTCTGGACACGTCTCGCTACGCCAATGCTAATAGGTTAGCAATTTATGCCAAATTTGCTTTGGTACACGCTTTGGAAAGTATGCATACAAATTGCACACTTTTTATCTGGCCGTTTGTGTGCTCTGTTTTTGTCAGGATGCCAATAAATACGGATATAAACCATTATATGTCAGATAATTTATGCTTGATTGTAGATATGAAGTCATGGACGGCATAGCCGAATGGATAGACCTGCTCCATTTTTGACAGAGATTTTACCCTCTCATTTTCCACTCTTCAATTTAGGCTCACCCTTGCCACCCTTTTTAGACTGACGCTTGCCACACTTCATTGTAGGCTCAAGTTTTGATTCTTCACTTTAGGCTCAGCGTTGCCACCCTTTTTAGACTCACACTTGCCACACACTTCATTCTAGGCTCAAGTTTTGATTCTTCACTTTAGGCTCAGGCTTTCCACCCTTCACCTTAGTCTTAGGCTTGATACACCTCATTTTTCAGCGATGGCCCTACATATCCTTTTAAAAGGCACTTAAAAGTTAAATACACTTTCCACCTTATAAACTCAATTCCTAAGAAAAAAAATCAATGACAACTGAAACAACCGCTGTCAATGGCAAACCCTGTCACATTGAAAATGTCATGAAGAGCAACAACCACAGAATACCTCGATTACCTTAGAACAGGATTTGGACATCATAAAAATTCATGAATATCTCCATATTTAAAGTAGCATAATCCGATAGCTTTCAGCATTTGCCATATTTAAACAAATACATATATCACATTGATTGATCAATATAATCTACTTTGCTTTAGCTTGAAGTAACTTTTAATTTAAAGGGTTAACTTTGCAAAGACTTGAAGTGAAATTATTCAAAATTAATATTTTGGCATGCATACCAAAATTCCCGACACAGGCTTTGTTTACCCATCTTCTCGTGTAGCAGCAAAGCACAGCAGCACCAAACTGCAATAAATGTTTAATGAGTGTACCGGAACCTCCGTCAGATATCTAGGATCTAATTAATGTGGCTGTCACACTACGACGACTAGGCCGGCGACAGTCCAACGACTTGTCGTTTTGCTCTGTCGTTGGCTGTCGTCGATTGTCGCTAAGGTGTCGCTATGCTGTCGTTCGCGTGTCGCCGCGACACCTCCGCGACACCTCCGCGACACCTCCAGTTTCTCCACTGTTGGCCGCTTGTCGTTGGGTTTTTGGGCATGTTGAAAACCTCGACGACAGCCGGCGACAGACGCTGTCGCGGCACTGTCGCGGCGCTGTCGCGGCGCTGTCGCGGCGCTATCGCGCGCTGTCGCGGCACTGTCGCGGTGCTGTCGCGGCGCTGTCGCGGCGCTGTCGCGGCGCTGTCGCGGCGCTGTCGTGGCGCTGTCGCGGCGCTTGGCCCGAATTTGCATATGTCGTCGGGTTTTCACAAAATCCATGTCGCTGGGCTGTCGTCGCCGCTTGTCGTCGTAGTGTGACAGCCACATTAGGTAAGTGCTTTGGTTTAGAAAATTTGATAGTTTCATCGGATTATGCAGCTTTCAAATTTGTGATGACTCTCCCCCCCCCCTCCCCCCATCTACCAATATTATCCGCACATCCAATAAATAATCAATAAGGCGATAATTGGGTGGAATTGGCAATGTCTGATGGGATCAGACCAAAAGGTCAGGCCAGTGACGTCATACCCCCTGGTGGCCCTGCCGAGAAGCACAAGTGGGGTTTGTAACCTATTCGGTTAATGGCCGCAAAAATTGCAGCATTGGGTACCGGTGTAGCAGGAAATCGCAAACCCTGTAAATCGCAAACCCCCACTTGTGATTTCCTAAGACATCGCAAACCCCCATGCCATATATGGGCATGGTGGGTTTGCAATTTCCTAGGAAATCACATATCCCCCCTGGAGATCGCAAACCCCCCAATGATTGTTAATGATGTTTGGGGAACTGGATCCCAACTATGAAAGCAGCTAATGTCTCAACCAAGCAGTTGCTAGCTACTGTACAGCACCATGGTGCCTTCGACATTGTTTAGCTGTATTCATGTCAGCGTCATGTAGGATAATGATACAGATAGTTGTACTGACTTTTCTTATTGATGTAGTCTAGTATCTTTGACCTATTCCCCTATCCTTCCTGTGCGCAGTGAATATGGCTCTTGCTGTGACAGGCATGAAATTAGAAAATAATCAATTAATCCATCTTGTGAGGGATCCCCCTTATATGAAAATAAATGTGGCTTCATCATGCTTACATAAAGACAATTTTTATAATAGACCAGTCCGTAATTCAAGCATCATGGTGCATCGTGTGATTTTTTAAACCAAAACAAACTTGCACAAAGCACATGTGCTTGCTTTAAGTCTATGTCAAGCTGAGCTTGCAGATCTGGAATCTGTTAGACTTCAGCTAAAGTTTGAAAGTTGGAATAGTAAATTAAAAAATATATATCATGAATTAATATGTGAACCTTTCATCTACCATTGTGTGTAGGCCTACATAAAAAACTTAACACCATCTGCAATTAGATCTAGACAAATCTGGAGCCTCAGTCACTCTTACTTATTTTATTTTCATCCTTTTTTAAATTTATGTCTGATGATTAATGGAATGCCTAAGAAATGGGTGGGCCTAGGGTTCATCAGACATTGGTTGATTATATATTTCTTCTGAAACAAGTTTCTGTTCAGACATTTTACATTTAGGCCTACATCATTTAGATCAATAATTAAAAAGTCCAGATTTAGATCTAGAGGAAGATAAAGTTGCTCTTATTTTATTCACTTTGTTTCCTTATTATTTATGTTGGTTTAAAACAAGAATTGCAACATTGGTTGGGGTCAGTTGTCATTGAATGCAAGTCCTTTTATGCAGTTTGTATATATATCCATAATCATATAAGTCTAGATTCAGGTTTAGAATTCTAGATCTAGGCATTTCTAGAATTGTTATTTGTGACCAAGAAGTTATAAGGCCAAAAAGCCAATACCACCATTGCGGGATACTTGTTCTCATTTTCTTCATTTGAAAAGAATGAAATTTAGCAGCCTATGTATGTGCAAAGTGACTGATAGTTTGTAGGGAATTGGATATTTGTTAGTTAAAGTTGTGCTGGTTTTTCTTAATTTTGTAGTTTAGTATCTTTGACAAAAATTGATCTGGTCCCTTATCCTTCTTGTGGGTGATCAATAGCAGTGAAAAGGGCCTTTGCTGTAACAGCATGACATCAAAACTAATCAATTAATCCATCTTGATCCTCCTTGAATCGAATCCATTTTATCCCCCAGCTCTGGTAGAAGTTCAAAATCAAACATAGGCCTATAGCGTGCTTGTGCTGATAAATGCTACAAAGCATGGGGGGGGGGGAGGGGTTGCAATTTCCAGGGGGGTTTGTGATTTCTTGGTAAATCACAAACCCCTGGATGTGCAATTTCCATGGGTTTGCGATTTACTGCCACACCGGCACCAATAAATCGGTCCGGAGGTGGTGGACGATGGACACTTATATTGGGTACATCACATCTAAGGCAACTTGGTCCGGGCACCAAAGCGATGGAGAGGCCGGAAGGACAAGAGGGTTTCCAATGAAGAAGAAAGCGCAGTAGTGAAAGAAAGGCCCCCCCAAGCAGACACTCTCCTTTGGTCAGGGGGAGAGGTAAGCCCGAGAGAAGAACAAAGATGGGTAGATCGCAGGAAAGAAAAGTGAGGAGAGTTGAGTCAAAGAATCGTGATTCCTAGCTCTGTTGTGACCAGTTGGCGCGTAGGAGTCATAAATGGAGTAAGGCGGTAGAAGGTGAAAAGCTAACTGGGCCTCCCCCCGCAATATTTTCTGAGATCAATCGAAGAGGAGGACGGCAAGAGATAGAAGAGAGTCGACGAAGTGGGGTCTGAACAGCAAGCCAAAGAGTCAAAACCTTGCTTGAGAAGCACAGTGAAAGTGGTCTAAATATAAATGAACTGGTGTTGCCGGGTCATATCGTGGGTCTCCAGGATCCTGGTTTCATTAATCTTTGTTAGGTGGCGCCCCCCTAGTCTGACAGGAGCAGTCTGAACCAGTTGGAGGCGCCAGTTCCTGTCAGTGAGGACTCACCGAACTACTCCAGGCAGCACCGGTCCATTGATCATAATAGTCGCATATTCAAATATGCAACACTATAAAATACATTTAATTCCAGCATATTGGGAAAATGTGCGACTTTTTGGTTAAGTACGAGGTGTTGTGTATAATTAACAGTTGTAATGATATGTGTAAAATGACTAAATATACATGGATGGTTGGTTAGTTGCTGGAGTTTTACGTCCTGGCAACATCTAAGATCATATCAGGACAGGTACCGACTTGTGGCAGTGAACACTCGTGGCGACTTTATATAGCTGCTCCGTGGGGAGACCAGGCCACCAGCACCATGCATGACCTTATATCCCACTCAGTCACATTTTCCTGACACTGAGCCCACCAGTCCTTGCTCGATCCTAATAATCCCAAGCGCCTTCGTAAGAAGCGACAGGTATCAATTTTTAAGTCATTGGTTTGACTAGACTAGGCTGCAAACCCATGGGGGATCGAATCCCACGAAATAGTTGTAATAATATGTGTAAAATTACTAAATGATTAGAATATAAAATAGACTTATTTCAGAGTTCTTTCAAGAGGATACACAAAAATATGTGAAAAAACCTGGAAAGCTTCGCATCCATAATAAACCGAGATTCCATAACAATAAACATGGCAGATATAGCAATTTCGCTTCTTCCTTTTTTTCCCCCTTGCCCCCCCCCCCATTTTTTTCCCCTTTTATGTTTTTTTCTCTCTACAAGACGCGGGTTTCTTCTGAGGTTTTGGCTGCTGACATCAAAGGATGCCGCTCCGTTATACATCCCGTGTCTGGGCGCCATTGTGACCTCCATCTGGGGTTTTATGACCTAGGGGAGGTCATAAGCACCAACCCTACTACTGCACATCCCAACACTTGCTTGTACCGGAGGCAGTGGCCGAATCGATAGAGCGCAGGCCTCCCATGCAGAAGGTCGGGAGTTCAGATCCCGGTCGAGTCAGTTTGTTTGTTTGTTGTTGTTTTACATCCTAGCAACATCTAAGGTCATATCAGGACGGCGGTCGAGTCAAACCAATGACTTAAAAATTGATACTTCCCAATGACTTAAAAATTGATACTTGTCGCTTCCTAGCCAGGCGCTCAACATTATTAGGATAGGGCAGGGACTGGTTGGCTTGGTGTCAGGGATAATGGGACTGAGTGGGGATATCAGGTTATGGTGCTGGCTGCCTTGTATCACAGTTCGGCAGCACTATGAAGTCACCATAAGTGCACACGGTCACAAGTCGGTACCCATCCTGATATAACCTCAGATGTTGCCAGGAGATAAAACTCCAACAACCAACCAATACCAACACTTGTCACCTCCCTCCTCCCCTACCCCTCACCCTGACACCTCCCCGCAAACTACACCCACCCACCAACTTACGCTGAACCCTATAAAGCGGCAAAGTTTTCAACATTTTATAGTGCTTCCCCACTGAGACTGGGAGACCAGACTGGCAGCCCTGTGACCCAATATCCTACTTAGTCACATTATCCTGACACTGAGCAAACCAGTCCTTGCCCTAACCTCCAGCTTGGGTTTACGAACTCCCGACCTTCCGCAAGGGAAGCCTGCGCTCTACCGATTCGGCCACCGCGTCCGTCATGGTGAAATCAGACCTAGCTCGTGACAGTGGCCAAGACCAGTTCTTTGTAGATGCTGCCCCTTTGTGTGCATGGCTCCTTTGTACGCAGTGCACTATGGGATGCCCCCCCCCCCACCCGCACCCCCCACCCCCGCTTTATAATGCCCGCATTGCAAGTAAACACATCAATTCTCCACTTTCAGATAAAACTGTCTCAAATTCAGACGATTCATAGGACCCAAAATTCTTTGATTCAAAAATAATTCAGCGAACTGATCCCTGATTTACCAATTTAGTGTGACCCTGCTGTTCTCGCGATGACATTCTATGGACCCTAACGATCGCCTTATAATGGGGTTTCACTGTATTTTATGTTTCTTTCACCACTAGTAGGCATCTTCATCGGACAATTCTGCCTCCAGACCAATGTTGTCCTAATCCAGCAGGTGTCCTGTCATTGAAGGGATTGCCAAATGAAATAAATACATTTGTACATAAAAAGATTATCCCATTTCTAACTTCCAATTGGACTGTTCATGACTTACTTTTCACTTCCATTTTGATTGTTGTTGACTTACCTCTTACTCCCATTTTGACTGTTCATGACCTATTTCTAACTTCCATTTTGATTGGCATGACCTACTTCTGACTTCCATTTGAACTTTTCTGACCTACTTCTTATTCCCATTTTATTATTAGGTATTAACCTTTTAAGCATAACCCTACAAGCTAACCACACTCTATCTAACAGAATAAACAAACCATTCTACTAACACTCCATCTCAAAATGTTAACTCCAACGACATGATAATTTTGCAGTTCACAACATAGTAGGCATACAAACCTATGAAGGGAAACTATGCACCTAACCACTCAGTAATGTAAAGGTCTAATCAATACACATGTATGTATCTAAGTGTGTAGGAATACAACATGTAACTGGTATTTTATGTGAATTGTCAAGCTATACCATATGTAAGTCCTTGAATGTTTGATATTGTTATTTCAGCTGATTTGAGCTAGCTGCTGATGACAATATCAGACTACCTATACATATATTGTAAATAATTGTATTGTCACATGGCTGGAAGACCAGTGCCACGGCGCTGACAAAAGACTTTATTCAATGAATAAACTATATTTACACCCAAAAAAAATGAAATAAATTATTGATGACCTACTTCTGACTTCCATTTGAACTTTTCTGACCTACTTCTAACTCTAATTTTAATTATTCATGACCTACTTCTAACTCCTATTTTGATTGTTCATGACCCACTTGGGACACTGGGGTCCTGCCGATCCAGCCCATACACACTTCTATGGGTACCCCCAGATGCCCCAGATGATCCAGATGACCCAGATCCACATAGAGGATTACCCAATTCAATGCCGCCCAGATATTCCACGGACACAATAAAGATAAGACTGGCGGCAATATTTTGCTTTCTGATTGGGTCCCGTTTTATCGCCCACTCGGCTGTTAAGGGCCGTCCAATCAATGGCTGGCCGGTGAACACGTGACTTCCAGTTCCGGTCGATTTTCACTGCGCGCGCAGCAGCTTAACACCAGTTCTTACTTAGACGGCCACATAGCAGCAGGGAGACCCGATAGTGATGGAGATAGTAGATCTACATACGCATAGGCCTTTACATCTGTAGTAATGTACTTAAATACTTTATAGTGCTGCCCCACTTAAATAATAATACCTTAACACATAAATGTATACATGTTTGTTTGTTTTGTTGTTTTACGTCCTAGCAACATCTAAGATCATATCAGGATGGGTACCGACTTGTGACAGTGCACACTCATGGTGACTTTATAGTGCGGTGCCACTGGGAAATCAGGCTGATGGCACCATGACCTGATATCCCACTCAGTCACATTATCCTGACACTGAACTAACCAATCGTTGCCCTATCCTATTAATGCCAAGTGCCTGGATAGGAAGTGTTTTGTTGTTGTTTTAGGTCCGATCAACATCTAAGGTCAATTAAACTCTGCATCTCCTGCACGGGAAGCCGGCGCTTTACCGATTCGGCCACCGCGTCCGGTTGGATATTTTTTATTTTTTTTATTTTTATTTTTTGAAGATTTATACTGCCTATCATGGATAAGCCTGAATAGGCTTGTTTTCACCATTAGACAGTTTGTCGATAGAAAGCCCGAGCCTACACTTTTACCGACCCAAGGGATTTTTAACCTCCCAGACCACATAGACATGGTATGAGAGCAACTGGCCTTTGATGTCGCTGTAAGTTATACACAGCGGTGGAAATCCAAATTGGCAGAGCTGGGGGCACGGGGAATCGAACCACCGACCTTCCGATTAGGAGTCCAACCTAGAAAAAAGTCAGACACTCTAACCACTCCGCCACAGAGAACACCACAGTAGATCTACATTCGCATAGGCCTTTAGATATATAGCAATGTAATTATATCAGGGATGAAAATGGTCTCCGACAAAAAATGCACAAATCAAGGTGAGATTATTAAGCTGATGGCGAATTTCTACAAAAACGCCGATTTCCCACCATAGGATTAGCACTGTCAGGGAATCGCAGGAAAAGCCAGAAGTCAGATTTGAACTATCCTTGTTGTGACTTTATTATCGCCCATAGCTAAGACTTTCTTGGTTGGGTTTATGTTCTAGAAACATTTAAGGTCATACAAGAATGGGATTCAAACTAACCAATTGTTATCATATAGTGATATATACATCCTTACTCCTTGGCATTTTGCTTAAAGTTGCATAGTCCAGTGGTTTTGAATTTCTGTGTTTTTTTCTGAGATAAATATATTAGATAGATCACTAGTTAGGTACCCGCATTTCCGCTAGGTGGCGTATTGAAATCGCCAACATGTCCGACTGCCATTTTTGTGACAAAATGAAAGTCACATGATTGCAAGGCGGGCACTTTTGCGCATGCCCAGTAGGTCTCACAATGGTGGCAATACATTGAAAAGATTTGGAACAGAATTTAATTTATTATTATGTCATTTTTGCTCCTGGTAATTGATTCTGAACACTTTTTTTGAGAATCTGAATTTTTGCATCATCAGAAAAGCTAAGTAAATGGCAATAGCAATAGGTAAAACTAGTATAGCTGTGTAATTTACACATTTCTAAATCATATAATCATGGTTCAAACCAGATTGGACCTATCGCCTGTGTGTTTTGAACGCCCAAAAGTGCTGCTGGTTGCATAGTTTGGGCCGGATCGTCACAGCTGGGCTGCAGAACGAATGCACACTGCCCCTGAGTTTGCCAGTACACTTATTTTCTTCACTTGCCTGACTATAATGACAGTACAAAAACCCATCATTATTTACAACTTAAAATCGCAATAACTTTTTACATAGTGAATATATTTTTTTAAACTAAGAAGTGTTTTTATCTGTAAAGTAAGCTCTTTAATTCTAGGCTAGTTAGATAATTAAAAAAAGAATTCTAAATTTTTATGCAGGTGCCTACCTAGTATCTACTTTACATTAGTTCAAAGTTACTTTTATTTTAAATGGTAAACTTTTGAGATATTTTTAGCGCAAACATGGAAAATTAGTTTTGGTAAGCTTGCCATAACTCTGACACCATAGACTTCTGCAGTAACAGGTTCTGTTAAATTGACTCAGCATTGCCTTCTACGCAGAAACAAATGATTAATAAGTGCATCAGTACCCAAGTTAAATATGTCAAATCAAATCTAGATAATTGGTTTGGTTTTGAAAATTTGATATTTCATCGGACTATGCAGCTTTAACGTTAATCAGTAAATATAGAAAATCTCGGAATTCTGATGCACAGTGAGCTGCTACTTATGTGCTATATAATTTATTTTATGAATATAAAGGGACGGAGTTTATATCTTATCCGTTTTATTCGTACTTGAATTAATTCCTCGCTATTTATTATGTACGTCTTATTGATTAGTTGATATTTGCTGCGGGCCTGAACCAGCACCGCCTGGCTGGTGCAACGTCCGTCTAGCCATAGCCCAGCCAGCGCACATCACGATCACATGAGCTCCTAATTCTTTCCTTTTTTTTCTAGGTAGGGCTGTTTATTGCTCGGCCATATGGGCCTCGGAAATAAAGGTAGGCTTCCACCACTCCTCGTCTCGGCTCTTTATTTATCCTCCGGAAATAAAGGTAGGCTTCCACCACTCCTCGTCTCGTCTCTTTATTTATCCTCCAGAGTCGTAGCCTATTTTATAACGTTAGTTCTTCCACTGACACCAGTGGGTGAAGCAGGTTGGTCGTTGAAATTCTCTATAAGACCTCTGACATGTTGCACAGTGGGCTGCTACCCACATTTGTAAGTTCTTTACCTGCCACCAGAGGGCGAGTTGGTGAAAATCGTCTATAAGACATTTTCCACAGAGCATATTGCACATTGAGCTACTACCTGCATTAGTTCTTCCCACTGCGACCAGACGGCAGGGTGGAAATGGAAATCGACTATAATACCTTTTCCACAGAGTATGCTTGAGGTCAAAGCTACATTATTTTATTTCTTTATAAATATGCAAACTCCGATTATTTTGAGTTTCTGCCATAGTTTTAGATATCTTAGGTTCATCATTATATTTATAATCTACTTTGAAGTTTGAAGCAACTCTTATTTTAAAAGGTTGACTTTGGAGATATTCGAAATGAAATTTTACCTAATTAATTTTAGTGTGCACATCTAATGCTGGACATTCAGGCCCTGTCACACTTTACCGGATTGAGGAAACGGACAGACCCGGACACAAATATTCTAATCCGGTGTGATTCGGACTTGAAATGTATCGATTATGTAACGGACGGTAACAGACGGTAACGGATGGGTAACAGTTAATAACGTATCTAACGATCAACGGACAATTCAGTATACAAAAAGAACTATAACGAATGGCAACGGACGTGTAATGGATATGTAACGGACGGGAACGGATGGTAATGGACAGTAAGGGACGGTAACGGATGGGAAGGGATGGGTAACGGACGGGAACGGACGGGGAACGGATGGGGAACGAACGGTAATGGATAATAACCACCTATGTCAGTCCGGCGAAATCTGTTACAAGTTTTGTGCATGCTCAAAACTTGTAATGGATCGGGCCGGATATCAACGGACACAAACCAGACTTTGCTGGATCTCAACAGACTTTGTTCCGTTTCAATCCGCTTCCTCGATCCGGTAAAGTGTGACAGGGCTTTAGGCATTCAGAAGTGAAAGATTATATTAAATTGACGTAGTATTACCTCTATGCAGACGGGATGGCCGAATGAGTTAGAGCATCTGTCTCTTGTGTTGGTAAACCATGGGATCGTGGGTTCGAACCCTGGTCGAGTCAAACCCAATGACTTAAAAATTGATACTTGTCGCTTCCTAGCCAGGTGCTCGGCATTATTAGGATAGGGCAAGGACTGGTTGGCTCAGTGTCAGGATAATGCGAATGAGTAGAATATCAGGTCATGGTGCTGGCGGCCTGGTCTCTCAGTGGGACAGCACTATAAAGTCGCAATGAGTGTGCACTGTCACAAGTCGGTACCCGTCCTGATATGACCCTTAGATGTTGCTTGGACATAAAACAACAACAAACAAACATACCCTATATGCAGGAGCAAATGCTTAAAACGCATACCAGTATCAAAGATAAATAATGCTTGTTTGCTTGGTGTTGTTTTATGTCCTAACAACATCTAAGGTCATATCAGGATGGGTACCGACTTGTGACAGCTGCACCACTGGGAGACCAGACTGTTTGCACCATGACCCTATATCCCACACAGTCACATTATCCTGATAGTTATTGTGCTAACCAGTCCACGTCCTATCCTATTAATGCCAAGCGCCAGGCTAGGAGTAACAAGAACATATTCTATAGTCATTTGTTTGACTCATCAGCCCGGATTCGAACTCCAGACCTTCCACACGGGAACCCTGCGCTCTACCGATCTGGGCCGTCCGGTCCAAAGTTGAATAATTAGGATCAAATCCAGGCGAGGCTCTTGGTTTCAACAATTTGAGCAGGGTTTCCAACATTGGAAAATGAAAAACTGGAAGATCTTAAGGGACATTATATATTATATTGGAGGGTCTGAGGGAACACACCCATAACAAATTTTTAATCTGAGATGCTCTCTGGTGCATTTTGGACACAATAATCCATACGACTGATATAATATTGTCGTGGGGGTGATGAAAATGGGAAATATTGCGCCTAGAGCGGGACTCGAACCCACATCTCTTTGCATTCCGGGCCAGTGTGCTAACCATTACACCACCTAGGCTCCCTGATATCACCACACTACCCACGCCTACCTGTCTATGTGGTTACTTGCCTGAGAGCTCAGTGCAGACTACTACACTCGTCCCCCTGGAATTGTAAGTCTTTTAATGCTTACAATTACATACATACATACAGGTAATGCACTAACACATACATACACAGGGTAGGTTCAACAACCATACAGCGCATAGCTTGTAAAGGATCATGGTCACGGCACCAGTGTCATGGGGGTGATGAAAATGGGAAATATTGCGCCTAGAGCGGGACTCGAACCCACATCTCTTGCATTCCGGGCCAGTGTGCTAACCATTACACCACCTAGGCTCCCTGATATCACCACACTACCCACGCCTACCTGTCTATGTGGGTACTTGCCTGAGAGGTCAGTGCAGACCACTACAATATTACTAAACGAAAAACCAGAAGATCAGCAAACGGTGATGACGGGGACATAAAATATCATACACCTTACGGCGAAACGGTAAGGGTTGGCAACCCTGAATTTGAGGCTTCCATCGGCCTATGTAGTTTAAGAGGTCTCATATTTAGACCCACAGAAGCCTGAATCCTGCTGATCACGTGACTGGCATCGTTCTGCAAACTGCCTGTGTACAGTTGGTGTGAGGCGTGCTGATGTACAGGATCACGTGACTGTACCCATACAGAAGGGCACCAGCTCTGGAGCCCCTCCACCCAACTGCCTACCTCCCCTCCACCTACCCCTAGCCCCCCTAAATCTACCCCTCCACCTACCCTCCCAACCTCAGACCGGGAGCGGTGGCCGAATCGGTAGAGCGCAGGCCTTGCGCCCGGGAGATCGGGAGTTCGATTCCCGGTCGAGTCAAACCAATGACTTATAAAATTGATATTTCTCACTTCCTAGCCTGGCGCTCGGCATTATTAGGATAGGGCAAGGACCGGTTGGCCCAGTGTCAGGACAATGTGGGATATCGGTTCATGTCGGCAGTTTGATTTTCCAGTGGGGCAGCACTATAAAGTCACCATGAGTGCACACTGTCACAAGGCGGTAGCCATCATGATATGACCTGAGAAGTTGCCAGGATGTAAAACACCAACAACATGACATGACTATCCCCCTCAGCCTACTGCTACCCACTCCCTCCGCTCCACCTCCCCACCTCTACCCCCCCCCCCCCCCGTGCACGCGCAGCACCACATCCTCTCACCACCGATACACCTACCCAGACACCACACACCCAGTAACCAGACATCCAGTACCCAGACACCCACTACCAGACACCCAGTACCAGACGCCAGTACCCAACATCCAGTACCCAGACGCCCAGTACCAGACAACCAGTACCATACACCCATCACAATAACACCCAGTACCAGACAACCAGTACCATACACCCATCACAATAACACCCAGTACCAGACAACCAGTACCATATACCCATCACAATGACACCCAGTACCAGACTACCAGACACCCAGCTCTCCAATACCAGACACCCAGTACCCAACATCCAGTACCCAGACACACAGTACCCGACAACCAGTACCATACACCCATCACAATAACACCCAGTACCAGACGCCCAGTACCATACACCCATCACAATAACACACAGCACCATACACCCATCACATGACACCCAGTACCAGACACCCAGTACCATACACCCATCACAATGACACCGAGTACCAGGCACCCAGTACCAGAACGCGGTACCAGACACCCAGTACCAGACACACGCCCGTCTGGGGACAGTCTGCACCGTGTGCGTGACAAAGTGCAGGGACGCGGTGTAACTCACAGCAGCACGTAATTGCGCAGTACAAATTCACCCCGCACCCTCCGCGGTCTGCGCTACACGCCCCGCCCCGCCCCGCCCCGCCCTGCCCCGCCCCGCCCCGCTACACCCCGCCTCGCCCCGCCCCGCTACACCCCGCCTCGCCCCGCCCCGCCCCGCCCCGCCCCGCTACACCCCGCCTCGCCCCGCCCCGCTACACCCCGCCTCATGATATGACCTGAAGAGTTGCCCACCTCCCCGCCCTGCCCCGCCCCGCCCCGCTACATCACCCCGCCTCGCCCGCCCCGCTAAACACCCCGCCTCGCCCCGCCCCGCCCCCGCCCCGCCCCGCTACACCCCGCCTCGCCCCGCCCCGCTACACCCCGCCTCGCCCCGCCGCCCCGCTACAACCACCGCCTCCCCCGCCCCGCTACACCCCTCCTCGCCCCGCCCCGCTACACCCCCCCTCGCCCCGCCCCGCTACCACCCCGCCCCGCTACAGCCACCTCGCCCCGCGCCCCCCGCCCCGCTACACCCCCCTCGCCCCGCCCCGCTACACCCGGCCTCGCCCCCCCCCACCCGCCTCGCCCTCCACCCCGCTACAACCTCCGCCCCGCCCCGCCCCGCTACACCCCGCCTCGCCCCGCCCCGCTACACCCCGCCTCGCCCCGCCCCGCCCCGCCACACCCCGCCTCGCCCCGCCCCGCTACACCCCGCCTCGCCCCGCCCCGCTACACCCCGCCTCGCCCCGCCCCGCTACACCCCGCCTCGCCCCGCCCCGCTACACCCCCGGCCTCGCCCCGCCCCGCTAAACCCCGCCCCGCTACACCCCGCCTCGCCCCGCCCCCTACAACCCTGCCCCGCCTGCCCGGCTACACCTGCTCGCTACGCTACCTCCCAACCCCGCCACGCCCCGCCCCGCGCCCCACCCCGCCCCGCTCCGGCCCCGCCTCTCCCCGTCCCGGCCCTTCCCAATTCCTACTACTATCAACCCGCTGCCCTAAGCCCCACCCTAAACACGCCCAACCGCCGTACCCCATCCAGCAGAACCTTCCACGCTTCACCATGCCTCATTTCTGCCCCGTCCTACCCTTCCCTGCCGTACCCCGCCCTACCTTCCTTTTCCTGTCCTGCCTTGCCCCCGCCCTTCCCGCCCTGCTCGCCTGCTCCGCCGCCCCGCCCTGCTCCGACTCGTCCATTGCCTGCCCCACCCGCTACACCAGCCCGCTCCGCTCCACCCCGCCCTGCCCTGCTCCGACTCGTCCATTGCCTGCCTCACCCTGCTACACCCAGCCCGCTCCGCTCCGCTCCGCCCCGCCCCGCCCTGCTCCGACTCGTCCATTGCCCGCCCCGCCCCGCTACACCCCGCCCCGCCACTACACCCCCGTAAAAAAGGCTAGGCTCGAATTTGCCCCACCCGGCCTCCGACCTGCTCCGCCCTGCTCCACCATGGCCCCGCCCCCCCCCCCCCGACTCGTCCATTGTCTGCCCCGCAACCAACACTACTGCGCCGCCCCGCCCGCCCCGCCCTGCTCCGACTTGTCCATTGCCCGCCCCGCCTCGCCCTGCCCCGCCCTGCTCCGCCCCGCTACACCCCGCCCAGCTACACCCCTGTAAAAAGGCTAAGGCTCGAATCTGTGGTTGTGTAGGCAGGCTATAGTGAAATCAATACAGACAAAGAGAAAGGAAGAGTATAAAGTGTGAAGAAGAAGAAGAGAGAGTCAAGCCATCTGGTTTATTATTTATATGGTTACATGGGTTCATTGTAGAGTATCACCATACCCCTTTCCCCCCAATGGGAATCAAGCATTCTTGGCCCTACCAATAGGGATCCAGCATTCCTGGTCCCCATGGCTACCAGTGGTCTGCCCAGCACCACCAAGCTGTATGGCCCCCATGGCCACCACCAACACCTTTGAGTGTGGTGATCACTATCCCAGCAGAGGGGGTAGGCCCTGAGTGCACTCACACCCAGACCTGCCAATACCACTATCTCTATTTACATCCCACTCAGACACCACCAACCCATACATGCGCCTGGTCATGTGCACCGATCAGTAATAGAACATTTGCATTCCCCCCTATGCCGTATATCGGAATATTTTACACCTCGCCAAACCCCGCCTCGCCACGCTACACCCCGCCCCGCCCCGCCTCGCTACACCCAGCCCGGCCCCGCCCCACCACGCTACACAACGCCCCGCCACGCTACACCCAGCCCCGCCCCGCCACCCTACAGCCCGCCCCACCCCACCCCGCCCCGCCCCGCCCCGCCCCGCTACACCCAGCCCGCTCCGCCCAGTCGGTTTACAGACGTCCGGGTCACATGACAACGGAGTTACCCCCCCCCCCCCCCCCACACACACACACACGTCACGTCTGTCGTGACGACGGTGAGAAGTGAAAGACTCTCCGACTCTCCAAGCACAGCCTCGGACAGTCTCTCGGCTTTCCCAGGCACAGACTCGGTCTGTCTCTCCGCCTCTCCAAGCACAGCCTCGGTCAGTCTCTCCGATTCTCCAAGCACAGCCTCGGTCATTTTCTCAGCTTCTCCAAGCACAGCCTCGGTCAGTCTCTCAGCTTCTCCAAGCACAGCCTCGGTCAGTCTGTCCGCCTCTCCAAGCACAGCATCGGCCTGTCTCTCAGCTTCTCCAAGCACAGG
Source organism: Branchipolynoe longqiensis (assembly GCA_030323885.1). Lineage (NCBI taxonomy): Eukaryota > Metazoa > Annelida > Polychaeta > Phyllodocida > Polynoidae > Branchipolynoe > Branchipolynoe longqiensis. The sequence goes on along the minus strand of CM059187.1, from coordinate 151,496,611 downwards.
CTCGGTCAGTCTCTCAGCTTCTCCAAGCACAGGCTCGGTCAGTCTCTCAGCTTCTCCAAGCAGAGCCTCGGTCAGTCTCTCCTACTCTCCACGCACATCCTCAGTCAGTCTTTCCCCCTCTCCAAGCACAGCCTCGGTCAGTCTCCGCCCGAGACAATGAATAAATGACTGAATGAATAAATGACTGAATGAATAAATGACTGAATGAATAAATGACTGAATGAATTAATGACTGAATGAATAAATAACTGAATGAATTAATGACAATGAATAAATGACTGACCGAATAAATGACTGAATAAATAAATGAATGAATAATAAATACCTGAATGAATGAATAAATGACTGAATGAATAAATGACTGAATGAATAAATGACTCAATAAATAACCGAATGCATGAATAAACGACTGAATGAATAAATGACTCAATAAATAAATGACTGGATGAATAAATGACTGAATGAATAAATTACTGAATGAATAATGACTGAATGAATAAATGACAATGAATAAATGACTGACCGAATAAATGAATGAATAAATATATGAATGAATGAATAATACATACCTGAATGAATGAATAGATGACTGAATGAATAAATGCCTGAATGAATAAATGACTGAACAAATAAATGGCTGAATGAATAAATGACTGAATGAATAAATGAATAAATAAAAACATGAATGAATGAATAAATGAATGAATGAATAAATGACTGAATGAATAAATGACTGAATGATTAAATGACTGGATGAATAAATGACTGAATGAATAAATGACTAAATAAATAACTGAATGCATGAATAAATGACACCATGCACCAATCTGTTAGCCGACGCCGGTGTGTGTATGTATACGCGCGCGTGTGTGAGTGTGTGTGTGTGGGGGGGGGGGGGGCTGCTCACCTGTCGGGCGGTTTGAACACCTGCTTCTTGTCTCGCACACTCTCGCTCTTCACGTAGTGACACTTGCTCTCCTCGAGCAGCTCCACTGCACTGCGCCGGTTCCGCCGCTCGATACCTGGCGGGCAGAGGAGAGCACACGCAACGCTGAGAGATTTCTCTTGAACATGTTCGATTTCAAATCAGTAATTATATATACAGTAAAACCTCTCTAAATCGACCGGCCATGAGACCGACATTAAATGGTCCATTTAGGGAGGTGGTCGGCTTAGGGAGCTTTAAAAAGAATCGTTACAATGGTATTGTATGGGCGATCGTTTGGGACCCAAATAAAGCGATCGATATAGGGGAGTGGTCGATCTGCGGAGGTGGTCGGGTATAGAGGTGTTACTATATAACAATATATAAACATAAATAATATATAAAAATATATATATAACAGTGATAGAAATAAGCAAAGATTTTCACTTGTCTTCCGGACAAGTCTGCTGTGAGTTTCACTTGTCCACAGTACTTACCTTAAAGGTAATATATATAATAATAATAATTTATATATAATATAAATAATATATGAGCCTGTCTCAAAAGGTGCTAACTCTTCATTTTTTTTGTCCATTGTAACGATTGACACAAAACAGCACAGAAACAGTTACACTGAAAACACAATGACATTTGCTTCAAATCAATATATATTCTATTGGGATTATGAAACACCATGTAAGAAACAAATCAGTTTATCCTGAGCAAATGCATAAGTAGATAGTGTGTTGATCGTTACAATGGACAAAGTTTTGTCCTATATTGCTTAGCACCTTTTGAGAAAGTCTCATATATAATATAAATAATATAATATAAATAACGGAAAGCGAACAAAATCGTGAAATACATGTTTTTCAGCCCACAATGTTCACTTGTCCAACGGACAAGCTCAGGGCATATTCTGTTTGTCTGCGCCTATTCTCACTTGTCCCGGACAAGCTCTTATTTCGAACGTTGTATAATAAATTAATATACAGTGGTCTCCCCAGTATTCAGGAAAGTACACGAGTACTAGTAGTAGTGACATTTGTCTTTAGGGGTGGAAGACCAGTGTCTCGGCACTGAACTTGAAATGTTATTCAGAGGAATACTGGACGCAGTGACCGAATCGGTAGAGCGCAGGCCTCCCCTGCGGAAGGTCAGGAGTTCAATTCCTGGTCGAGTCAAACCAATGACTTACAAAATTGATACTCGTCGCTTCCTTGCCAGGCCCTCTGTATTATTAGGATAGAGCAAGGACTGGTTGGTTCGGTGTCAGGATAATGTGACTGAGTGGGATATTAGGTCATGGTGCTGGTGGCCTGGTCTCCCAGTGGGGCAGCATTATAAAGTCACCATGTGATCACACTGCCACAAGTCGATACCTATCCTGATATGACCTCAGATGTTGCCAGGACGTAAAAATGCAAGAACCTACCAACTATTCAGAGCAATAAAACCACGATAAAATTAGTTAAAATACCCCCAAAAACGTATATATATTCTATATGATAATAGTGAATAAGTAAATTAGCGCAGGTCTTGTTACATGCCCTTTAAGCCACACTTTGGTCTGTGTGTAGCAGCCGGCGGGGAACCAGCGTAGATCGTGACGTCACTAGGCGTCCATTAAGGATCTCAGGTTCAGCAGACGACAACGATGCAGTTAATGGAGAGCGAGCTGTGAGAATGGGCGCAGAGGGACGTTTTAAGCAGATTGTCATCGCATCAATTATTGCCACAATGTGTTAAATTAGAGCCCCTAATCAGCTAGAAACTTAATTTCAACTGCGAACATTGGAACAACACTATGCTGGATAGTAAGCCTTGTCAATGCTGCTGTTGTATGTGCCATCTTAGAGAGTATCTAAGCTGTTGAACCTTCATAGGTTATAACTGAGCCCAGGTATTTGAAGTTTGTGACTGTCACAAGCCTCTGTCCACTCACTTTGATCTTTGTGTTGATGCCACTCGTGTTGCTTGTCGCCAGTTTGGTCTTCTCAGCACTAAGGCCAAACAAAATTTAAAAAAATTGGTAATCGTCCCCGCCCGTGCTTGAAAAATCGTCCGCCCGTTTTGTTTTTTAAATGTTAAAAATGCGTTGGTATAGTAGCAATTCAACTCTCGTATCAATTTTTAAGTCGTTGGTTTGACTCGGCCAGGGTTTGAACCCAGGAGTTCGAATCCTATGACATACCAGAATGATAGTGGGATGCTCAACTCATTCGACCATCGCGTCCGGTTACGTATTAAGTCTACGTCATATGGCAAAAAAAAATTAAATTAAATAAAAACCGCCCGCACGACCCAGATTTTTATTTCATAAGGGCGATAACCAACTCTTTTTGTTTTTGTTGGCCTGGTCTCCATGCTGTAGGCTGTTGATGCTTTGTCAAGATGCTCAAGTAAATTTGCCAGTTCTTCTTCCTCTCCTGCCAGGCCCTCAATATCACTCGCAATGTGGAGATTGGTGAGTGTTCTACCTCCAATAATAACAATGCCTTCATCATCTTCTAAGGCATCAGTCATGATCCTTTCCAGAAACATGAGGAAATTCACCATATTTCCAATTTAAAAAAAAGGGAAATCCGCTAAATATCAGAGCTTCACATTCATGTACATATTGCATTATGGGAATCAGTATGACAATGCCTTAGACAGTAGGTAGTGGCAGTCAACATTTTAAAATATATATCCACTGTAATTTAAATATTAATTTAAAAGAACTTTTTAATGCAGTGTCCACCTGTGAAGGTGTCGGTCATCCGATCGATCCTGCTCAGTGGATCCATTTGCAGTTTGGGCTATTTCCCATTCCAACCAGTGGTCCACAACTCGTTCATCGAGGGATGTGGTATGTGCTGTCCTGTCTGTGTGAAAGTACATATAAAAGAAGCATTGCTGCTTATCGGAAACAGTAGCCTATGTGGCAGCGGCAGTGGGTTTCCTACTATCAAATTTGTCAGAATGACTATATGTTTAACATCCAATAGCCGGTGATACGAAAATCAATGTGCTCTAGAGGCGTCGTTAAATAAAACAAACTTTATTTTACTGTGGGTAAGCTGTGATATTAACATCATTCAGCCCTAATCAGCTACCGAACGCGTTGGCCGAATCGGTAGAGCGCAGGTCTCCCGTGCGGAAGGTCCGAAGTTCGATTCCCGGTCGAGTCAAACCAATGACTTGAAAAATTGGAACTTGTCGCTTCCTAGCCTGGTGCTCGGGATTAATAGGGTAGGGCAAGGACTTAGTCTCAGGATAATATGACTGAGTGGGGTATCGGGTCAAGGTGCCAGCAGCCTGATTTCCCAGTGTCGGAGTACTATAAAGTGGCTAAGAGTGCGCACTGTCACAAGTCGGCACCTGTCCTGATATGACCTTAGATGTTGCCAGACAAAAAGTCCACCAGCCAACCCTTTTCAGCTATTAGAGTGACCTAATTTAAAGAACGCTGACGTAGTTGGATGGCTTTCTCCACGGAAGCATACCGTTTTTTTAAGTCACTGGTTTGACTAACCAGGGTTGAACCAAGGGGTTCGAAACGCATGACCTACAAAAAAAGGGGAGGCAGGCACTCAACTTATTTGGCCACCAATGTGGATCTCTAATAGAAGATATTGATGTGTACTACTTTGGGGGAGACGGGTGGGGGGGGGGTGGAGAGTTGGGGAGGGGGGTCTGGGAAAAGTAGGACTCTTTGTACTATCTTGAAAATGTTTTAAAACTTTGGATAACCAAAACATGATTGGTCATCAGGAACCATGTGTTTATGGGGTAAAAAGTGACTTCATACAAGAGGCCTATAGTGAATAATCAGCTTACTCCAGGAAGTGTAAGCAACAAAACCGCTGGATAGCAACTTCAGGCCTTCCTCAACAAGTCGGCACTACAGATACAGTGCTGGGAGTGAGTGTGGGCGGCTCAGTGGCTTGATTGGTTCAAGTGGACGCCGAGTAGAGAGAGAAAAAGCTGGTCATATTCTGCGCCTTTAATTCCGGTAGTTGCAGTGAGTGTGGGCTGGTGTGGGGTGGTGTGGGCTGGTGTGGGGTGGTGTGGGGTGGGGTGGGGCTGGTGGGGACTGGTGTGGGCTGGTGGGGGTTGGTGTGGGCGGTGGGTTGGGTCTGATTGGTTGAAGTGGATGCTGAATCACAGACAATGTTAGCTGCTGGCTTCTGAGCTGCTGCTTCTGTTGCTGGTATTGCTGCCGCGCCACCTAGTTGTAATACATCTAACTAAAGGGCCAGGCGTGCTGGGCGTGTTGGACGTCTCCCCGCCACCATCCCACAATAACAGCCATATTGTGTATAGCCACGGTCCGCCCAAGTCCGACAAACATACATACATACATACATACATACATACATACATACATACATACATACATACATACATACATACATACAGACAGACAGACAGGAGTAGGAGTGAGGAGGGAGTCTACCTGTCCGTGTGTAGTTAGTTGTAGGGCGTGCTGACTTAATGCAAGGAGACACATGGAAACTTGAGTCATCATGGCACCGGGTTTAAATGGCAGATGTTTCAGTGTTTTACCTGCAGGCCTTATGTATTCGATGTTACCTTAATATATAGGGTACTTTATGTAAGGTATACGAATTATATATATTAAATATGTAATGTGTCCCACGTATCGCTATTTGGAACCTTCTAATGCTATCCGTGAACAATTTCTCAGTCTCAGCGTTATATTGTTCCCAAAATAATCTTTTCATAATATGGACTTATTAAAGAAATGTTATGCTTACAATAGTTTATTTTCTGTAGGCACGTGCAAATAGTTTTGTGCTTACATGTTATTTTCTTCTGGTTACTCCCCGGGAAAGTGCAGACAATGTCCAGGGTCCAGCAGTCATTATATGCAAATTCTGAAGCAAGTTCTTACTGACAAAATTGATAATCTCTGTATTTAGGGCTAGATTGTTGTAAAAGTAGTCTATACATTTACATCTAGAGCTTTATTAACACTATGAGTTTGGAATAAAATGCTATTAGTAACCTACAACTCAGTATTTGACATCGCTTGACTCGAGATAAAAGATTCACCCCATACTTATTGTTATCTACTGACTGTCTAAATAATAATTAATATCCGACATCCCATTTTAATATTATTTAGAGAAGCTTAGAAAATGCCGTCAATATAATTGTACAGGTAAATAAGACTGTGGTGTTACGTGCAGACAACATCTAAGGTCGTGTGGCCGAATCGGTAAGAGCGCAGGCTTCATGTGCGGAAGGTAGGAGGTTCGAAACCGACCTGAGTCAAAGCAATGACTTACAAAATTGATATACTGTTTCTACCTAGCCTGGCGCTCGACATTACTAGGATTAGGGCAAGGAGTGGTTAGCTCAATAACAGGAGCCGCTTACTGTCAGTCAGCTAGTCCTAGTAATAGTAGTAGTACTATTAGTAGGAGATTGCTTTACTGTCAGTCAGCTAGTAGTAGTAGTAGTAGTAGTAGTAGATTGCTTTACTTTCAGTCAGCTAATAGTAGTAACACTGCTAGTAGTAGTAGTAGATTGCTTTACTGCCAGTCAGCAAGTACTAGTAGTAGTAGTAGATTGCTTTACTAGTAGTTAGTAGTAGCAGTATATTGTTTTACTGCCAGTCAGCTAGTAGTATTAGCACTAGTAGTAGATTGCTTTACTGTCAGTTAGCTTGTAGTAGGCCACTAATACTAGTATATTGCTTTACACTCTGTCAGCTAGTACTGGTTGTAGTATATTGCTTTACTGTCAGTCAGCTAGTAATAGTAGTAGATTACGTTACTGTCAGTCAGCTAATACTAGTACTACTACTATTGGTAGTAGTAGTAGATTGCTTTACTGTCTATCAGCTTGTAGTAGTACTAGAAGTAGTAGATTGCTTTTCTGTGAGTCAGCAAGTACTAGTGGATTACTTTACTGTCAGTCAGCTAGTAGTAGTACTAGGCTACTAATAGTAGTAGATTGCTTTACTGTCAGTCAGCAAGTACTAGTAGATTACTTTACTGTCAGTCAGCTAGTAGTAGTAGATTGCTTTACTGTCAGTTAGCTTGTAGTAGTACTAGCAATAGTAGATTGCTTTACTGTCAGTCAGCAATTACTAGTAGATTGCTTTACTGTCAGTCAGCCAGTAGTAGTACTAGGTTACTAATAGTAGTAGATTGCTTTACTGTCAGTCAGCAAATACTAGTACATTACTTTACTGTCAGTTAGCTGGTAGTAGTAGATTGCTTTACTGTCAGTCAGCTTGTAGTAGTACTAGGCTACTAATAGTATTAGTAGTAGATTGCTTTACTGTCATTCAGCTAGTACTAGTAGTACTGGTAGTAGATTACTTTACTGTCAGTCAGCTAGTAGTAGAAGTACATTGCTTTACTGTCCGTCAGCTTGTAGTAGTAGGCCACTAATAGTAGTAGATTACTTTACTGTCAGTCAGCTAGTAATAGTAGTAGCTTGCTTTACTGTCATTCAGCTAGTAGTAGTAGATTGCTTTACTGTCAGTCAGCTAGTACTAGTAGTAGTAGATTGCTTTTACTGTCAGTTAGCTAGTAGTAGTAATAGTAGTCGATAGATTTACTGTTAGTCAGCTAGTACTAGTAGTAGATTGCGTTCCTGTCAGTCAGCTAGTACTAGAAGTGCTAGTAGTAGCAGATTGCTTTTACTGTCAGTCAGCTTGAAGTAGTAGTAGGCTACTAATAGTAGGAGATTGCTTTACTGTCAGTCAGCTAGTACTAGTAATACTAGTAGTAGATTACTTTACTATCAGTCAGCTAGTAGTAGTAGTAGTAGATTGCTTTACTGTCAGTCAGCTAAAGGATGAAAAACAATGGTTTCGTCATAAATGTGTTGAATTATCTTCAGTTTAACCATTAGTAACGAGCCATTACCTTAATAGTTTCTAGAAAGGTGTTGTTATGGAGACGTAATGCTAGCAGTTATTCACATGATTATACAAGTTTAACGTGACTAGAAAGTGTCCACATCTACACGTTGTGTGCTGAGATGTCAGTGGTATGTAGCACATGGACACATGATCTTACAGTTACACCCCTCTTCACCCCATCTCTCTGGAGCATAGCGACATTGTCGCATTGTACGCATGTGCGAATAATTGTTTTCAGCGGCATACTAAATCTTTTATAATATGCACTCTTACCAAAAAGTGTATGCTTACAATATTTCTTAATTTCCTGTAAGCATGTGAGAACAATTTTGTGTTTACAGTTTTTTTGTTAATTTCTGGCTACGCCCCTGATACTCACAGTCAGCCAGTGAGTGAGTGCCCTTGTCGATTGGGCCACCAAGCTCGTGTGCAGCGCTGCGTAACGCTAGTTCTCCCCGTCTCCACCAGCCGGCAGCACCAGACGCACACTCGGGCGGGGATTAAGGCCCCCCCACTTCCACTAGAGGAAACCACTTGTACCGTTTGTGTGGCTGGTACCCGGGTGATCAGCTGGTATTGGGAAATTCGATCTCATCCACTACACTCCCCGAACCCGCAATCACAAAACAGATACAGAGCAACGTATACAACAACGTGGAGGAGAGAGAGAAAAAAAGGATTTTACTTTGATTAAAGTTGCATAGTCCAGTGGTTTTGAGTTTCCGCCATTTTTTTTAGATAAATATACTAAATTGATTGTCGTAGCCTACTTTACTTTAGTTTGAAGTAACTCTTATTCTAAATGGCTAACCTTTGAGATATTTGAAGTGCAAATATGTCAAATTAGTTTTGGCAAGCTTGCCAAAACTCTGACGCCGTAGGCTTCAGCAGTAATAGGTTATATTGTCCTGATATGACCTTAGATGTTGCTAGGACGTAAAACAACAACAAACATATAATTGTTTTGGTTTTGAAAATGTGATGCTGCATCGGACTATGCAGCTTTAAGGACGCTCTGTGAAGCTCAATGGTTTCCACATTCTTAATGTTAGAATTAGGTTTGAACACTGCTCACCGATAATTGGTTTAGGGTTTTACCTCCTAGCAACATTAAAGGGGGTATCCGGATGTGTACTGACTTGTAACAGTGTACACTCATGGCTACTGTACAGTGCTGCCTCATTGGGAGACAAGGTTGCTGGGACCATGACCCGATGTCCCACTCAGTCATATTATCCTGATAGTGTACCAGCCAGTCTTTGCCCTATCCTATTAATGCAGAACGTCAGGCTAGATAGCAACTTAATAGTGCTGTCCCACTGGGAAATCAGGCCGCTGGCACCATGACCCGATATCCCACACAATCATATTATCCTGATACTCTGCTAACCAGTCCTTGCTCTATCCTATTAATGCCGAGTGCCAGGCTAGGTAGCGACAAGTTTCAATTTAGTAAGTCATTGATTTGACTCAGCCATGATTCCAACTCCCGACCTTCCACACGGGTACCCTGTGCTCTTACCGATTCGGCTACCGCGTCCAGTCTAACCGCTCTCTCTAATCCTGACATAAAAACATTGATAAAATAATACCGATATAATAAATAGCCTGAAAAACAATGTGAACATGGCTTTTACCTTCCCCCCTCCTTCTGAACAGTTATGAGCTGTTCCTCTCGTAACCAGTGGTCCACAACTGGTTCATGTGCTGTCTGTGGGAAAATGCATATAAAAGACCTCTTGCTGCTTATCGGAAAGAGTAGCCTATGTGGCGCCATCGGGTTTCCTCCAAAGAAATATGTCAGAATGACCATAAGTTTGATGTCCAATAGCCGATGATAAAAATCAATGTGCTTTAGAGGCGTTGTTAAATAAAACACTCTTTACTTTTTTTGTTCATCATGTATACACTGATTGGACCTGAGTTTGCACAGTGTTGCCATTGCATGCATCCCTGTATTACTGTACATCATATTGCATATTTCATCAGCTGACCTATTTACAACAAAGTCGAGAACCTAACACACACAACTTACCACACGGAGAGTCACCAGGGACCAGGCATTCAATTCGATTCTATATAACATTTTATTCTAATACAATACAAAAAATAAACATCGTGGTTTTTGTTGGGTTTTTTAAACTGATTGTAATTGTAAGGAGGGAAAGGGAAGGGAAGGAAGGAGGTGAAGAAGGGGGGTGGATGAGGGGAAGGAAGGAGTGAGGAGGAGAGGGGAAAGGAGGGGAGTGGAGGGAGTGGAGGGAGGGGAAGGAGGGGAAGGAGGGAGGGAGGGGAAGGGGGGGGGGGAGGGAAGGGAAGGAGGGGAAGGGGGGGGGGAGGGAAGGGAAGGAGGGAAGGAGGGAGGGAGGGGAAGGAGGGAAGAGGATTGTAAATTATATTAAAGTTCCATTGTGCGATCTGCTTGAGTTTCTGGCATATTTGTTTTTAAAGATAAATATTAAGTTAATCGCTCTAATCTACCTCACTTTAGTTGGGAGTAACCTTTATAATAAATGGCAAATTTTGGACATATTTTAATTGAAAATCTGCCAAATTAATTTTGGCATGCACATCGAAATGCTTGACCCAAAAGGCTTTTGGCAATGGCAGCTCCTAATAATTACATTGACTTAATCTTCCATTTTATGCAGAAACTAACTTGTAATAAACGAACCAGTATCTAAGTTGAACAAGTAACTTATCTAAATAAGTGCTTCAGTTTACAAATATCAATGTTTTGAATTGACAATGCAGCTTTAAATCAAACTAATCTGGACGGACATCGAGTAGTTGATTGTTACTTTTTATTGTTATGTCCTAACAACACCTAAGTTCATAGCAGGACCGGTACCGACTTGTGACAGTGCATGACTTTATAGGGTTGCCCCACTGGGTTTGTTTGTTATTTGTTTGTTTTTGTTTTACGTCCTAGCAACATCTAAAGTCATATCAGGACGGTTACCGACTTGTGACAGTGTGCACTCATGGCGACTTTATAGTGCTGCCCCACTGGGAGACCATGCCACTGGCACCATGACCCGATATCCACTCACATTATCTTGACCCTGCGCTAACCAGTCCTTGTCCCATCCTATTAATGCCAAGTGTCAGGCTCAGTAGCAACAAGTATCAATTTTATAAGTCATTGGTTTGACTCGGCCATGATTCGAACTTCCGACGTTCCTCATGGGAAGCCTGCGCTCTAGCGATTGGGCCCCTGAGTCCGGTCCGGTGCGTGTTAGCATTGAGGTCCCGACGGGACACATTATCATGTTACAATATACACATGGCAACATTACTAGATGTTAGCCAAGATATGATTCATGAGTTTGGTTAGTTAAACACTGGTCCACCGCCAAATCCATAAAGGCTCAGTCACGCCTTACCGGATTGGGGAAGCGGATAGGAACCGGACACTGTCCGGTGAAATACGTCAATGTCCGGTTTATATATGGTAGGCATCCGGCGTTTCCGTTCTCTGTCCAGTGGTGTCCGGCTTGTACGGTGGCAAGTTTTGAACATGCACAAAACTTGTACCGGACACCGCCGGATTGTCGTGTATGGTTGGTGTCCGGTTTAAGTCCGGTTAGTCAATTTTGTCTGGTTCATGTCCAGTATCCATCCATTACGTCTCCGGTTTGCTTCCTGAAGAGTCTGTTGACGGTGTTGAAGGAATTCGGTCCATCGGTTTTTTATATGTTATCAGCGTGTCCGTGAACAGTCCGGTATCTGTCCGATTGACATTCGGTTCTTATCCGGTGTCATCCGGTTATCATCCGGTTATCATCCGGTGGCTATTCGTTAATGTACTTTCCTTGTCCATTTAGCATTCGTTTCGTTTGGCGGCCTTTGACCCGATAGCGCAACATTTCGACACATTTCGGTACATTTTGATACCGAACACCACCAGACTAGAAAATTCTTTGTCTGGTTGTGTCCGGTGCTCAATCTGGTAAGGTGTGATAGGCACTTTACCTCTCACGACAAGCCATACAATGGGTTCTTTGTTATAGGTTTACATTGACTGGTCACCAATTCTTTTCTTTTTTTTAAATTCACTGATGATAATATTGTAGTAGTCTGCACTGACCGCTCAGGCAAGAAGCCACATAGACAGGTAGACGTGGGTAGGGTGGTGACACCAGGGATCCTAGGTGGTGTAATGGTTAGCACACTAGCCCGGAATGCAAAGAGGTGTGGGTTAGAACCCCGCTATATTTTCATCACCCCCCACGACAAGCTCTTTAGGGTATAAATGGCAGGCATGATACACCCATGAGGTAAACCGTAAACTTAAAACCAAAGACTAATGACTACCAACACAACAAGGTGCAGGCAGTCAGGGAAAGTAATGTTCCAAAGGTAACCAAACAACTAACCAATTGTATAACCAACAAGCTCTTGGGGAGGGGGGAGGGATGTTTGAAAATACTCACAAACAGAGAAAGAATGCATGCAGTAGATAGCTACACAACTTAACCTGACAAAAACCAGACAGGATGGTCGAATGAGTTAGAACGTCCATCTCCCGTGTTGGTAGATCGTAGGTTCGAACCCAGATCGAGTCAAACCAATGACTTAAAAATTGATACTTTTCGCTTCCTAGCCTGGCGCTCGGCATAATTAGGATAGGGCAAGGACTGGTTGGCTCAGTGTCAGGATAATGTGACTGAGTTGGATATCAGGTCATGGTGCTGGTGGTCTGGTCTCCCAGTGGGGCAGCACTATAAAGTTGCCATGAGTATGCACTGTCACAAGTCGGTATCATGAGTGCACACTGTCACAAGTCGGTACCCGTCCTGATATGACCTTAGCTGTTGCTAGGATGTAAAACAACAACAAACAAATAACCTGAAAAAACAAGGTTGATTGATTGATTGGTGGTTGCTTTACGCCGTGTCGGCAGCATAGGCCATATTCACGGCGAGAAATGTTTGTTTTTGTTCAAACCATCGCTTTTACATGTAAAAGCATACAATCAATTTTGTGTCAATGGACACTCATGAATTTTGTAAACTCACAATCATATAGCTAAATAAAAGTCTAAATGATAGTATTATTCACTGATGAAATTTGTTTAAAAACCTATATGAGTTGGTACAAACCAGCTGCCCTCAAAAAGGCTAAAATCTTTTCTTGTTTTACTTTAGTAAAAAGGTCTTGCATGTTGTTTGCAGTGTAAAATTGTTGGCGCAGGGCCGAAAAAACAAGGAGATCCATGAGAACTTAAAAGGAAATTTGAATTTAAATTCACTGATGATCATGAACTCTTGACGGTATAAATTCCAGGTATGATACACCCAGGAGGTAAACTTTTAACTTGAGGACCAAAGATGAATTACCAATAACAGAACAAGGTGAAGGCAGTCAGGGAAAGTAAATATAGGTAACCAATCAACTAACCGATTTTATAACTAACAAGCTCATGGGGAGTCAAACCAATGACTTAAAAATTGGTACTTGTCGCTTCCTAGCCTGGCATTCAGCATTAATAGGATAGGGCAAGGACTGGTTGGCTCAGTGTCAGGATAATGTGACTGAGTGGGACATCAGGTCATGGTGCTGGTGGCCTGCTCTTCCAGTGGGGCAGCACTATAAAGTCACCATGAGTGCGCACTGTCACAAGTTGGTGCCCATCCTGATATGACCTTAGATTTTGCTAGGACGTAAAATAACAACAAACAAACAGCTCATGGGGGGATGGGTGTATGAAAATACTCACCAACAGAGAAAGAATGTATGCAGTAGATAGCTATACAACTGAACATGACAAAACAAGGGGAACTATGTATGAGACTATTAGTGTCAAGTGGTGAAAAAAGTCATTGGATATAACTGTCATGAGTAGCATTAACATACTGTCACAAAAACAAACAAGTAAAAAAACCAACTAAGGCTATGCTAGGATGAGCACCGACTTGTGTCAGTATGCAGTGATTGTATAGTGCTGCGTAGTGGAGTTTAAGGCGCTGCACTATGATCCGATATCCTACTCAGTCATATTATCCCACTAGTTAACCACACTTGCCATTCATATCCTATTAAAGCTGTATGGCAGGCCAGGTGCTGACAAGCATCAATTTGGTTCTGTGTTGTGTTTGTTAAACCAATGACCACATGTAGGTAGGGGAATGAAAAAAACCAGCCCCAAGATATCCACATAAGAAACCCATCACCCGCCATTGTCAAGTTATGTATACATATATCTTTGCACAATGAATATGAACTAATTAACCATAAATATACTTGACCAAGTTGGTTATTACATTATATAAGATCCATGTACAAATTCTTATATACGAACAGGGCGTCGTGGCCTAATCGGTAAAACGCTGGCCTCAAGTGCGGAATGTTGGGAGTTCGGTTCCCGGTCGAGTCAAACCAATGACTTTAAAATAGATACTTGTCGCTTCCTAGCCTGGCACCTGGCATTAATAGGATAGGGCAAAGACTGGTTAGCTTAGTGTCAGGATAATGTGACTGAGGGGAATAACGGGTCATGGTGCTGGTGGCCTGATTTCCCAGTGGGGCAGCATTATAAAGTCACCATGAGTGTTCATTGTCACAAGTCGGTACCCATCCTCATATGACCTTAGATGTTGCCGGGACGTAAAACTCCAACAACCAGCCAACCTCATATACGAGCCATGTCCAAATGCTTTAACAGCTGACATATATATATACAGTATATTACTACACTGACCCAGTGCCCCCTCTTCTAAATAAAGCTACCACAGCCCCACATCTTGGCAGGTAAAGATCACCTCCTAACCATTGCCGCCCCCCCCCCCCTGCACCTACACCCCCCTAGTAGGTAATATGCTTTTTGGGGAGCACCGACTGTGTACATTTACATCCGGTTATGAGCCAAGATGTTTTTGTTTTTGTTATTGTTTTTGTTATTGTTATGTTCATGCTTTTACTATTCCTCTGTTATACAGTCTGATCATACTGCACTTTTTACTATTCCTCTGTTATACAGTCTGATCATACTATGCTTGTACTATTCCTCTGTTATACAGTCTGAGCATACTGCTTTTTTACTATTCCTCTGTTATACAGTCTGATCATACTGTACTTGTACTATTCCTCTGTTATACAGTCTGATCATACTCCACTTGTACTATTCCTCTGTTATACAGTCTGAGCATACTGCACTTTTACTATTCCTCTGTTATACAGTCTGATCATACTGCACTTGTACTATTCCTCTGTTATACAGTATGATCATACTGCACTTTTACTATTCTTCTGTTAATGTTATACAGTCTGAGCATACTGCACTTTTACTATTCCTGTTATACAGTCTGATCATACTGCAGTTTTACTATTCCTCTGTTATACAGTCTGAGCATACTGCACTTTTACTATTCCTCTGTTATACAGTCTGAGCATACTGCACTTATACTATTCCTCTGTTATACAGTATGATCATACTGCACTTTTACTATTCCTCTGTTAATGTTATACAGTCTGAGCATACTGCACTTTTACTATTCCTCTGTTATACAATCTGATCATACTGCACTTTTACTATTCCTCTGTTATACAGTCTGAGCATACTGCGCTTTTACTATTCCTCTGTTATACAATCTGATCATACTGTACTTGTACTATTCCTCTGTTATACAGTCTGATCATACTATGCTTGTACTATTCCTCTGTTATACAGTCTGATCATACTGCACTTTTACTATTCCTCTGTTGTACAGTCTGATCATACTGCACTTGTACTATTCCTCTGTTATACAGTATGATCATACTGCACTTTTACTATTCCTCTGTTAATGTTATACAGTCTGAGCATACTGCACTTTTACTATTCCTGTTATACAGTCTGATCATACTGCACTTTTACTATTCCTCTGTTATACAGTCCGAGCATACTGCACTTTTACTATTCCTCTGTTATACAGTCTGAGCATACTGCGCTTTTACTATTCCTCTGTTATACAGTCTGAGCATACTGCACTTTTACTATTCCTCTGTTATACAGTCTGATCATACTGCACTTTTACTATTCCTCTCTTAATGTTATACAGTCTGAGAGTAAGACTTGAATAACACATCACCTTTAAAGGTTCACTAACATTATCCACCACCTTTAAAGGTTCACAAACATTTCCACCTTTAAATGCTCACTAACATTATAACCACATTTAAAGGTTCACTAACATTATAACCACATTTAAAGGTTCACTAACATTATCCACCACCTTTAAAGGTTCACAAACATTATGCCCACCTTTAAATGCTCACTAACATTATAACCATATTTAAAGGCTCACTAACATTATAACCACATTTAAAGGTTCACTAACATTATAACCACATTTACAGGTTCACCAACATTATAAGCACATTTAAAGGTTCACTAACATTATCCACTACATTTAACGGTTCACTAACATTATCCACCACATTTAAAGGTTCAATAACATTATCCACCACATTTAAAGGTTCAATTGTCAAAGGTGGCCAGACGGGATGGCCGAATGAGTTACAGCGTCACTCTCCTGTGCTGGTAGATCGTGGGTTCGAACCCTGGTCGAGTCAAACCAATGACTTAAAAATTGATACTTGTCACTTCCTAGCCAGCTGCTTGGCATTATTAGGATAGGGCAAGGAGCAGTGGAATGAGGAAGACCAATCGTCCGCGATTGAAATTTCCCCTACTTAAACAACTAATTCACCAACAACAAAAACAAAAAAACATTATCCACCACATTTAAAGGTTCACTGTCATTATGCACCACCCTTAAAGGTATACTAACATAACACACCACTTTTAAAGGTTTAATAACATAACACAGCACCTCTAAGTGCTCACTCACATAACAACGCCTTTAAAGGCTCGCCGAAAGGCGAACCGAGTAAATGTATGCTTCAAAGTTGTATTACTTTGCTCCACCCACCACAGTGTCACAGAACAAAGTGCCACACCACTTGATCGGGCAGGTCGCAGTTAACCTCTCATAGTTGAGGGGGTGGCAGCTATTTATACCCCAGTCACACGAGAGCCAGTGTCTGCCTCCGACCTCCTTACGACCAAAAGGACGTCAACCTCCCAGCATCCCACTTGATACATTGATTCAAAAATGTGACCGGTGAGTGCAGTTAGCCGGGTCGGCGACCGCTTAGTCAGTGTAAATGCTGGGTGTCGTTTTGGTTTTTGTCGTCCGCTCGCAACCTGGTGCCAACCGCTCGTGACTTGGCGCCGACCGCTCGCGACCTGGCTCCGACCGCTCACGACCTGGTGCTGACCGATCGCGACCTGGAGTCGACCACACGGTAAATGTGGAATTGCATGTGTTGGCGCCGATCGCTCGCTGCCAGGTCGTGAGCAGATGCATCCTCCTTCCAGCCAAAATTTCCGAAATGGTCGCCGGGAGGTCGGCGACCTCGCACGCCAGAACGTAATACCCCAGTCACACGAGGCCTGCATTCGCTTACGATTGATTCGCGACGTCAAAACGTCCTCCTTGCGCCCTCCTTACGCCCTCATTAAGTGCTGTCGCCATGAGGACGCCAACCTCCCGGCATCCATTTCGGAAATTTTGGACACAAGGAGGTTGCTGCTGCTGCACGTGCAACCTCCTTGTGTTCTGTTCCGGCGGCGCCCTTGGTTGGCGAGTTGGCGCCGACCTGGCGCCAACCTAGTGGCACCAAAATATGTAATGCCGCGCTCACCGGGTGGTCGGCGCTATGGCACCACCACGGTGCCGCCCCGGTGTCAATAATTGTAATATCTCATGGGTCACCAATTGTAGTATCTCATGCATCACTAATTGTAGGATCTCATGGGCCACTAATTGTAGTATATTGTCGTGGGAGGTGATAAAAATAGGAAATACTGCGCCTAGAGCAGGAATCAAACACAAATCTCTTGCAATCCGGGTCAGTGTGCTAACCATTACCCCACCTAGGCTCCATGATGTCATCACCTTACCCACGCCTACCTATGCTGCTCGTTGCCTGAGAGGTCAGTGCAGACTACTAGAATATTATAGGTCACTAATTGTTGTATCTGTACAGGTCAGTAATGATATATAGTAGAGAAATATCAGCAATCCTATGAGGAAAGCATCACCAAAGTTCCATAGGATATTTTCTAACTTGACTTCCTTTCACTACACCTAATGATCTGCGATAACCCCTACCATTTCATTGACGGCATCATGCGCCATGGATATAGCGAGGTGATTGAGGGGCAAAACTACATTCAGAATTATATCAATGTAATTACATGTTGGCCAGTTTTACAATCAAATGCAATGACTGGACTTTTGTAAGTAAAACCGTTTAGAATTTGCATTTAATAAAAACTAGGTGTTTCTTATGTGATAGTTCAAGTACGATGGTTCATAGCAGTTTGCTTTCGCTTTATATGACTTAGTGCAGTTTTACAACTAAGCAACATTGATGGTCAAATCATAGTGACTTTATAGTGGTGCCCTACTGGGACACCATGCCATCGATACCATAACCCGATATCCCACTCAGTCACATTATCCTAACATTAAACCAACCAGTCATTGCCATATCCTTGTAACAGCAGGTGCCGGGCGAGGTAGTCGACAAGTATAAATTTGGTAAGTCTTTGAGTTTGACTCGGCTGGAAATTGCTCATATGAACTCCTCACGCCTGTGGCGGGTTATTAAAGTTGCATAGTCCGATGAAAATATTAAATTTTCAAAACCAAAACAATTATTTAGATTTGATTCTACATATCTAACTTAGATACTGGTGCACTTATTAAACATTTGTCATCACACTGAAGGGAATACAGATGCAATTTAAGAGAACGTGTTACTGCAGGCCCCTATGGTGTCCGAGTTTTGGCGTGCTTGCCAAAAATAATTTTGCATGTTTGTACTTCAAATATCTACAAAGTTAAACATCTAAAATAAAAGTTACTTCAAACTAAAGTAAGGTAGTCTATAGTGATCAATCTAATGTATTTATCTCAGAAATGAAAGAAACTCTAAACCATCGGACTATGCAGCTTTAAATGGCGGTTCCAATAGGGTGGTTCATAACAGTTGGATGCGCCACCAAGTAGGACCTGCAGCATCCTGCCTCCGACTCTCATGCAGCTAGTGCATTATGGGAGACAGCCAGGTGGCGCCACTAGGTAGGAACCTGCATCGTGGCGGTAATGGCTTCCCTGCCTACAGGACATATATCCTGTCTAATGGGGCTTCATTGCCACATGCAAAGTGAGAGTCTCAGATGCAGAAATGGCTCAGCACACACACACCACACACGATTGGGTGGTTGTTGGGAGTTTTACGTCCTGGCAACATGTAAGGTCATATCAGGATGATTGATTGATTGATTGGTGGTTGCTTTACGCCGTGTCGGCAGCATAGGCCTATAATCACGGCGACATATCAGGATGAGTACCGACTTGTGTGACAGTGCACACTCATGGTGACTTTATAGTGCTGCCCCACTGGGAAATCAGGCCCCTGACAGCATGATCCGATATCCCACTCAGTCACATTATCCTGATACTGTGCTAACGAGTCCTCGGCCTATCCTATTAATGCCGAGTGCCAGGCTAGGAAGTGACAAGTATCAATTTTATAAGTCATTGGTTTGATTTGACCGGGAACCAAACTCCTGACTTTCCACGCATGAGGTCCACGCTCAACCGATTCGACCACTGTGCCCGGTGACTTTATATACAATATCACCGCTTCTCACACCTGTGATCTATAACTGCTGCTTGTGTAGTAGCCTGATTGGGTAGACCTTGGAAGCGTCACCATGGGAACAGGATGGGGGGAGGGGGGGGGGGGGAGCAAGGCAACACAACGCAGACAGCTAGGGTAGATTCAACGCACACAGCACAAATGCTGTGATATAAAAAAATATATATATATATATATATTTATATATATATAAATAAAAATTTTCAGCGGTACACTGAGTGAGCGTAACAGCCACTGAGGCGTGGGTGAGAAGGTGGCGCCACATGGGTGGGCAGGGCAGGTAGTACCAGTAGATGACCTAACCAGTCAATGACTTAGTGGCTGGGGAGTAGCTGGGATCTTCCGTCTTATATTACTCATATAATGGCTTATACAGCATATCATTGCTATGTTTTACAGTAATCAATGTAACGCGGGACCAGACAGGATGGCCGAATGATTTGAGCGTCCGTCTCCTGGTTTGGTAGATCATGGGATTTGAACCCATGGGTTCGAACCCTGGTCGAGTCAAACCAATGACTTAAAAATTGCCACTTGTCGTTTCCTAGCCAGGCACTCGGCATTATTAGGATAGGGCAAGGACTGGTTAGCTCAGTGTCAGGATAATGTGACTGAGTCTCAGGTCATGGTGCTGGCGGCAGGGTCTCCCAGTGGGGCAAGACTATGAAGTCACCATGAGTGCACACTGTCCCAAGTCGGTACCCGTCCTGATATGACCGTAGATGTTGCCAGGACGTAAACCTACAACAACCAACTATGTAAGGTGGTGAGTTGGTAATACGGGTATTCCGAGTTCCGTTGGTCCCTCAGGAAGTACTGACTGAACCTGCAACCCAGCACGCCGGATCAAAGCTTCAGCTTACACAATTGGAGAAAAAGGACATTTTTGGTAAATACATATATATATCTAATTGTAACTGTATACAACTAACTGCCCCTACCGGACCCAGGGCCAAGCACACCAGCCATACTACAATCCTTAGAGCCACACCCTGCAGGCTGGTTTTGGGTGGCAACCCCCCATATTAGGGCATTGCACTGACCAGTCTGTAGGGGAGTGTATGATTGGCTGTCTGTGGGAGATCCGGTCAGCTGACCCCCCTGGGCCTATCATGGCCACACAAGTCTCATTCTAATTAATTATTCAAGAAACGTCTCCAGACACTCTGGAGAGGGATCACTCTACTCCTGGCTCTTGAGTGAGACAGAACTACTCTTGAGCAGGAACCCCAGACACTCTGTCTGATGCTAGCCAAATTCAGCTATTCAAATTGAGTGTATACACAGCCATAGGACTCCTGTCCCATGGGCTGTAGGCACTGCTTTCAGTATACAGGCTAAGTTGATAATGAGACATAGTGTGGACAGTAGAAGGTGAGGGGTTAGGTTGATGGGTCACTGGTAGGTGAGCAGGTGTTGGTGTCATTAATTTGATTAAAGCACAACACCCTCACTGTCTATCTGTGTGACTTGCCTTCCTTTCTTCCTTAGTATTGGTTAGTGTTGGTTGATAAGTTGATACTATTGGTTTAGTACGACTGTATCACAGGTGATATGAAGGGGAAGAGTATTGTAGTAGCATGGGGTGCTCAACGCTGACGAGCACTCCTGTTATTATACACAGATACTGTCATGATTAAACTGCAAATAACTCCAGAAAATAGGTAGTTCTAATTATAAGTAGTCTTATTCGATCATGATAATTGTGAATAAGTCAAGTTCTGTTGCCTGCTGGTGTTGTTTAAAGCTGCATAATATGAAAAGAATTCCATTTTTCTAAACCAAAACACTTCTAGATATCGATGCCTGCATTAAGCATGTGTTGCTGCATAGAAGAGAATACTAAGCGCCTCCCGTCTTGGTAGGTCCTGGGGTTCGAATCCCTAGGTTCGAACCATAGCCGAGTCAAACCAATGACTTAAATACTTGTCGCTACATAGCCTGGCATTTGACATTACTAGGGTAGAGCAAGGAGCAGTGAAATGAGGAAGACCAATTGTGTGCGATTGAAGTTTCCCCATCTGAATTAACTAATGTACAACAACAAACCTATTTTTAAATAAAATAATCTCAGAACCATTGGATTATCCAGCGTTAAGCCACTGGAGAGCAGAAAGGGGAAAGTGTGAGGAGCAATGGATAGGCTGAGTGCCTGAGGAGAAAAGGGGAGGAATGGAAATGAAGTTAGAGAGTGGTGCAGATATAATTAAACAATTTAAGGGGGAGAGACGAGTGAGCGAAAAAAAAAACCACCCTGAAAAAAAGCTCCTTGGATCGTGATGGAGATATGCTGATGAGAAGAGAAAACAGTCAAGCCCCTCCAGGGTTTGCATAAATTACCGGTCCCTGGTGGCCATCTTTGATTCCCTAAAATTTACATACGTGTCTATTGGACTACTATGTCAACATGGCACAGTCTGGTTAAAGTTGCATAGTCCGATGGTTTTGAGTTTCGGTAAATTTCTGCGATAAATATATTAGGTTGATCGTTATAATCTACCTCACTTTAGTTTGAAGTAACTGTTATCTTAAATGGCTAATTGTTAAGATATTTGAAGTGCAAACGTACTAAATTAATTTGTGCAAGTCCACGACAAACTCTGACACCATAGGCTTCTGCAGTAACATGTTCTATTAAAGTTGCATAGTCCGATGGTTTTGGATTTCTACCATTTTTCTGAGATGAATATTTTAGATTGATCATTAATACTGACCTTACTTCAGTGTGAAGTAACTTTTATTTTAAATGGTAAACTCTTGAGATATTTGAAGTGCAAACATGTCAAATTAGTTTTGGCAAGCATGCCAAAACTCTGACAGCATAGACTTCTGCAGTAACAGGTTCTGTTAAATTGACTCGAAGCAGAAACAAATGCAGAAACAAATGCTTAATAAATGTACCAGTATCTAAGTTAGATATGTAGAATCAGATTTAGATAATAGTTTTGGTTTTGAAAAGGTGATACTTCATCGGACTATGCAGCTTTAAATTGGCTTGGTATTCCGTTCTATGAGGTGACAAATGTTTGACATCATCATCATCATCATGCTGTCGGTCGCAATGCGACAAAGACTGCTTTTATTTCTTAACCGCCGCTGTTCCGTGCGGTTGTGCATTTCATAAAAGCTGCTTGCAAAGTGTTGAAGTGCTGCTGGCTTTTGCAAGTTACTAGCAGCACTCTCTCGGGGAGCAAATAGAGGTTTCACACCGGCAAGAACACGTCAAGACAGGCGCAAACTATTTGTCCCTGCAGTAGCTGGCCGGGAGATGTTGGGAGTTCCCTTCATCACCGCCCTTAATGCTGCCACGGAAGCATGGTTTTCTGTTAGGGTTTGCTCCCTTAGCCGTTGATTCTATCAAGAACCTATACCACAAGGCAGTGGTTTATAACTTTGCAAGGCAGGGGCGTCAAACACCCTGAGGTATTTTAGCAGATAGGTACTGCATTACCCGCATACCAGCGCACCAGTATCAAAGTTAGATATGTAGAATTCAACATAGATCACTGTTTTAGTTTTGAAAATTTGATGTTTTCATCGGGCTATGTAGTTTTAAAGCAACGGTAAGTAGGTCAGTTAGTGTGTGCATGGTGTGTGAGTGAGGCTTTGTTCGCACGAGCTTGTGCATATAATGCCTGCTTTACATGGGCTTGTGACCGGACACGGTGGCCGAATCGGTAGAGCGCAGGCTTCCCGTGTGGAAGGTTGGGAATTTGAATCCCAGCCGAGTCAAGCGAATGACTTATAAAATTGATACTTGTTGCTACCTAGCCTGGCACTCTGCATTAATAGGATAGGACAAGGACCTGGTTAGCACAGTATCGGGATAATGTGACTGTGTGGGCTATCGGGTCATGGTGCCGGCAGCCTGATTTCCCAGTGGGGCAGCACTATAAAGTCACCATGAGTGCGCACTGTCACAAGTCGGTACCTGTCCTAATATGACCTTAGATGTTTCCAGGACGTAAAACTCCAACAACCAACCCCTCCACCCTCATACTACCCTACACCACACCGCAGTACCATCCCTACGCCATCCCCAAACCACTGCCACGCTTGGTGTGCACAGTGACATGCTGGTCAGCATAAACTGGCATGACTCACAGCTATGAAGGTTCTATTAAATTCACACTTAATATCCCTTAAAGCCCTGTCACACATCACCGGATTGGGGGAAATGGAAAGAAACCGAACAAAGTCCGGTGAAATCCGGCAAAGTCTGGGTTGTGTCCATACAAGTTTTGAACATGCACTAAACTTGGAATGGATGCCGCCGGATTGACATCTATGGTTCTTGTCCTGTTTGAATTTGTTTTGTCCGTTGGCTATCCATTCATGTCCGTTTCATGTCCATTTCATGTCTGTTTCATGTCCATTTGTCCGGTGGCATTTGACCCGATATCGCAACATTTTGACACATTTTAATACATTTTGATACGTATCACACCCGAACACAACCAGACTAGACAATTCTGTCCATTGCTCAATCCGGCATAGTGTGACAGGCACTTTACATGCACAATAAATGTATAATGAGTACACCAGCATCTAACTTCTTTTTTATTCCATTTTAATATATTTTTAAAATGTCAGCACTAAGGCGCTGGTCTTCCGGCCTTAACAATTATGATGCACATGAACTATTTATGGATGAGATGATGAGACAACTTGGATATGTAGGATCAGATTAAGGCAAGTATTTTGGTTTAGAGAATCTCACGCTCCTTTCAGAGTATGCAGCTTTAAGAGCCTTAACAGATGCAGCTCTTGATCTTATATCTGGTTTAGAGAATCTGATGGTTACTTCAGATTATGCAGCTTTAAGAGCCTTATCAGATGCAGCTATTGATCTTGTATCTGGTTTAGAGAATCTCATGTTTTCTTCAGATTATGCAGCTTTAAGAGCCTTATCAGATGCAGCTATTGATCTTGTATTTGGTTTCGAGAATCTCATGTTTTCTTCAGATTATGCAGCTTTAAGAGCCTTATTAGATGCAGCTATTGATCTTGTAAGTTGTATCTGGTTTAAAGAATCGCATGTTTACATCAGATTATGCAGCTTTAATAGCGTTATCAGAAGCAGCTATTGATCTTCTATCTACAGGCATCATGTTTGGTCCTGGTACTTACTGCAGCCAATTATTGATCCTACACAGTCGTGGCACAGAGGTTTTGCATTTGTTTGTTGGGGTTTCACGTCCTAGCAACATTCAAGGTCATCATATCATTACGGTAACCGACTTGTTATTGTGCGTATTCATAGTCATTATATATATAAACGTAGCTACAGTACAGTAAATGAGAGAAGAATAAGAAAGCTGGGTTGAGTAGTTTAATTTCTGGCAAGGGATTATATGCCCTTGCTCGTAAAAAAAAGAAAAGATCCTCTGGTACGACTGACACTGGTCAACATCCAGTGGAGGCGAGGTGGGCCGAGGTGGCGCCACCGGTACAGCGGTGTCTTATGGAGTATAACAGAAACAATAATAATAAGTAATATTCCCTTCCGTATCTTTATACTCATATAATACGCTATACATAACACATACACACATATATATAGTACTGCTGCACTGGTAAACCAAGCTGCTGGCACCATGACCCGGTATCCTACTCAGTCACATTATCCCAAATCTGGGCAAACAACGATTTGCCCTATCTTATTAATCCCAAGCGTCAGGTGAAGTAGCAACAAGTATAAATTAGTTTAGCTCGGCCGGAGTTCTTACCCGCGACCTCCCACATGCGAAGCCAGCCAGCGCTCTTAATGATTCGGCCATTCCACTTTGTGTCACAGCATTACATCTCACTAAGCGCATCAGAGGTGCTAGGAAACGAAGCCTATTTGAATGTTGTACATGGAATGAAGGTCAGGTCAGCCTTTGTACAACAATACATCACTTCCGGGAGACAGACGTTGTTCTCCATCCAACCATTTCTCTGGGCTCTGGGCATGCCTAGGGTGGGGGTTGGTTGGTTGGTTGTTTTACATCCCAGCAACATCTAAGATCATATCAGGACGAGTACCGACTTTTGACAGTGCGCAATAATGGGGACTTTATAGTGCTGCCCCACTGGGAGACCAGCCTGTCAGCACCATGACCTGATATCCCACTCAGTCACATTATCCTGATGCTGAGCCAACCAGTCCTTGTCTTATCCTAATAACGCCAAGCGCCTGGCTAGGAAGGGACAAGTATCAATTTATAAGTCATTGGTTTGACTCGATCCGGGTTCGAACAATCTACCAAAATAGGAGATGGACGCTCAACTCATTCGGCCATCCCGTCTGATCCCCGAGGGTGGGGGTGAAGCACACCGAAGCACTGGATACTGCTACATTTACATACAGAAATCATAAGACCTTTTCCACACAACATGCTGCACAGTGAGCTTCTAGTTCTACCCGCAACATTAATTCTCCCACTTCCATCAGAAGGCGGGTTGGTGGTGGAAATCCTATATAAGACCATTTCCACACAGCATGCTGCACAGTGAGCTGCTACCCGCAACATTAGTTCTGCCACTGTCGTCAGAGGGCGGGTTTGGTGGTGGAAATCCTCTATATGACCATTTTCACAGTGCAGGCTACACAATGAGCTGTTACTGACAACAGTAGTTATATTATTGCCATCAGAGGGTGGGTTAGAGGTGTAAATCCTCTACAAGACCATTTCCACAGAGCATGCTGCACAGTGAGCTGCTACCCACAACATTAGTTCTGCCACTGCCGTCAGAGGGCGGGTTGGTGGTGGAAAGCATCTATTGGTGCTAGTCTTACGAGAGTCGCTGAGGTGGTTAATGTCAGACATTACTCACTCTTTCTGAATTGACCTCATTTCCGTTCAAGTGAAATTGGTGTTTTATGAGACCCCATATACTGTCAACATGCTTACAGCGCCAGCCTCAACACACCACCCTCTGCGGCTAGCCATGTTGGTTGTTGGAGCTTTACGTCCTGGCAACATCTAAGGTCATATCGGGACTGGTACCGACCAGTGACTTGTTCTCTCCTAGTAATTTTACGCTTTAATCGGAATATACACCTTTAGGGGTGAAGATATTATTTTGAAATCGTCGCCCAAAAGGTCAAACAAACATGCCCCTACACTCTCCGATTAGTTGGTTGGTTGTTGGAGTTTTACGTCCTGGCAACATCTAAGGTCATATCAGGATGGGTACCGACTTGTGACTGCGCATTCATGTCGACTGTATCGTGCTGCTCCACTGGGACACCAGGCCGCTAGCACCATGACCTGATATCCGACTCAGTCACATTATCCTGACACCGAGCCAACTAGTCCTTGTCCTACCTTAATAATGCCGATCGCCTGGCTAGGAAGTGACAAGTATCAATTTTGTATGTCATTGGTTTGACTCGACTGGGAATTGAACTCCCCCACGGGAAGCCTGCGCTCTACCAATTCGGCCACCACGTCTGGTGCCTCCCCCAGTGGTGCCACAATGTGCTGCCAGCACAATTACTCCATTAGCCAAATATCCAACTCAGTCACATTATCAGCCCTTGTCCTCTCCTAGTAAGTTTACTCTTTCATCGGATTATGCACCTTTAGGTGTGAAGATATTTATTTTGTAATCTTCGCCCAAAAGGTCGAACAAACATGCCCCTACACTCCCGGATTATGTGAGAATACGCAACAGGTAGTGGGGGTAGGGGGTGGGGGAGAGGGTGCCCCATGTTTTTTTTTTTTTCTTGAAGATTTATCCTGCCTATCATGGATAAGTCTGAATAGACTTGTTTTCACCATTAGACAGTTTGTCGATAGAAAGCCTGAGCCTCCACTTTTACCGACCCAACGGATTTTTAACCTCCCACACCACATAGACATGGTATGAGAGCAACTGGCCTTTGATGACGCTGTAAGTTATACACAGCGGTGGAAATCCAAATTGGCAGAGGTGGGGGCATGGGGAATCGAACCACCGACCTTCAGATTAGGAGTCCGACCTAGAAAAAAGTCAGACACTCTAAGCACTCAGACACTCTAAGCATATGAATGTGGAGAGGGGAAAGGAGTCAAAATAACACTTAGAATTATGATAAACTCATATGTGGTCAAGTATAAAGACTATCAATTTATAAACTATTTCCCAGGATATCAGTTGCTTCCAATAATAACCACAAAAAAAGCAGAAATCTTACTTCTGGTAAGTTTGACAGTGCTGAGCATATTACTTTATTAGGGGGAAAGACCCATATCACCCCTTATACTCAGTAAATCAGTCATTACCCTGTCAATAGAATAGCAGGACTTACAAAATTGATACTTGTCGGTACCTAGCCTGGCGCTTGGAATTACTAGGATAGGGCAAGAACTGGTTAGCTCAGTATCACAATGTCAGTGGCCTGGTCTCTCAGTAGGGCAGCACTACAAAGTAGCCATGAGTGCGGATTGTCACAAGTCAGTACCCATCCTGATATAACTTTCAATGTTGCAGGACGTAAAACTCCAACAAACCAACAAACCAAACAAACTACATATTTCTTCACTACTAAACCCCCACCTCCATCTCCAACCTCCACACCCACCCCACCCAACCTCCACCTCCACACCCACCCCACCCAACCTCCTCCCCCAAACCCACCCCACCCAACCTCCCCACCCACTCCACCCAACATCCACACCCACTCCGCCCAACCTCCACACCAACCCCACCCAACCTCCACACCCACCCCACCCAACCTCCACCTCCACACCCACCCCACCCAACCTCCTCCCCCAAACCCACCCCACCCAACCTCCCCACCCACTCCACCCAACATCCACACCCACTCCGCCCAACCTCCACACCAACCCCACCCAACCTCCACACCCACCCCACCCAACCTCCACCTCCACCCCCACCCCACCCAACCTCCTCCCCCAAACCCACCCCAGCCACCTCCACACCCACTCCACCAACATCCACCTACCACTCCGCCCAACCACCCACACCACCGCACCCAACCTCCACACCCACCCCACCCAACCTCCACCTCCACACTCACCCCACCCAACATTCACACCCACACTCATCCCACCCAACATCCACACTCACCCCACCCAACCTCCACCTCCACACTCACCCCACCCAACATCCACCCCACACTCACCCCACCCAACCTCACCCCTCACCCAAACCTCCACACTCACCCACCCCCTCCCCCACACCCCACCCACTCACACTCACCCACCCAACCTCCACCTCCACACTCACCCCCCACCCACATCCACACCCCCCACCCAACCTCCACCTCCACACTCACCCCACCCAACATCCATACCCACCCACCCCACCCAACATCCACACCCACCTCACCCAACCTCCACACCCACCCCACCCAACCTCCACCTCCACACCTACCCCACCCAACATCCACACCCACCCCACCCCACCCAACCTCCACCTCCGGAACCATCCCCCTACCCCCCCACAACCCCACCCACCTCGCAGGGAGATGCGCAAGCCTGACGGCGCAGACACCGTGACGGCGGTTGACTTCCGGTTCCTCTTGAGCGCCCCCTAGCGTCAACACGCGCGGCTCGCTCCATAGCTCACCTAATCGGCGGCCATAACGACTCATTTGCACCCCTCTCTGATTTCCATAAACACTCATCTATATTCAACCCGCAGTGAAAAGGCCCGCTCTGCGGGTAGCGCCACAAACAGGCGGCAAATTAGGGGTAAGTCCGATCAGCGACCAGTGGGTGGGTGGGGGCGGGGGCGGGGAGAGGGGAGAGGGGAGAGGGGAGAGGGGGGGTGCAAGGGGCAGGCCTTGTGTCTTCTGGCTGGATGATCATACACTTTACAGCAGTCTTTTTGTAGTTGCTACCATGTGCTTTTAGTTATTGCTAGTTGTTTCGAGTTGTCGATAGGTGCTTCTAAGTTCTAGTTGTTACCCTATGCTTATAGTTATTTCTAGGTGTTTCTAGCTGTTTCTAGGTGTTTCTCGCTGTTTCTAGTTGTTTCTAGGTGCTTCTAGATATTACCCTGTGCTTTTAGTTATTGCTCGCTGTTGTTAGCTGTTACCATGTGCTCTTAGTTATTGCTAGTTGTTGCTACATGTTACCCTGTGCTTTTAGTTATTGCTAGTTGTTGCTAGCTGTTACCATGTGCTCTTAGTTATTGCTAGTTGTTGCTAGCTGTTACCATGTGCTCTTAGTTATTGCTAGTTGTTGCTACCTGTTACCATGTGCTTTCAGTTATTGCTAGTTGTTGCTACCTGTTACCATGTGCTTTTAGTTATTGCTAGTTGTTGCTACATGTTATTGCTAGTTGTTGCTACCTGTTAGCATGTTCTTTTAATTATGGCTAGTTGTTGTTACCTGTTACCATGTGCTTTTAGTTATTGCTAGTTGTTGCTACATCTCACCATGTGCTTTTAGTTATTGCTAGTTGTTGCTACATCTCACCATGTGTTTTTATTTATTGCTAGTTGTTGCTAGTTGTTGCTAGCTGTTACCATGTGCTTTTAGTTATTGCTAGTTGTTGCTACATCTCACCATGTGCTTTTAGTTATTGCTAGTTGTTGCTACCTGTTACCATGTGCTTATAGTTATTGCTAGTTTTTGCTAGCTATTACCATGTGCTTTTAGTTATTGCTTGCTGTTTCTAGCAGTTTCTAGCCCTCAGTGTGTATTCAGTTGTTGCTAAGTGTTGCTAGGTGCTTCTAATTGCTACCATTTGCTTTAGTTATTGCTAGCTATTTCTAATTGTCGCTAAGCATTGCTATGTGCTTCTCTTTGTTACCCTGCGTATTTAGTTATTGCTAGCTGTTTCTCTTTGTTGCTTATTGTTGCTAGGTGCTTCTAGTTGTTAGCATGTTCTTTAGTTATTGCTCGCTGTGTCTGGCTGTTGCTAGGTGCTTCTAGTTGCTACCACGTGCTTTTAGTTATTGCCAAGTGTTGCTAGATGCTTCTAGTTGTTGCAATATGGTTTTAGTTATTGCGAGCTGTTTCCAGTGGTTAGTTTTTTGTTTGTTTGTTTTTTTACGTCCTAGCAGCATCTAAGGCCATATCAGGACGGGTGCGGACTTCTGACAGTGCACTCATGGCGATTTTATTGTGCTGCCCCACTGAGAGACCAGGCCGCCAGCACCATGACCCCATATCCCACAGTTATTGCTAGCTGTTTCTAGCTTTTGCTAGGCGATTCTACTAGTTCTAGTTGCTACCATGTGCTTTTACTTATCGCTAAGTGTTGCTGTTTTAGTTCTTGCCAAGTATTGCTAGGTGCCTCTAGTTGCTACCATGTGTTTTTAGTTATTGCTAGCTGTTTCTAGCTGTTGCTAGGTGCTTCTTAGCTGTTACCATGTGCTTTTAGTTATTGCTAGTTGTTGCTAGTTGTTACCATGTGATTTTACTTATTGCTAGCTGTTTCTATCTGGTTCCAGTTGTTCCGAAATGTGGGGGTCGTGGGTTCCAATGACATAAAAATGTATACTTGTTGCTTCCTAGCCTGGCGTTCAGCATTGTTAGGATAGGGCAAGGACTGGTTGGCTCAGTGTCAGGATAATGTGACTGAGTGGGATATCAGGTCATGGTGCTGGTGGCCTGGTCTTCCAGTGGGGCAGCACTATGAAGTTGCCATGAGTGCGCACTGTCACAAGTCAGTACCCGTCCTGATATGACCTTAGATGTTGCTAGGACGTAAAACAACAACAAACAAAATTACTTATAACAAACAGCCCAGTGGATTATCACTTGCATCAGGGGAGTTCAAACCGTCCCCCAAATGGTGATGACGTCACGTAGAGTTAATCATCCAATGGCCGCGCCATGCTGTAAAACCACGATATTGACTTTCAATACTGAGCCAGTCGGCTTTACACAATTTCACCAATGGTTCATGAAGAATGAAAGACCAATTAACCATTACCATAACTATAAACTTAAAATGTTATCATAATCAAATTAAACAATTAAAATATATACATATATTTTTGGTAAAACTTTTAGAATGAGGCCAGGGTAATCAGACAATGATTTCGGTTATTAGGCTATTAGAGAGGATGTGGTTGTGGTAATATTTGTAACCCTGCTGGTGGGGGAGGGTGTTGCATGTGTTTGTCTGGGAATAGAGATTGGTGATAAATAATTGCACGACTGGACAGGACAGCGGAGCCACCAACCTCAGGGGAATGCGCCAGTCCGCCACCCGCCCAACCATCTGCGACACCACTACTCACCCACTATCTCCTACACCACTATCTCCTACACCACTATCTCTTACACCAATATCTCCTACACCACTATCTCCTACACCACTACTCACCCACTATCTCCTACACAACTACTCACCCACTATCTCCTACACCACTATCTCCTACACCACTATCTCCTACACCACTACCCACCCACTATCTCCTAAACCACTATCTCCGACACCACTACTCAGCCACTATCTCCTAAACCACTATCTCCTACACCACTATCTCCTACACCACTATCTCCTACAGCACTACTCACCCACAATCTCCTACACCACAATCTCCTACACCACTATCTCCTACACCACTATCTCCTACACTACTATCTCCTACACCACTATCTCCTACACCACTACTCAACCACTACCTCCTAAACCACTATCTCCTACACCAGTATCTCCTACACCACTATCTCCTACACCACTACTCACCCACTATCTGCTACACCACTATCTGCTACACAACTACTCACCCACTATCTGCTACACCACTACTCACCCACTATCTCATACACCACTATCTCCTACACCACTACTCACCCACTATCTCCTACACCACTACTCACCCACTATCTCCTACACCACTATCTCCTACACCACTATCTCCTACACCACTATCTCCTACACAACTACTCACCCTTACAAAGGCGCTAAGCCTACCATAACAGTCGGCTGGGCACCAACCATTTATTACACTTACAGGGCGTTTGCTATGGGTTTCCCGACACCTTTACCAGCTTCCTCCTCCAGTGTTTGCATGAGCAAAGAGATGAGATCTGGGGTCTACACAGACAGCGGGTGACTGTTTCAGCATGCTGCATACACAGATAGTGAGTGACTGTATCAGCAGACTATATACACGGTGGGTTACTGTTTCAGCATGCTGCATACACAGACAGTGAGTGACTGTATCGGCATACTGCATACATAGACAGTGAGTGACTGTATCAGCATACTGCATACACAGACAGTAAGTGACTGTATCAGCATACTGCATACATAGACAGCGGGTGACTGTATCAGCATACTGCATACACAGTGAGTGAAAGTATCAGCATAGTGCATAGACAGACAGTGAGAGATGGTATCAGCATACTACATACACGGTGGGTTACTGTATCAGCATACTGCATACACAGACAGTGAGTGACTATCAGCATACTGGCTACACAGACAGTGAGTGGCTGCATCAGCATACTGCATACACAGTGGATGACTGTATTTATCAGCATACTGCATACACATACAGTGAGTGACTGTATCAGCATTCTGCATACACAGACAGCGGGTGACTGTATCAGCATACTGCATACACAGACAGTGGGTGACTATATCAGCATACTGCACACAGACAGTGGGTGACTGTATCAGCATACTGCATACACAGACAGTGGGACTCTGGTTCAGGATACTGCATACACAGACAGCAGGCCTGAGTGCCAGTCCAAGTGGCTCTCTGTGTCAGAACACTGCATACACAGATAGCGGAACTATGTGTCAGACACTGCATACACTGACAGTGGGCCCCTGTGTCAGCCCACTGCATACACAGACACCAGGCCTGTGTGTCAGTCCACTGCATACCCAGACAGCAGGCATGTGTGTCAGTCCACTGCATACACAGACAGTGGGCATCTGTGTCAATCCACTGCATACAAGGACAGTAGGCATGTGTCAGACCACTGCATACACAGGCAGCGGACCTCTGTGTCAGCCCACTGCATACACAGACAGTGGGCCTCTGTGTCAGCTCACTGCATACACAGACAACAGGCCTCTGTGTCAGTCCACTGCATATACACAGAGTGGGCCTCTGTGTCAGCCCACTAGACACACAGACAACAGGCCCCTGTGTCAGCCCACTACACACACACAGACAACAGGCCTCTGTGTCAGCCTACTACATACACAGACAACAGGCCCCTGTATCAGCCCACTACACACACATACAACAGGCCTCTGTATCAGCCCACTACACACACAGACAACAGGCCCCTGTGTCAGTCTACTACACGCACAGACAACAGGCCCCTGTATCAGTATACTGCATACACAGACACTGGGTGACTGTATCAGCATACTGCATACGCAGACAAACAAGCCTCTGTGTCACACTGGCACATAGCAGTCTAATGGACATGTTTGATGGTTAACTTCGTCTCGTGTGACTGTCTATCACTGAGTTTGTAAGTTAATGTAACCTTAGACACCTCAACGTTTTACAGCTGCATAATCTGATGAAAGCATTAAATTGACAAAACCAAAGCGCTTACTACAGATTCAACTTAGATACCGGTGAACGCATTAACAATTATATTTACTGCACAGGTGATAAATCACCTTGTGCTAATAACTATTGATTCTACACATGTCGTGCTACTGTTACTCTACACACCTCGTGCTACTGTTACTCTACACACCTCATGCTACTGTTACTCTACACACCTTATGCTACTGTTACTCTACACACCTCACGCTACTGTTACTCTACACACCTTGTGCTACTGTTACTCTACACACCTCATGCTACTGTTATTCTACACACCTTATGCTACTGTTACTCTACACACCTTGTGCTACTGTTACTCTACACACCTCATGCTACTGTTACTCTACACACCTCACGCTACTGTTACTCTACACACCTTGTACTACTGTTATTGTACACACACCTCGTGCTACTGTTACTCTACACACCTCGTGCTACTGTTACTCTACACACCTCATGCTACTGTTACTCTACACACCTTGTGCTACTGTTACTCTACACACCTCGTGCTACTGTTATCTACACACCTCGTGCTACTGTTACTCTACACACCTCGTGCTACTCTTATTCTACACACCTCATGCTACTGTTACTCTACACACCTCATGTTACTGTTACTCTACACACCTTGTGCTACTGTTACTCTACACACCTTGTGCTACTGTTACTCTACACACCTTGTGCTACTGTTACTCTACACATCTCATGCTACTGTTACTCTGCACACCTCACGCTACCGTTCCCCTGCACGCCTTGTGCTATTGTCTGTGTTCCCCTACACATCTCATGCTACTGTTTGTATTCCCCTACACACCTCATACTACTGTCACTGTTCCCTGCACACCTCGTGCTACTGTCCCTGTTCCCTGCACACCTCGTGCTACTGTCACTGTTCCCTACACACCTTGTACTACTGTTTGTGTTACTCTACACACCTCATGCTACAGTCAGTGTTCGTCTACACACCTCATACTACTCTCTGTGTTCCCCTACACACTTCACGCTACGTTTGTGTTCCCCTACACACCTCGTGCTATAGTCAGTGTTTGTCTACACACCTCGTACTACTGTCACTGTTCCCCTACACACCTCATACTCCTGTCATGTGTTACTCTACACACTTCGTACTACTGTCTGTGTTCCCCTGCACATCTCGTGCTACTGTTTGTATTCCCCTACACACCTACTGTCACTTTTCCTTTTCCCCTACACACCTCATACTACTGTTTGTGTTACCCTACACACCTCGTACTACTGTCAGTGTTCTCATACACACCTCGTACTACTGTTTGTGTTACCCTACACACCTCGTGCTACAGTCAGTGTTCGCCTACACACCTCGTACTACTGTCAGTGTTCCCCTACACACCTCGTGCTACTGTCTGTTACCCTACACACCTCGTGCCGGTGGCTGTGCCTGAGGAGAGCAGTGTGAAATAGGAGGCCTGTCAGGGTGGTGTGAAATATTCAGGTGGTTTTGGTGCGTGTAGTGCTTTTGAATGGACGCATGCGCAGTGTCAATGGGTGCATTACAGACAGAGGCGCATCATTTATTTAGTCATTACGAGACGCAGCTCTAAACCACCACCCCCATCCCCAAAGCCTCCCACCCTTCCTCTCCCCATCCCCTATTATCGCCCCCCCCCCCATTCCATACCCATTCCTCAGCCTGTCTACCCTCCTCCTCCCACTCCCTCCCGCTCCCTCTAACCCCTTTCAGAAGCCGACAATACTCTGTTGGGGGTTGGGGGGGGGGGGGGGGGGGGGTGTTAGGGTCGTGTAGGGAAATAACTATCGGACTCTCTCAACCCCCAATAGGAAAGAATCAGGAAGGTACTGAAGGAGTGTGTGTGACCGTGTTTATTTGTTTGCGTTTTACATCATAGCATCATCAAAGGTCATATCAGGACGGCTACCCACTTCTGACAGTATGCATGCAGGGGCAACTTTATAGAGCTGCCCCACTGGAAGACCAAGCCGTCAGCACCATGACCCGACATCTCACTTGGTCCCATTATCCCGATACTGAGAAAACCAGTCCTTGCCTTATCCTAGCCATGCATAGTGCCAGGCTAGGTAGCGACAAGTATAAATTTGGTAAGCCATTGGTTTCACTGGGCCGGCATTTCGAACACTCAATCTTCCAAGCTAACAAGGTCATTGGTTTGACTCGGTCACGGTTTGAAGTCACGACGCCCCATATGGGAAGCCATCCAGCCATGTTACCAATTCTCCCATCCCGACCAGTGTGTCTGTTGGTGTGAAGTGTGTGTGTGAGGGGGGGGGGGGGGGGGGGGGGGGGGGGGGGGGGGGGGGGGGGGGGGGGGGAGTACTATTAAATCCCACAGCAGCAATTTGAAGCAAGATTAGGAACAGAGGCAAAGGCAAGATAGTATTTAAAGTTTCATAGTCCGATGGATTTGAGTTTCTCTCATTTTCTGAGATAAACATATTAGGTTGTTCATTATAATCTACCTTACTTTAGTTTGAAGTAACTTTTATTTTAAATTGCAAACTTTTGAGATATTTGAAATGGAAACATGCTAAATTAATTTTGGCAAGCTTGCCAAAACTCTATCACCAGAGGCTTCTGCAGTAACATACTCTATTAATTGACTCAGTCGTCCCTTCTATGTGCCCGTAAATGTTTAATAAGTGCATCAGTATCTAAGGTAGATATGTAGAAGCAAATCTAGATAATTGTTTTGGTTTTGAAAATTTGATGTTTTCATCGGACTATGCAGCTTTAAGGTTGATTACAATTGTGCATCCTTGTTTTCTCATAGCTGGGTTAATTTGATTAAAGCTGCATAGTCCGATGAAAGCATCACATTTTCTAACCTAAAACACTCATCTAAATTTGATTTTACATATTGAACTCAGATATTGGTGCATAACTTAAGTATGGGTTGGTGTATAGAAGGGATATTAAGTTAATTTAACAGAACCTTTTACTGCAGAAGCCTATGGAGTTAGAATTTGTCTTTGCTCAAATTAAACAAATTAATCCATTTCCATTGTTTCCTATGTAAAAATTGGTTTCGGTTTACGAACAAATCGGTTTACGAACAACATTTAGGAACGAATTAGGTTCGAAAACCCAGGTTTCACTGTAAATGCTTTAATTTTGAAGATTTGATGCTTTCATCGGATTCTGTAGTTTTAAGCAATGAGCCTACATTTAGGCCTCAATCTAGGCTTAATGGCGGGATGAAAGGACACTAACCACCCTTAATTAGCACAGCTTTGCAAGGGGAGGACCCCCCGCCCCACACACACACACTCTTAAACTTAACATGACTCATTACTGGATATGGAATGGAGCACAGTTGTAGACACACAATTTGTTGTAACCATGGCATTTACAATTACAGGCACAATGGAATTAATTGCTTAATGCCTGGACTGTCAATGGCCAACAAGCAGGTCAGTCGCCAATTAGTGATCTGGTCTGCCCCGACTCCTTATTTGTGGAGGAGGGCTGTGTGAGTCGGTCACGTGATCTTAGTTGGTTGGTTGTTGGAGTTTTACGTCCTGGCAACATATATGGTCATATCAGGATGGGTACCAACTTGTGACAGTGCGCACTCATGGTGACTTTATAGTGCTGCCCCACTGGGAAATCAGGCTGCCAGCACCATAACCCAATATCCCACTCACTGACTCAGTCACATTATCCTGACACTGAGCTAACCAGTCCTTGTCATATCCTATTAATGCCGAGCACCAGGCTAGGAAGCGATAAGTATCGATTTTATAAGTCATTGGTTTGACTCGACCGGGAATTGAACTCCTGATCTCCCCACATGGGAGGCCTATGCCCTACCGATTCGGCCACTGCGCCCGGTCGTGATCTTAGCTACAGGTCTGATGTGCATAGCCTAGCCCCCCGCCCCCCCCCCCCTCCTTACTTGTCAGGACTGAGATTATGCCACGTAGTTTGTGATGACAGGATGTCTATTTATAAAACAGAAAGAGACTACTGCTATGGTGACTGACCTGTAGTCCTTGTCATATCCTATTAATGCCGAGCACCAGGCTAGGAAGCGATAAGTATCAATTTTATAAGTCATTGCTTTGACTCGACTGGGAACCAAACTCCCGACCTTCCAAACATGAGGCCTGTGCTCTACCGATTCGGCCACCGCACCCGGTAGTTTGCTTTGTAGAATTTAAATCCAGATAATTGTTATGGTTTTGAAAATGGTATGCTTTTATCGGACTATGCAGAATTAAGTCTGCGGAAAAGGACTCTTATTGGTACCCCCCCTCCCCAATTTCTCTGGCCACTAAGTCAACTCCCGGCCACATGGGACCACTTTCAGCGCTGTCCATACAGTGCTGCAGATTTGGAGCCTTCGGCGCGCCAATGCGACTGAAAACTCCCCAAAAACAACTCTTATTGGTTGTGACAGTGGGTTTGCTTTGGTTTTAACAAATTCACTTCCTTAAGGGGCTGTCACACTAGGACGTATGGCCTTAGCGTATGCCGACGTATGCGATTTTCGACCAACATGTCGGCATACAGCGTCATACATTACGTATACGTTGGGCATAGGTCGAGTACACTCAGGATACGGCGTCATAGGTCGGTGTAGGTTGAGCCGCTAAAAATTTATTGTGCATGCTCAAAATTATCAACGTATGTCACCGCATGGCTCATACGTTTCTCATATGCACGCTGTACATCAGCGTACGTTATGCACACGTTAGGGGAAGGTCGGGATAGGTTGGAACACGTTAGCCGTTATGTTCAGCTTGTTGGGAACGCGCAGTCCACGTACAGCCAACGGATGGATAACGTACTCCTAACGTACTTTGAACATATGCCTGCCGTATCTCCAGCGTACTTAACGTATATATGCCATACTTCTAGTGATGAAGTAACGTTGCTCAGCGTACCGTGAGTGTATGCAAGCGTTTTGTGAACGTTTTGCGAATGTTTTGCGAGGCACATGAACGTTCTCATACACTAGCAATAGATCAGAGATACATTCTGCATTCGTTATGTACGTTGTGTGTATGTTGTGTGTACGTTGTGAATACGCCCATTTTTATCCCCCGCCCCTGAAAAGTTCAACGAATGCCGATATACTGGCAAATTGTCATACGTTGGGCACGCGCTGATGCCGTACGTCATAGTGTGACAGGCCCTTTACCCAAAAGAAGGCCAACCAACCATTCCCATAGAACTCTCTGTGCGCTTATAAGCCTGGCCACCTGAGAGTCACAAGTGGCGTCTTTGTGACACACAATTTACTTGTGACTCCCTCGCCGCGACAGTTTGCATACAGATGGAAACTGTTGCCAATACAACTGGCCGCAGGGGCCGGCCGACAGAGGGCTGCATTTACTGCCAGCTGAACTACTTACTATAGAAATCCATTAAGATAGTACTATTAGTAGTAAATATGGCCAGTTAAAAATGAAAACAATATAATGTCTTAAGGGTGCATTCCTTACACGTGGCATGCGGCATGCGGTATGCGAATGCGACAAAAAATCGAAACGCCTTGAAGTCTATGGGCTACATTCCTTACACGCGGCATGTGAATGCGAATGCGTCAAACCGATCGGTCCATGTAGCGATCGGTGCGGCATGCGGTATGCGGCATGCGGGGTGCGAATAGAAACATCAGTCGCACTTGTCCATTAGTTATAGATGAGGAGAGGCGACTGAGCATTACGGAATGGTCACGCACAAGGCTTCTGAGTGGAAACATATGGTAGTGGTGGTGGTGGGGGTTCGGGATGGGTTCGGTTTGGTAAAAATGCTACCAGAGCCACAAAAATATGAATACTTATCTATAATTTGGTAATTATAAAGGTAGGTACCCCCATGTGACGTACAAAAAGGTACATAGATATAAATGCAATATTAGGTCATATACAGTGCAGTATTGAGTATACTTGTTTATTTTTATTTTTTAAATATAGCCAGTCGAGTGCCGCATGCCGCATGCCACATGCCGTGTGTAAGGAATCACGCCATTCGCATACCGCATGCCGCATACCGCGTGTAAGGAATGCCCACTTTACTCTTAGTGCCACAGATACTTGTATTCCGTCAGCTGATATTTGTTTGTTTGTTGTAACTAGTACCATGGCCCAATATCTCACTCAGTTATATTTATTCTGATTGTTCTATCCTATTAATGCCGTTTGCCACCGGGTAAAAAAAAACACTAAAAAACATCAATTTCTTTCGCTGTTAACATATATTTATTCCTCTAAAAAAAATAGTTTTCAGCACCAAGGCACTAGTCTTCCAGCTCCTCAAAAATGAACCCCAAATGAACCCAACTTACTAACTGAATGAGCCTGGAAATGCTTGTAGTTGGATCCTACAGAGGTACATAATTAAAGAATATTAACCTACTTTCTCGCTCAACAGATTATCATAAAGATCAGTTCAATCACAAAGGCTCACCCTACATCCCACCATCACCCTTTCAACGAGTATGTCACCAATAGAGAGATAATCAGTTATGCCCCCCGCCCCCATTTAACACTTACCATACTAGTCTAACAACAATGTTGCTACTTCCCCCTATGGTGGCCCTACCCTTCTTTTTTCTCTTATCTCGTTCTTTACCCATCTTTCATATCGATGGTTTGCTTATTATCTTGTAATTGTTTATCTATATTGGTGTAGCTCTGCTTAGTGTATACAGTATAACCCCGTTAAACCAAGCTCGGTTAAACCAAATGTTTGGTTAATCCAAACTTTTGTTGGCGGCCCGGCAAAATACTACCATTTATCATATAAAAAAGCTGGTTAAACCAAAGTCGGTTAATCCAAATTATTAGTTAATCCAAACAACATTATCAGACCCAGGCCACTTTCGGTACGGTTAAACCAAACTTTCATGTGGTTATAAGGTCATCTGAGACCCCACCATCAAAGATTCAATCAGCCATAAGGGACTTTTTTGTAATTGAGATGTACAATGTAATGTAATGTAATGAGATGTACAATGTAATGTAATGTAATGAGATGTACAATGTATACATTAGCTTCATGTCCTGTATTCGTAATGAGATGTACATGTATACATTAGCTTTATGGGGAGCCAAGTCAAAGTCAAAGGCCGGTTAAGCCCCTGTCACACCTTGCCGGATTGAGGAAATGGAAAGAAACCGAACAAATTCCGTTGATATCCAGCAAGGTCCGGTTTGTGTCCATTGCATATCTGTTGCATATCCGTTGATATCCGGCCCGATCCATTACAAGTTTTGAGCATGCACAAAACTTGGAACGGATGCCGCCGGATTTACGTCTAGGGTTCTTGTCCGGTTTGAATTTGTTTAGTCCGCTTATCGTCCATTAGCTATCCATTCATGTATGTTTCATGTCTGTTCGTCCGGCGGCCTTTTACCCGATATCGCAATGTTTTGACACATTTTAATACATTTTGATACTTATCACGCCCGAACACCACCAAACTAGAAAATTCTGTCCGTTTCTCAATCCGGCGAGGAGTGACAGGGGCTTTAATCCAAACAAATTTCTAGGGTCCCTTCAAGTTTGGTTTAACGGGGTTATACTGTAGTGGTAATTGACATTAGGGGTGGAAGACCAGTGCATTAGCACTGATATCATGTTATTCAGAGGAATAAAACTTCTTTTAAAGCACTTGAACACAAATTTTTTAATATAAAGACCCCATGGCAACAGTCTGACACTCCTCCATCTGCCTTCAAACCCAACTGGTCTCTGTCCCGTCTCACAATGCATATGGAGATTTACCCTAAGATTAGCTGACTATTCATCCTTATATTAGCTATGTGTCTTTACGAAGATTCGGTATATATACAAATAGCAAGGCGTTTAGAAATAGCATGCTGCGTAATGGCTATAAACCATGATTCTTCATAATTTCAACTCAAATAGCCAAAAACCAGTAGACCTACTGATTGACCCTTATCAGTTACCATAGCAACTGTCTATTCAGAAGTCACATGGTGCCACTCA
This sequence comes from Branchipolynoe longqiensis, assembly GCA_030323885.1. Lineage (NCBI taxonomy): Eukaryota > Metazoa > Annelida > Polychaeta > Phyllodocida > Polynoidae > Branchipolynoe > Branchipolynoe longqiensis. Next base: position 151,454,628 of record CM059187.1, on the reverse strand, counting down.
GTAAGTGTCCTGATTAGTCAGCACAGAGGAGGGCTATAAAAAGCAACACTTTCGGCAGTGCCATGTGACTGACCTCTTGAAACAGGACGTCTGCCCCAAATAAGGGGGGAGACAGCCAGCGTCTTAATTGGCAACCAACGGGTTCATCCTGCCACTGAGAGTCTGGCCTTTAACACAAAATACCGGAATGCGTCTTTCATTTTGTGTAGCCCTGCCAATGGCTCTTTTATTGGATTGTGGAAATTTTTTCAAGCATTTGCGGCAGCTTCTCGTTCCAACGATTTGTTATCTAAGTCTCATGGGAAGAGGATGGAGAAAAACATTGCAGAGAAATGGGAGGTGCAGTGTCTGATCTGCATACGAATGTACTGCACCAGACGTACACCAGGGGGCAGTCTGCGATAGCTCAAGAGTGCAAGAAATGGGGACATTTTGCTTGGAAATGATAGATGAAGAGTGCAAGAAAGGGGACATTTTACTTGGAAATAATAGTGCAAGAAAGGGTAATTAGAAGAGTCGGAACATTTTATTTTTTGGGAATGATAGCCCAAGATTACAAGAAAGGGGAATTTGGGAGCAATTGAACATTTTCTTTGGAAATGAAATGATAGATCAAGTGTGCAAGAAAGGGTAATTAGAAGCAAAGGAACATTTTATTTTTGGAAATGATAGCCCAAGAAGGGGAAATTAAGAGTACTACTTTCCCAGACAGCCCCCCCCCCCCATCTCCACCCCAATGTAGTACGCATCAACATTTTACTACAGGCCCAGATCGGATGGCTGAATGATTTGAGGGCTCGCCCCTCATTTTGGTAGGTCATTGGGATTCGAACCCCTGAGTTTGAACCCTGATTGAATCAAACCAATGACATAGAAATTCATACTTGTCACTACCTAGCCTGGCATTCAGCATTACTAGGATAGTACAAGGAGCAGTGGAATGAAGAAGGCCATTTGTCCGCAATTGAAAATTCCCCTGCTTAATCAACTAATGTACAAAACAAAAACTATAAATGTTTGCCTAAAATATCACACGATAAAAGTGGTACTTGACTGACACCTCCATCCCCCCGGTTGTATACTTTGTATGTGCGTGAAAATGTTGAAAATGTGGATGACCCCAAACACAGGGCTGTAGAGCAGAACCGCGGAGGGGCGCCCCCGAAATCTACTCTGCATATTCGCAGAGGAAATTGAATCAATATACTGCAGTTTGCAGTGACAATCCCCTGGGATAGTTCTCTTATGCTCAAAGCATGCGTGATGTTTTCAAAGGTATGCCTAATACGCTTTAAAAATGGGCTAGAATGTCTTGGTTTCAGAACTCAAGAAAAACACGATGGCAACATGCAATGCTTTTTAAAATATATTTTACTCGGAAGTAGTCGCTTTCTTCTAACGAGACTTAGGGTTATTTTAGTGGAGTTTTGCACCCCAGTAACATCCAAGATCATACCAGGACGGGAAGCAATTTAAAGTTGCATAGTACGATGGTTTTTAGTTTCTGCTATTTTTCCCGAGAAAACTATATTAAATTGATTGTCATAAACTACCTTACTTTAGTTTGAAGCGACTTATATTTTAAATGAATAAGTTTTGTGATATTTGAAGTGCAAATATGTTGAATTAGTTGAGGCAAGCTTTCCATCGGCTTCAGTAGTAATATGTTCTATTATATTTATGCAGTATTCCCATCTATGTGGCAACAACTGTTTAATAAGTGCATCATTATCTAAGTTAGATATGTACAATCAATTTTAGATAGTTTTTTTGGTTTTGAATATTTGATGCTTCATCGGACTATGCAGCTTTAAATAAGTCGCACAATCCAATGGTTTTTAGTTTCAGTCATTAGTTTAAAATTAATATGCTAGGTTGATCACTATTATCTACTTTATGTTAGTTTTAAGTCAATTTTATTTTAAAGGGTTAATTTCAGATATATATTTGAAGTACAAACATGCTAAATACTTTTAAAATCCCCATCGACAAGTGGCGTTCTCTGTGGCGGAGTGGTTAGAGTCTCTCACTTTTTTCTAGGTCAGACTCCTAATCTGAGGGTCGCCGGTTCGATTCCCCATGCCCCCAGCTCTGCCAATTTGGATTTCCACCGCTGTGTATAACTTACAGCGTCATCAAAGGCTGGTTGCTCTCATACCATGTCTATGTGGTGTGGGAGGTTAAAAATCCCTTGGGTCGGTAAAAGTGTAGGCTCGGGCTTTCTATCGACCAGCAGTGGAATGAGGAAGACCAGTCGTCTATGACTGAAATTTCCCCTGCTTAAACAACTAATGGACCAACAACAACAACAAAAATCGAAATGCTGGACACTAGTCCTCTGGAGCTATATGTATGAAACGATGTTAGCTTATCCTGCTGATAGGCCCTATCCCCAGGATAAGCTAACACAAGGATAGCAGTGTTTTTCAACTGGTATGCATGAGTGCGAATAGTGGCGAGGATAGCTATCCTCATGGTTATTTTTAGATTTGTGAATTCCCTCTAACTGGTAACTGCATGTACTGCTATTAGTTAGTCATTTCCACTGATACAGTATTACACTAACTGGGCTGCATTCAGCGTACGCCTCAGAGTCGACTCCACGGCGTCTTTTTGCCCTATTTGCGTTCAGGTACGCCTCGGAATCGCCTCAGAGACGTCGCGCTTTTCAGGTAGGAGGCAAAAAGCGCCTCCAAAATGGCCACCAGATCAGTGGTTTCAGCCAATCAGAGCTGTTCTTTTCAATCGCAAATGGCTGCGCCCTATGGAGCCCACCTTTTTTGAGGCACCTGACAACTAAAGTCGTTCAGATTAGCGCAAGGTCTGGAATTTCTCTGAGGCGCCCCCTGAACGCGGCCCTAGTACCCAATTTCAATTTTAGCATGCTCATGAATATTATCATAAATAACAGAATTTGATATTAGCAATGAATAGTCAACGTCATGAAGAACAGAATTTGATATTAGCAGTGTATATAGGGTATGCACTGACGTCACGCAAACCGGAAGTGCGGCCATTGTGGCGATAGTAACCACAATAATAACACACTGTCACACTGCAAACTCAATGGCTATGAGCAATCTTCATACAGAAAAAGTGAAATATCTATAAAACTAACCCACCTAGAAACAAATCGGTTGGTACACATATAGAAAACATGTTTACCAATAAGATTATATTAAATTTATACGGTTAGGGTTCTGGATTTCTATAAATTTGAATAAAACTGACGTTTTGCACTGCGCGTACCGGCAAACTGCCCGCGAAGGGTAAAATACGGCAATGCTATGTCTATGTGGAGCATTTATTTTTGTAAAATAAATTTAAAAGCTTTCATTGGATCGATTAAAAATATCTTAATGCGCGATTGAAGAGGAAGATCTGAAGTATTTAATGTAACCTAAGAGCAATTTACGCTGAAAGTATTAAAAACAGAGATAATAGTGAAAGTTGGGATATTCTGAGTGTCAGTGCCAGTGCATTGTCAATGGCCGTGAGCAATCTTCATACAGAAAAAGTGAAATATCTCTAAAACTACACCACTTAGAAACAAACTGCTTGGTACACATATAGAAAACATATTCAACGAATAGATTATATTAAATTTATAAGGTTAGGGTTCCGGAATTCTATTAATTTTGAATGAAATACACGTTTTCCACTGCGCGTACAGGCAAACTCTATGGGATGTTTACTGGTTGATATCGCCACAATGGCCGCGCATCCGGTTCGTGTCGTCACGTGAATACCCTATATAGTCGATCTATGTTTTTTTCTGGTCGTTTTTGTTTTATTCATGCCCGCGATGCGACACTCACTGCCGCTCACACGCGCTTTTCAATTTTAGCACTCTATTAATAAAGTCATGATCATAACCGCTTCATGCATACCATTTTTTCACCGCTATCCTGGTGATAGGCACTATCCCCGAGATAGGATCACTAACACCGCTTCATGCATATGGCCCCAGGAGTAAGACGGCTAATTAAATTGACTTAATAGTCCTTCCATGCAGGACTCATTGTTTAATGAGTGCACCAGTATCTAAGTTGAATAAATAGGATCAAGTGTATATACACGGTATGTGAATTAGTACTTTTTTCGGCGGCCCAGAAAAATAATACCATTTATCATATAAAAAAGTTGGTTAAACCAAAGTCGGTTAATCCAAAGTATCGGTTAATCCAAACAAAATTGTTGGTCGCCATGCCACCCCGGTATGGTTAAACCAAACTTTCATGTGGTTATAAGGTCATCTGAAACTTTTTTATATGATAAATGGTAGTATTTTGCTGGGCCGCCGAAAATGGTTTGGATTAACCGATTGTTTGGTTTAACCGAGCTTGGTTTAACGGGGTTATACTGTATATACATTAAAAAAACACAATAATCAACGTGTCCACATTGATAATGCACCCGCATTTTTGCCAAAGCCAAGTCAAAGTCGAAGCCAAAGCTTGGTTAAACCAATGATCGGTTAATCCAAACAAATTTCTAGGGTCCCTTCAAGTTTGGATTACCGGGGTTATACTGTATATGGAATCCCAGCGTTAACCGTCGTGTGTTTAGAGTTTTCCATTAGATGACTTTATTACCGGCCTACACAACACACACACACATGTGAACAGGAACTCACATGTAACCCATAAAGCACCCACATTCCTAATTTCAGCAGCAATTGTGCATGAACAATACCACACCCCGCCCAGCAATCGATGACCAGTCACCAATCACGTGACTGCATTGTCAATAGTCGATCAATGGAGTTGGCTATACATCCTCTGTAAGTGGGAGTGTGTGAACAACGACTGTGTTAAAGAGGCTCAATATGGACTAGAATGGCTATAAACTAGATCACGGTTCCGACTGCGCATGCGTTGAAAACGGCATTGGGAGCAAAGCAACGGCGTACAGCCATTGAGTTTGCCTATACGCGCAGTGAAAAGCATCAGTTTTATTCAAAATTAATAGAAATCCAAAACCCTAACCGTATCAATTTAATATAATCTTTTTGATAAACATGTTTTCTGTATGTGTTCCAAGCGGTTTGTCTCTAGGTGTGTGGTTTTATCAATATTTTACTTTTTCTGTATGGAGATTGCTCCTGCCATTGACAATGCATTGAGTACTCTGGCTTTGAGTGCCTAGATCTTTCTAAATCTAAATGCACATGGCATAAGATGTCTGATTAATTGATGTAAATGCAATGCTGGTAAAAGATTAATATCTAATTTATTATATATATTTTTTTAGTTGGTATTCTATGTTTCAACAGAGCTGAGATACTGAAACTAGCACATTTCATAGCTGCACCCAGTGTATTAGCATGTGCCATGTGCTTTGGGTTGTTTTGCTCTGATGCATCCCACAATGCACCGCGCCGCTGGAACCGTGATGTAGTCTATTGCAGTACCCCGGGAAATATTATCCAGCATCGTGTGTATAGCCAGTGTTATTTAGCTATGGAAGCATTGTGTGCATTGCCCAGCCAGACGAATATCAGTTTTATCAGGTCCAGTGTGATACCGGGATTTGAAGGGGAAAACATGATGAGCAGTATGTAGCACATGTAGCAAATCAAGTTGCTATAAATAATGACACGCAATCGTATTGATGCTCATAATGTTTTTACTTTTTGTGTGTGTAGACGGGGCTGCCCTCTATGGAAGATCTTCTGATCAAAAAGAATCTCCAGTGGACTGGACACCTCATGAGGATGTTATCAGACAGGCTACCAAAGCAGATCCTCTATTCTCAACTGTCTTCTGGTTACAGAAAGAGAGGGAGCCCTCGTCTCCGGTTCAAGGATACCATCAAGAGAAACCTGAAGCTGAGAGACATTAAGACCGACTCATGGACAGCACTCTCACAGCAGAGAGCTAATTGGAGAGCGGCAGTCAAGTAATGAAAGCAGTCTTTGTCGCATCCCGACCGACAGCATGATGATGATGATGATGAGATTAGATAATTGTTCAATCGCATAGAATTGGTCTTCCTCATTCCACTGCTCCTTGCCCTAGCCTAGTAATGGCGAATGCCATGGTAGGTACCGACAAGTATTGATTTTTATGTCATCGGTTTGATTTGGCCAGGGTACGAATCCCACGACCTACCAACATTCCCAGAGACAATGAAAAGAAGGTAAATTTGGAAGCATTTAAACAGGTTCAGTATCGATCACGGCGTAACACAGTGTTAACATCAGTTTGTTTGTTGTGGTTTTACATCCTAGCAACACCTAAAGTCATATCAGGACGGGTACCGACTTGTAACAGTGTGCACTCATGGCAACTTTATAGTGCTGCCCCATTAACAAACCAGGCCACCAGGACTATAACCTGATTTTCCACTCCATCACATTATCCTGATACCGAGCTGACCAGTCCTTGCCCTATCCTAGTAATGCCGAGTGCCAGGCTAGGTAGCGACAAGTATCAATTTGGTAAGCCATTGGTTTGACTTGGCCGGCATTTCAAACTCTCAATCTTCCAAAGCTAACAAGATAGGTCAGCGTAGGCTCAACTATCGTCTGGGTAATTCTAATTATTACGATTATTGTCGGCAGGACGATTTACCCCGACAGGATGATTAGTCGGCGCAGATTCACGTCTCTTCTCAGCCGGTATCTGCAGGCAGGAGGCCCTTAGGGGGTGGGGGGTGGGGTGTGTGTGGGGGGGGGGGGGGTGTCCTCTGACAAGATTCAGGTCAGCCGATTTAGGTCAGCTCCTGACGATCGGGCCCCGTCGGGAGTCATCGTGCTCAGCCGATCGGTTAATGTGATGTGCTTTATAAAAGCCGGACTCGGACTGCATAAAGAGCCCAGTTTGACAGACCGGACGAGACCACTGAATCAGTCAGAGCGCTGGACGGACGTGTTTCCTGCTCCGAAAAAAGTAAAGCTTGTTTTATTTAACAACGCCTCTAGAGCACATTGAGTTTTTTTATTGTATCATCGGCTATTGGACGACTGGTCATTTGGACATATTTCTTCAGAGGAAACCTGCTGCCACCACATAGGCTACACTTTCCAATAAGCAGCAAGGGGTCTTTTATATGCACTTTCCCACAGACAGGATAGCACACACCACAGCTTTTGATGAACCAGTTGTGGACCACTGGTTGGAATGGAAAATATCCCAAACTGCAAATGGGTCCATTGAGAAGGATCGATCCGCTGAGTGACATCTTCACAGGCGGACATGCTACTGCTGAGCTATGTCCCGCGCAGAAGGTCATCGATTCATATTCCAGCCGAGTCAAACAAATGACTTACAAAATTGATACTTGTCGCTACCTAGCCTGGCACTCAACATTACTAGGATAGGGCAAGGACTGGTTTGCTCAGTATTGGGATAATGCGTTTGAGCAGGATATCAGGTCATGGTGCAAGAGATGTAATCTCCCAGTGGGACAGCACTATAAAGTCGCCAATAGTGTGCACTGCCACAAGTTGGTGCAACAAATATATAAACAAGCAAATTCAGCATATCATAAAGTGAGACTGTCACTGCCAATTCAGACCATATTTACATGTCCGTCAATAACAGGGCTGGTTTCAGTCAATGCCTTAGAAGTACCATTACCTATAGTCAACTGGATGTTGTAAAACATCCAAAGCCTTATAGGGCTGTCACATTACGACGTTTCTCGCCAACGCGTGTCGATGTGTGTGATTTTTTGCCGCAACGTCGGGATACGTCAGGAAGCGTTACGCACACGTTGGTATTCATTGATGGATGGCAACAGTTAGCAGCGCGCGTCAGGGAACCATCGAAGTTTTGGCCTTGCACAAAACTTTCGACGACTGACAATGTGCGACAACGCGTGGGTACCAATATTATGGCGACGTCAGAAGCACGTCGACATCGCTGGAATAACATTATGTGAATGCTAGGCAGACGCCGCGCACGGGTGAGGGTAGTTCCCACACGTTGTGCCAAACTGTTGCTTTGTTGTTTTACATCCTAGCTACATCTAAGGTCATATCAGGAAGGCACACCAAACTTTTTTGGGTTTTTTCGCACAACGTCGGCCGCACAGTACCAATATGTTGCGCTGATGCCGAGAAGCTTGATGTTTCTCGATTAAAAGTGATTTTGCGCGTTGGCGGCGTGCCGGCGAGATACGTCGTAATGTGAGAGCACCATTATATAACATATGTAGTCTGACCCCTTCCTCTGCCCACAACCCCAACTGATTTCTGCCACATCTCACTGTGCATACAGAAAACCTCCCCACCTCCACAGATCGACCACTCCCCTTATATCGATCGCTTTAATTGGTTTCCAATCACCCATACAATACCATTGTAACAATAAAAAAATTATTTTAAACCTCCCTAAACCAACCACCTCCCTAAATGAACCATTTAAAGTCGGTCCCATGATCGGTCGACCTAGAGAGGTTTTACTGTATATGGAAAATTGGTGATCGTCCCCGCCAGTGCCTGAAAAATCTCCCGCCCCTGAATTTCCCCCCGATTATTTTTATCTGGTAAAGATAAGTGGGGCTATCAACAATTCAACTGTCAGGCATTATATGTAACTATGCATGGACAGCGGTAAACACATAACACCATGTGCATGCACTGAAATGATGTTTATATAATTCCATTGAACCGTCCGCCTGATCTTGATTTGTGTGATCAAAAGGACGATCACCAACTTGTTTTTATTTGGCCTAACTAGCTATTCATCCTATATTCCGTCTGTGTCTTTATGAACAATCAGTACATACACATAGATATATGTGCTTAGAAATAGTATACTGCATATATACTACACATCTCATATAAAAACCATGTTACCAACGAGGAAGTTTGTGCCAAGATCCAGCAGCCAATTGGACCACACAAAAAGGATATCCTGATGATCATAAAGAGACGCAAACTGCAGTGGTATGGCCATATTTTCCATTCATCAGATTGCGCTAAGACCATCTTGCAAGGCCCAGTAAAAGGGAGAAGACAAGGCGGACAAAGAAAGAGGTGGGAAGACAACGTCACAGAATGGACAGGCCTGGAGTACGGCAAGTTCCAGAGGGCAGTGGAGAACAGGGGGAAATAGAGAAACCCGGTTCCAATGTCATCTGTGGTTCCCCAATGACCCTCTTAATTAAGGGATTGATGATGATGATGATGATGATGATGATGACAATGATGATGATGATGATGGTGATGATGAATGTCTATAAATCACGGTTCTACAAAATTTCAATTCAAATTACCAAAACAGGAAGAACTAGTGGTTGTCATGTCAGTCACCATAGCAACTGTCCGTGACACTGTCAGTCACCAGATTCCCAGAAACAACATGGCACCACTCAGTAAGTGTCCTGATCGGTGGGCATAGGAGACGTCTATTAACATCAACACTGGAGGAAATACCACATGACCTCCTGAAATATGACAATTGCCGCAAATAAAGGTGGGGAAGGGTCAGCCGATCGACTCATCCTGCCACTGAGACTCAGCCTTTAAAGGTTGGATCTTGACCATACAAACTTACAAAGAGATCATGGGGCTGCCGAAGCATGTTATGTGTACTGGATGCGTTGGTCGAATCGGTAATAATAATAATAATAATAATAAACCATTTATATAGCACCCAATCCAGCAAGCCATTCTCAGGCGCTTTACATAACAAATAAATATACAGGAAAATAAATTCCACCTAGTTAAAAGCAGATTTAAACAAATGTGTCTTAAGACCTTTTTTAAAAGCACCAACAGATATATACAATCAGTGATATATCCTGGCAGAGCATTCCACAGTCTCGGAGCAGCAATACTAAAAGCACGATCCCCAAAGCCTTTGAGTCTGCTCTGAGGAACTGCTAACTGGCTGGAGACTGGCGCGCAGTGTTCAAACATTTGTTCTCTCCTGGAGCATATCTCTCATATATTCTGGAGCCTGATCATGCAAGGCATGATATACAAGAAGCAGCACCTTGAAATCAATTCTCTTCTCCACAGGGAGCCAGTGTAATGATTTCAGCACAGGAGTGATGTGATCAAATTTCAGTAATAGCGCTGGCTGGCTTTGTGTGTGGAAGGTCGCCAGTTCAAACCCCGATCGAGTCAAACCAATGACTTACATGACAAATGGCAAACTTGTCACTACCTAATTAGGGACCGGCATTAAAGTAGCATAGTCCGATGGTTTTGAGTTTCTGACATTTTTCTGAGATAAGTATATTAAATTGATCATTATAATCTACCTTACTTTAGTTTGAAGTAACTTTTAATTGATATGGCTACCTTTTGAGATATTTGAAATTCAAACATGTGAAAATAATTTTGGCAAGCACGCCAAAACTCTGATACCATAGGCTTCTGCAGTAATAGGTTCTATTAAATCGACTTATTGTTCCCTTCTATGTGGCAACAAATACTTAATAAGTGCATCAGTATCTATGTTAGATATGGAGAATCAAATCTAGATAATTGTTTTGATTTTGAAAATTTGATGCTTTCATCGAACTGTGAAACTTTAATAGAACAGGACAAGGGACTGCACGCGGTGGCTGAATCAGTAGAGCGCAGGCACCCCATTCGGAATGTCAGGAGTTCGAATCCCAGCTAAGTTAAACCAATGACATATCAAATTGATACTTGTCGCTATCTAGCCTGGCACTTAGCATTAACAGGATAGGACAATGACTGATTAGCACAGTATCGGGATAATATGACTGTGGGATATTGGGTCATGGTGCCGGTGGCCTAGTGTCCCACTGGGTGATCAATATTAAGAAAGTTATGAGATTTTGATATATTACAGTTGCATAGTCCGATGGTTTTGAATTTCTGTATTTTTTCTGAGGTAAATATATTAGATCGATCACTAGTATCTACTTTACATTAGTTCAAAGTTACTTTTATTTTAAATGGTAAACTTTTGAGATATTTTGAGTGCAAACATGGAAAATCAGTTTTGGCAAGCTTGCCATAACTCTGACACCATAGACTTCTGCAGTAAAAGGTTCTGTTAAATTGACTCTGTATCGCCTTCTACACAGAAACAAATGCTTAATAAGTACATCAATATCTAAGTTAGATATGTCAAATCAAATCTAGATAATTGGTTTTGTTTTGAAAATTTGATATTTCATCGGACTATGCAGCTTTAAAGACGGGAATATATCAAAATACACCTATGAAAAGATAGAAAAGGGATCACCCCTCTTCCCGATGCGGTCTGCTGAGAACAATACATACGGCGACAAGAAGCACCTACCGGAGAATGACCGTACGATTTGTGAATAGATCAACCGCATACCCCAATACCGTAACATTTGCATAAACCGCAAGACACACCGCAGTACCATACGGCAACCGCAGCATTTGTGACCTAGACATGAGTGGGATATCGAGTCCAACATTGATGCGCAAGCAGAAACATGTGACATGTGACATCAGAGGCATACAAATCGTCAATTCAAGGCCTGCCTTATATATAGATGGAGCACTAAACCGTACACGCCATGCTCTGATACCATCCCGGCAGGGGGCATGTGTATGTGTGGGTGGGTGTGTACGTGGGGGTACTTTACAAACAGATCACTGATCATATTTACCAAAATAAACACATGCATGATTTGGATGGTTGATGGAGTTTTACGTCCTGGTCATATCAGGATGGGTACCGACTTGTGACAGTGCACACTCATGGTGACTCGATAGTGTTGCCACACTGGGAGACCAGACTGCCAGCACCATGACCTGATATCCCACACAGTTCCATTATCCTGACACTGAGCCAACTGATCCTTGCGCTATCGTAATAATGCTGAGCACCTGGCTAGGAAGTGACAAGTATAAACAAGCACGCATATGAGAAGCAGACATTGTACTCGCTAAGCTATCCCATCCAGTGGCACCTACTGTATGTCCCCATGTCCTTTTGCAGAAAGTATGTTCTGGTCCTCAAAGCTCCTACTGCCTGTGTAAGGGCATAGCCAGTAATATTGTTAAAAACTTGGAAGCACAAACTTGTTTGCACATGCTTATACAAAAACAGGAAATAAAAAAAAGTGCAAGGACAAAATATAAAAGTGTATTTCATAAAAGATCTAGTATGTAAACCTAAAAGATATGACGCTGAGAGAAATTGTCCCACCCTAAATAAAAGATTCACCCCATACTGTTCTGTACAGTAGGCGCTGAAGAACCCATAGAAAAAGTGGCGAAAGGCTGGGTAAATGAAATGAGCAGATAAATTCTTAATTTAAGAAGCAAAATATATTCTTCACATATCTAAATATTTACCCACTACTTTTGATTGGAAAATATATATTAATATATAGACTTTAAAAAGTCAAATCGACTGCATTTTATGGTCGACATCTTGTCTTTTTGCATTTTCTCCCATTTCACCAACTCTGTGCTAATATAAGTAGCCATCAGATACTGGAACCAGGAATTCCACTTCCTGTTCCATACTAAAGCAATTATCGCCCGTATTTAGACTACGTTGTCATTCACCCCTACTGCAAGTATGGGGTAAATCTTTTATTTAGATACGGCCCTGGTGTGACAACATAAAGTATCCTATATAAATCTGATTTCCATCGTTTCATTTATGGGTAATCTCATGTGACATGCGCAGATCTACTACTTCCGGTCACACACCGCCGTGATGAATAATTAATTAAATCGCTAATTAAATCGAGCATCATGCTGTAGAGTGGTGAATAATGAATGAATCAGGCTTCGGTAATCTCATTAACGGCGCCATATTGGATGACAGTTAAGGCGCCGCCATTAAACAAAATGGCGCCGACTGTATCTAACCCAATCAGATGCCTTCCTGAAAGCGAGGTATAAGTCACGCTTCGATTTAACCAATGACGGCCTCAGATCAATCACTACTACCCCCCCCCCCCACCCACACATACACACACACACCTCAAGAGACTCACATACGGACACACCCAGAATGCTACACACACTCACCCACGGACACACCCAATTACATAGAGACACAATCACACATGCACGCACACACGCACCCCCCCCACACACACAGTCACACACCCACACACACTCACATGCATGTAACCAGAGACACACCCACCTACAGGTACATCAACCCACCCAGACAGTTACACACACAATTACACACACACATCCACACCCACCTACCCACTCACCCACCCCCACTCTGACTGACATACTGCTACAATCACTCACCCCCTCCCCCACATCCACAAACATACACCTACATACCGACTCACCCACACGCTCAACTCATTTGGCCATCCCGTCTGGTGCCAGTGGGATATATATCGGTTCATGTCGTCGGCGGCCCAGTCTCCCAGTGGGGCAGTACTATAAAGTTGTGATTGTGAGTATACACTGAGTGTGACAAGACTGTACACTGTCCACATATTGCACCTACCCAATCATATATGGCCACACACACCACATGTACCTACACACCCATCCCACACCCACACATACCAGGGGCGTAGCTAGACCTTTAACGATGTGTGCTCCTAATTTCGGCAGGGGGTTTAGGGGGCCGCTTATGGCGTCACACCCTTCCGAATATGAAATCATATCTAAGTAACCCCCCCCTCTCTCTCTCTATTATTTTTTAATTAAATTTTTTGTTGACAAAACGATGTGGACGTTTTGGAATACGCGCGTATGCCTAGCTACGCCCCTGCATACACCCCACCTACACCCGCACCCCTTCCACACACAGCCCAACCCCAGACGCATGCTCTCTCTCTCCATCACACACACACACACAGCCCCACACCAGATTGATTGACACATGACGTTCAGGAAATTTGTTTACACCCATTCAGTACTCTACAAAAAAGGAGTGCTATTCAAATGAATCAATTCGTTTTGAATTTAATGAAATAAAATGAAATATAAATTAATCAATTTCTTCTCTCTTTTTGTAAGTGCAGGACTAACATGGTCTGGCTGTCTGGACTCAGTTATAACTATAACAGACCTTAACCGGAAACTCGCTCAGTGATGGCTACATTTGAGTTTTCATTTGTCGATTTGGCCAGACGGGGTGGTGTAATGAGTTGAGCGTCCGTCTCCCGTTTTGGTAGATTTTGAGATTCGATTACACGGGTTCGAACCCTGGTTGAGTCAAACCAATGACTTCAAAATTGATACTTGTCGCTTCCTAGCCAGGCACTAGGCATTATTAGGATAGGGCAAGGAGAGGTTGGCTCAGTGTCAGGATAATGTGACTGAGGGGGTATTAGCTCATGGTGCTGGTGGCCTGGTCTCCCATTGGGGCAGCACTATAAAGTCGCCATGAGTGCGCACTGTCACAAGTCGTCGGTGACCGTTCTGATATGACCTTAGATGTTGTGAGGACGAAAAAAAAAAGTCCAGTGTGTGTGTGTGTGCGTGCGTGTGTATGAGTGTGCTTGTGTGTGGGTTGAGTGGGGTTAGTTCTCAGTCGGCCGCCAGGTGCCAACCGATCTCCCGCAGGCGGTACCCGATATAATGGCTGAATCGGTAGAGCGTAGGTTTCATGTTCGGAAGGTCGGGAATTAACATCCCAGCCGAGTCAAACCCAATGAGTTATAAAATTGGTACTTGTCGCTACCTAGTCTCATGCTTGGCATTAACAGGATAGGACAAGGTCTTGTTAGCACAATATCGAGATAATGTGACTGTGTGGAATATCGGGTCATGGTGCCGGTGGCTTGGTCTCCCAGTGGGGAAGCACAATGAAGTCACCATGAGTCCGCACTGTCAGTGTCACAAGTCGGTACCCATCATGATATGACCTTAGATGTTGCTAGAACGTTGAACAAAAAACAAACAACCCGCAGTCTGGCATAAATCAACCAGACTGAAAGGGCGACCTCCCCACCCCACCCCCCAACTATAAAAAAGGGCCATTGGAATCAGTCTGGTAACCCCCCCCCCACCCGCCACCCCCGCCTCGGGCCTCCAGGGCACTGCAGTTGTTACAGTGTTGCAGGGTGTCACGAGTGCTGCATTGCGCCACAAGGCGCTACTGTGTGGTACATGGTTCTACAGTGTGGCACAATGAGCTGCAGTGTGGTACAAGGTGCTGCAGTATGGTACAATGAGCTGCAGTGTGGAACAAGGTGATGCAGTGTGGCACAATGTGTTGCAGTGTGCCACAAGGTGTTGCAGTGTGGTAAAAGGTGCTGCAGTGTGGTACAAGGCACTGCAGTGTCCCACAATGCGCTGAGGTGTCACAAAGTGCTGCAGTGTGGTACAGGGAGTTGCAGTATGGTACAACATGCTTCAGTGTGGTACATGTAGTTGCAGTATGGTACAACATGCTTCAGTGTACCACAGGTAGTTGCAGTGTCACAAAGTGCTGCAGTGTGGTACGTGCTACAGTATACTACCGGAAGTTGCAGTGTGCTACAAATAGTACAATGCACCACGACGCACCGTGCCAGGGCGCAGCACTGCGCCCTCCACCGCTCGTGCACCGCCGTGGAGTGCGTGGCAGTGTGTTGATAGTAACCTATACATCCGAGGACTGCACCTGCCCACTCTACCCGGGGGGCATGGCGGAATGTAGGGGCCTCGTAGTGCATAACAATGATGCAGCATCCTCTATAGAACCAGAGAGCGTGTATATAAACAGATGAGAGGGACAACTCCCGCGAAAAACGGTAACACAGGCTACAGTGGCGTTCCTGGCGGTTAGTGTTGAACAAGCCATGAGTTTGCCGGTACGCTCAATGCAAAACATTTGTTTTTATTCAAAATTAATAGAAATCCAGAAGCCTAACCTTATCAATTTAATATAATCCTTTTGGTAAACATGTTTTCTATATGTCTTCCAAGCGGTTTGTTTCTATGTGGTGTAGTTTTAGAGATATTTAACGTTTTCTGTATGAAGATTGCTCACCGCCATTGACAATGCCTTGAGTTTGCCGTACGTGTAGTGCAAAACGTGTATTTTATTCAAAATTAATAGAAATTCAGAACCCTAGCCATGTAAATTTAATATAGTCTCATTGTTAAATATGTTTTCTATATGTGTTCCAAACAGTTTGTTTCTATGTAGTGTAGTTTTAGAGATATTTCACTTTTTCTGTACGAAGACTGCTCAAGGCCATTGACAATGCCTTGAGTTTGCCGTACGCGTAGTGAAAAACGTCAGTTTTATTCAAAATTAATAGAAATCCAGAAGCCTAACCATATCAATTTAATATAATCTCGTTGGTAAACATGTTTTCTATGTGTATTCCAATCAGTTTGTTTCTAGGTGTTGTAGTTTTAGAGATATTTAATGTTTTCTGTATGAAGATTGCTCACTGCCATTGAAAATGCCTTGAGGTTTGCCCATATGCTTAAGCTGTTCAACAACCACCACTTGGAGCGCCACAGTCGGCAGCTGTTACATGCTCTAGTATGGGAGTTGTCCCTCTCATCTGTTTATATACACGCTCTCTGATAGAACCCAGAAGCACCCCCCCCCCCCACTACACATACATACATACATACATACATACATACATACATACATACATACTCCCTCCCTTACCTCCCCGACCCGCTCATGATACGTCCCCCCCCCCCCGGGGGCGGGAAGGGTGGGAGGGATGAGATGAGAGTGTAGGGGTGGGGAGGGGAGAGGATGGGAGCTAGGGGAGGGGAGGACAGGGAGGGGAGAGGGGGGGGGGGTATGAGAGGAGGGGTGGGAAAAGGAGGGGAGAGGATGAGAGGTAGGGATGGGGAGGGCAGGGGAGAGGAGGTAGGGGAGGGGAGGGGGGAGGGGGGAGGGGAAGGGAGGGGAGCGGAGGGGATGGGAGGGGAGGGGAGAGGAGGGGAGGGAGGAGTGCTCTTGGGGTGTAGGTTCGTTCGTTTGTTGCTGTTTTTGTTTGTTCCCGTTTTACGTTTTACAGACATGGCGCAGTGCTGCATATTCAGCTCTCAGGTCAGATGGTCACGGTCTAGCCACGCCCTTTCACACACACACACACACACAGACACACACACACACCAGTACACCCAGCATCCCCCGTGCACGCCCCTTCACACCTGCCATGACCGTAATGGCCCTAATCGAGGTCGACGCCACACCCCATGGTCCCCGTCACCAGGGAGACACTACCAGGGACGCGTTATCAGGGAGGGTCTACCAGGGAGGCCCTACCAGGGAGGCGTTACACTTCGGGTAACTCATCTCGTATATATCAGAACCCATTAATAGCATTATGTTCACGATTTCTTGTCTTTTTAATGCAATGAAGTTCCTTATCTTGTATTAAAAAAATATCTTTAAAGAAAGTGTAAGTAACTGTACCAACGATGACTAGACCTTAGAAGCCCAGTGCCTCAGCATTGAAAAAAATACTTTGTTCAGATCAATAAACATATTTACCCCACCCCTTCCAAAAAATAAACCCACCAAATAATTATCAACCAGTTTTAAACGGTAATATAACAACTCACATGCAATTCCAAAATGGCTAAACATTTGTCAGATTACGGTAGAATTGTATTTAAGTTGCATAATCTGATGATTTTGAGGTTCTACGATAAATGTATTAAGGCCACTTTACATTAGTTTGAAATAACCTTTATTTTAAAGGTTCAATTCTTGAGATATTTAATTGAAAACATACTAAATTAATTTTGGTGTGCTTGACATCATAAAGTTCAACAGTGATGAATTGTATTAAATTCACTCAGTATTCTCTCTAGGTGGCAATACATATTTAACAAGCGAAGCAGTATCTAAGCTGGACATGTAGGATCAAACCTAAGGAAGTATTCTGGGGGAGATAACAATAAAAATCGTTTTGTTTAGTGGCCATTCCCGTAGGTTGGACCCAGTGACCGTTGTTCACGGTACATGTGACGAACATACCAGGAACATAGAGAATGAACATGTTCATTGTCTGTGTGGCACATCACAAGGTCAGAAGCGAACACGGAACACGCCACACGGGAACAGTCTATGGATACACGACCTTAAAGCATCATCAGACGATACTGACCTGGTTCCCTCTTCAGGTAGCGGTTTCGGATGTACTGTGGTCCAAGCGGAAGCAGTTTAGCGGCGTCCGAGCTACCCAAGGTCAAGGCCGGCGGGGTGGTCGGCGACTCATCCGAGACCCGGCGGGCTGTCATCCTGCCGCTAGCGCCACCTAGCGGCACAGGCGCGGGCTGGATCATCGACGGGGTAAAGATCCAGGGGATGACGTCATCAAATTACCAGACACTCCTCCAGTCTACTCAGCACTGGATTGGTTTACAGAGGCTGAATTTTATTCTGGATGCAGTGATTTTAGTTTCTTGTTTTTGGCTTTTTATTGTGTTCATTGATTACGCGGGGGAAAATTTCAATGGCAAACATTTGGTCTTCCTCATTCAACTGATCCACGTACTATCCTAGTAGTGCTGAGTGCCAGGCTTTATTTAGGTCATGCCGAGTATCAATTTCAAAATCATTCGTTTGACTCGGCCGACGTTTGAATCCCACGACCTGCCAAGTGCTTACATGAAGTGAGTGCTTGATTCATTCGGCCATCCTGTCTCATCTCACACCGGAAGTTGGCTTACTAGGACGGTGTTATGCGGCTCCAAGCGGCCAGATGGCTAACTAGATGGCTTAATGGATTAGAGCCAAACTAGATGGCTTATGGGAGTAGTTGTTGAAGGGTGGGTGGGGTGGTGGTA
The DNA here is from genome assembly GCA_030323885.1 of Branchipolynoe longqiensis. NCBI lineage: Eukaryota > Metazoa > Annelida > Polychaeta > Phyllodocida > Polynoidae > Branchipolynoe > Branchipolynoe longqiensis. The sequence goes on along the minus strand of CM059187.1, from coordinate 151,435,973 downwards.
ACTACTAATGAGAAGAGTGTTGTGTGGTGGGGTGGTAGGGTGGTGCGTGTGGGTGTGGATGGGGGGGGGGGGGGCTAGGTGGTACCAGCTAACAAGGGAAGGGAACCAGCTAGTGATCCCACACTGGCTAGCGATAGATTGACTGGTGCAAATTCAACAGCCAAACATTTAAATATTATCGGTGGAAATCTGGGAAATGCAGTTTCCATTCGTCGTAGATAAATGGTGAGCGGCTTTATTCAGAGCTGTGTATTCACTAAACCTCCATTTATACACCGGCGTATATTATTCATTGGATATCCACTTTGAACATGTAGTAGTTTGTTTCGAAGGATTAGTCCTGGCGTTGTTAGCTAGAAGAATGACAGTCACCATGTGGCCTTCGTTAATGTTCGGCTCAGCATTTAAACTCCATATGCCCCTTTAAGAGAATACAGAGCGCAGATGAAATAAATCCTGACCTAATAAAAAACTGTCATCCAAATTGGCATGGATCAATGCTGGCCTATTTAATCTCAGCACACCATATATCAACCATTCATTGTTCACCCTCTCTATTGAATATGCTAATCACCATCCCTCATTTAAAACACTAACACTGTAGTCCCAAACAGGAGTGTACTATGAGTAACAACCCTAATGGAATAAAACTCCATCTAACCTGATGAGTTGACAAATCTAATGGTTTTAAGTTTCTATGGGTTTATATTCGTTAATAAATAAGCCTATATTTCAAGGATCGTTATTTGCTACTTATTTTAGTTTGATATATTTTATATCATAAAACCTTTTTTTAAATTAAATAGCTAACCATATTTATTTAAAGTGAAAACATGCAACATTAATTTTGGTGTGCACACCGAAATTCTGAACATTATAAAACTTCACACAATAGACGCATGGATAAAGCCTTATCTAACTCTCCCACGAATCTCACATCTAGAACGACAATAAATCACCAATATGCCTTTTAATCGCATATGATTTCAACAAATGGACACTAATACTGAGATTCCATGACAAAAACACTTATCAATACCGCTTAATGAATATAACTCACTGAAACAAAAAGAAATAAATTAAATGAGAAAAAGTAGAGATTCAGTATTACTTCTAATGAGTAATACTTGTAATCTTTGTTCCTGGTGGAAAATATCGATTAAAATGATTTCCTTATGGAACCACTAAGCAAAATAATTGCAGTGCTCTCAGTAGAATTTTCCATTCTATATCCATATATATATATATCATGATATACATGACATATCACGGATGCTGCTAGTGGGCTATTGATAGTTGTGGTATTAGTGCGCTAGGGGTACTCTGCTTTTGGAGAAATTGCCTCCCTGGTTTGAATCCCTGATTGGGTTCTTTGCTTGGATCTCTGGTTTGGATCCCTTAATAAACTTCTGGTTTGGATCCTTGAGTACATATCTGGTTTGGATCCCCGAATAGATCCCTAAATCATTCTACTATTTAGATCCAAGTTTGGATCCCTGATTAGATCCCTAAATCGGACCCCTATTTAGATCTGTATTAGATCCCTACATATTTTTGTTGTTTGTTTTTTTTTGTTTGTTGTTTTTTTTTTGTTTGTTGTTTTTTTTTTTGTTTGTTGTTTTTTTTTTTGTTTGTTGTTTTTTTTTTGTTTGTTGTTTTTTTTTTTGTTTGTTGTTTTTTTTTTGTTTGTTGTTTTTTTTTTTGTTTGTTGTTTTTTTTTTGTTTGTTGTTTTTTTATTTACCTCTATTTAGATCTCTGATTAGATCCCTACATCTTACCTCTATTTAGATCTCTGATTCGCTCCCTACATATTTACCTCTATTTAGATCTCTGATTAGATCCCTACATCTTACCTCTATTTAGATCCATGTTTGGATCCCTGAATTGTACCTCTATTTACATCCCTATTTGGATCCCTGACTGGATAGATGCCTGCTTTTGATGCCTGATTAAATCCTCGATTAGATGCCTAATTTGAATCCCTAATTAGATCCCACTTTGGATCCCTGATTAAATCCTTTATTTGGATCCCTATTGTACCACCCTGGGGAGGGGGGGCGGTGATGGGGAGTGTTCTTCGAACCAGGCCACAGGCAGGTGTTCCACAATGCTCACACAGCTGTCCGCCCAGGCCACGATGAGTATAATTGACTGCAGGTAGTTCACAACAACTAAGGCAGCGAACAGCCACCCAGCGCGTCCTACCGGAAATGGCGCCCATCAGCTGGCGCCTTGCCAAGAAATGTGCAGCAACAGCAGCAGCGAAGGCCAATAGCTTCGTTGTACATTGGCACGGCGTTGTTTTGTTATTGTGGCTGGAATTCGCGCCTAATGATAATTACATAAGACATCACTGGCGATATAGATACAGCTGTTATGTAATGGTACAATGTTTCCGCTGTAGATACAGCTGTAATCTAATGGTACAATGTTGGTGCTGTAGATACAGCTGTAATCTAATGGCACAATGTTGGCGCTGTAGATACAGCTGTTATAATGATACAGCACTGTATATACAGCTGTTATAATGATACAGCACTGTAGATACAGCTGTTATAATGATACAGCACTGTAGATACAGCTGTTATAATGATAGATCATTGGTACTGTAGAAACAGCTGTTTTGGTGCTTTATCACGGTAGATAGAGCTGTTATAATGATACATTGCTGGTACTGTAGATACTGCTGTTATAATGATACAGCACTGGTACTGTAGATACAGCTGTTATAATGATACGGTGCTGTAGTCACGGCTGTTATGGCATTGCACTGGTGCTGTAGATAGGTGTTTGTGTGGTGTGTGTGTTTGTTGTGGTGTGTGTCAGCTGTTATAATGATACAGCGCTGTAGACACGACTGTTATAATGACATTGTACATGCTGTTAATACAGCTGTTATATTGATACAGCACTTGCACTGTAGACACAGCTGCAACTGATGTTATAAATACGGCTGTAATACAATAAAATAGCATATGTGTTGTAGATACGGATGTGGCTATGCTCGGCTAGCACACTTGTAATCCTTAATCCTCAGTTCTAAAAGAGATGTTAAATCCTTATCCACCGAGTTCTTCATTCTTGTCAGTGATGTTCAGCCGGTTGGGTTGCCCAGACCATTGGGTACTTTCTTAAAGGTCTACAAACACCATGCATTCAGGGTCATTTAGAATGTGGTAAAATACTGGCATGAAGCAAAGGAACTTATGATCCTTAGCAGTCAAAGTGTGTCAGTCAAGTCGATCCCGTCTGCTCGCAATGCTGTCAGGTTTTACTGTACGTTCCCGCCTCCGCAGCCTCGCTCGGGGAGAGATTGTCGTCTGCTGCGAAGTGATTCGCGTTGCGCCAGTCCTACCGGAAGTCCTTGAATACGCCACACTTCCGGTCTCCAGCGACCTCTCGCCATTCTGAAATTGACACCGATATATTTGTTTTTTGTCACTTTGAAATGGAAAGTTATTCTTGACTCAATTTTATGAATATACTAACTGAATAGGTATGAGGTCGCAGTGACTCTTAATATATGTATACCGTGATGTCATACTATGCCCCATGCTGACATGACCTTAGATGTTGCCAGGACGTAAATCTCCAACAACCAAACCCAACCATTCATACTATACTGTGCTTCTGACATATTATCCTGTAGTTGTATAAATAGGTGGACATTTTCACGGGCTGGACGAAGTGTTTCCATGCTGAGAAAAGACTATATTCTGATGAATAAAATTATAGGGTTGGCCAAAAGTGTCACGAAATGGAGAAATTAACATATTCAGTTAGATCAGCAGTCTCCGATTTCCTGGATTGGTCGGCGTGGTCCTGTGGAGTGGCCTCCCAGATTCCCAGATCTCACCCCCGCGCCTTGATTTAAAAAAAAAAAAAAATCTTTGGCGGCACTTGAAGGCCATGGTGTATCAGGAAAAGATAGGTACATAAATCATATACAGGAACGTATTCAAAATGACATTACAAGTATAACACTAGATGTGTTAATGGGTGTTCTCCAAGAGAGGCGGAGGCATATTTGAATCGGTTTTGAAAATAATATTTTTTTACTAAATATATTTTATTCAGCGAATAATGTCTTTTGTCAGCGCCAGAGCACTGGTCTTCCTGCCGTTCATTACAATTTGTTGGTACATAAATGACAATATCAGTTGCAATAATAACCACATGAAAAACCTGTTCGATAATAGAAGCATAATATAAATTGACTATTCGTTGCATACAATTCCAGTTCAACATATGTACTATGCACTTGGTCAGCATGCATCAATAAATGTACAAGAGGATTCTAGAATTGTCTTTAAACACTTCTTTCTTCCTTTGCTTGCTCTCTTCTTATGGCAATCACATGGAGCATATTTCATTAATAAAAAGGGGTTTTCATAAAAGCATTTATTTCCTCTGTATATGGACACTTTTGGTCCACCCTGTATATTATCTAACCACCAAAGAAAAATCACAATGTGTTTTGTGTTGTTTGTTATTGTTTGTTGTTGCTAATAGGAAGGGATGTTTTATGGTGGGAGTGGGGAGATAAACCAGCTCTGTCAACATTTATTAAAGTTGTATAGTCCGATGAAGCATCAAATTTTCAAAACCAAAACAATTATCTGGATCTGATCCTACATATCTAACTTAGATACTAATGCAGCTATTAAGCATTTATTGCCATATAGAAGGGAATACTGAGTCAATTTAATAGAACCTGTTATTGCTGAAACCTATGGTGTCAGAGCTTTGGCGTGCTTGCCAAAACTAATTTGACATGTTTATACTTCAAATATCTCAAAAGTTAGCCATTTAAAATAACAAGTTACTTCAAACTAAAGTAAGGTGGATTATAACAATCAATTTTATATATTTATCTCAGAAAAATGGCCGAAACTCAGGGCCATCGGACTATGCAACTTTAAGGTAAGATATAATATTTTAGATAAAATCTACATAATCAGATGGTTTTCAGTTTCTGCCATATTAAAAAAACAAAACATATTGGGATGATAATTATAATTTACAGTAGAACCTTTCTAACCTCCACAGATCGACCGCTCCACTATATCGATCGCTTTATTTGGGTCCCAAACGATCACCGATACAATACCATTGTAACAATAAAAAAATACTCCCTAAACCAACCACCTCCCTAAATGGACCATTTAAAGTGGGTCCCATGGTCGGTCGATTTAGAGAGGTTTTACTGTACTTTACTTTGGAGTATTTCTTTTTATTATATATGTCTAACTTTGGAAATAATGTTGGTGAAAATATGCTATATAACCTTTAAATAATTTCTATGCTAAATAATAAATACTGGGCACTATATATAGACTTGTATGACCAGCAACACTGATACAGTGATAGTCCTATTAAATTGACTTACTTCCTTTGGACAGAAATAAATGTTTATTAACTGCAGTAGTATTTAAGTTGGATATGTAGAATCAAACATCAGAAAGTGCCTTGGTTTGTGAATTGCTATGTTTTCATTCGATTATGCAGCTTTGTTGTCAATATTTTAGTGCTGCATTCATTGATTAATCAGGTGAAATTCTAATTGTGAACAATTGGTCTTCCTCATTCCATTGCTCCTAGCCCTCTTCTAGTAATATCACTGTTTTGAGTGAGTCAGGGTTTCGAACCCACGACCTCCAATACATGAAGCCAGTAAGGGGTCTTACCGATTCGGTTGGTTGGTTGTTGGGGCTTTACGTCCTAGCAACATATATGGTTATCAGGACATTTGTCCGGAGTGTATTGAGGAGTGCATCATTTTGTATATAAACATGACACTTTTAGTACTTATAATTAATACTGGCCTGCCAACATGTGTCAATCTATATATATATATATATATTTAACCGTACGGCTTTTCCGCCCCCGCCTAAGGCGAGCCTACGTGTTAATATAATTAATTGTTTCCATGTGAATTTCCTTGGGCCAGCCGCCGCCGTTGTAGCCTTACCTCCCGCCTGCGAGTTGTCCGTCGTCGGTGTCCGCCCCGGACTGAAGGCGCCAGCCAGAGTATCGTCTAAATACTAGATTTGCCATCGTGCGCATTTATCGGCCTAAAGTGTATTTATATTAGGTTATTTCAACTACTGGCTGCCCCCTTCGTCGTTGAAGATATTATGAATGTTACTAACTGAATCCAAATATGCGCAGTCCAGCACGAGTTGCTGCCGCTGTCTCTACTATTTAGTTTGCATTATACGTCGTGGTTCTAGCCTAAAAGTAACACTACGTTAATTCTGTGAATGCGTCAGTTATTAGATTCCCGCAGATGGGTGCATTACTTGCAGAAGGCCGACTTAGGCTTAAGGCCTCTCAGTTCATAGAAAGCAATCGAATATCAAGGTTCCATAGCGGTTAATCTACAATAAGACTGGAGGATAGTAAAGAATGCAAGGAACGTCCTGATTCACCTTCACAAGAGCTCACGGTTTATTCTTAACCAAAGACTAACATGGATACCAACATAAATAGTGATAAAGGTCTCCCGTTCCCTCCCGTGTGGTTTCTATAATTTAGTTTAGAATTTTGACCCTAAAAAGCCTAAATATCGGTGTAAAACGACGGAGCGTGTAGAAACACGTCCGCCGGGTCTGGCCCCGAACGCCCGACCCCTAATCGTTGCTTAGCTAGTCGCTAAGCAACGCTTTACCACCGAGAACCGTGAAAATTGCTTAGGCGAGTAGACACGCCCACTTCACTTATATATATACACACACATATATATAGTATAGTTATACGAATCTTACCTGGGTACAGATGGATAACTGTTGTTTTCCCGAGGTACAAGCCTCGGATAGTCATGGGCTAGGGAGAAGGAAGCACATCCGGGTCCAGCAATCTTTACCTACTTATTCAGGATAAAAATGATCTTAAACTTATATGGATACTTCAATGTTTTCGTTTTGGCACAAGCAAACATAATAGTCGTGGTAGGGTTTTTACTAAGCTCATCTGCAGGACCGTCAGGATCACTGCCTTCAGTTAGGGTTAAAACAGATATAACAGTATTACTAGACTTACTTGTAAGTTGACGTATTACTAAGATTCTTACGAATCTACGAATACGAAGGTAAGGAAGGATCAGGGGAGAGGTCACGCGCACGCAGACCGGATGTAGCCTCAGTTTTCTAAGTTGGAGGGGAGTAAAAAACCTAAAACCAGGATCAGCAAACCTCTACCCTGTACCCTTTAACCCAATATATTACTTATTTACCCGCGAGTAATTGTAATTTTGGGTTCAAAAGGTGTGGGTGGGCGGGCCCCTGATCCTTACCTTTGAATTCATAGATTTGTAAGAATCTTAGTAATACGTCAACTTCCAAGTAAGTTTAGTAATGCTGTTATATTCTTACTTCAACTTCCAAATACTGGAAGTTAAGTACTCGGGGAGAGACTTTGAAGCATGGTTTTTTTATGACCCGACAGGCCAAATTCCATCCTTCCTTCATTTTCCCCGTGTACTCCTTCCTCCTTTTCATCTGCAAATATATTAGTGGTACTGGTGCCTATATACTATAGTTTTCAACAACGTTATTTCCTGTCCCGTTTCAACACGTGTTTTGAATAGACTTAATCAAAGAGTATTTCTATGTTCACTCCTTTTATTTTTTAACAAAATTAACAACTTGTGAAATCTTTAACTTTTGCGGGATTTTTGTTTTGTTCCAAATTCTCGTATTTTTTTTAAATATTTGGTATTATAATCATGACCTTTGTGACACCCGTTTGTTACCCTTGGTGTTCTTAAATACTAGTTTTTCACATTATTCATACCATCGCATATCTCCGGAATGTCAACACCAAACTGTTGCCTTAACTAACCATGTCATTACCTTCTCGTTTGTTTTTGTTGGGGTGTGTGGGTTTGGTGGGGTTTTTTTGTTGGGGTGTGTTTTGGTTTTTTGTTGTTGTGGTTTTGTGGGGTGTGGGTTTTTGGTTGTGTTTTTGTTTTTTGGTGTTTGGGTGGTTTTGGGTGTGGTTGTGGTTGGTTTGGTGGTGGGTGTTTTTGTTGGGGTGTGTTTTGGTTGTTTGTTGTGGTTTTGTGGGGTGTGGGTTTTACTTAGAATCAACCTCTGTGTTTCCCCTGGATCTTCCAGGGAGTTATGATAAAAGTGCACAAAGCTCTTGCTGTCCCTCCATGAAGCATTGCGCATGATTGCATTGCGACTTTCTCCCATGGATTTCGCCGAAGAGGCCGAAGCCCCCCCTTGTACTTTGTCCCTTGTATCGCTGTGTATCGATACCTGCCAACATGGCCCTCAAAATGTGGTCATGAGGACCAATGTACGAGATCAAATAGCTGAGTATTGTTTCTCCGGATGTTGACTGTTCTAGCAATGTATCTCTCCAGGGTTCTAACAACACATAATGCCTTGTTTTCATTATATGAATAAAACCTTATCGAATCCAACGGTTGTCCCAGTTGGTTATGCTTCAACAATGTACCCATATTAAAGACTATTGCATCCGCTACAATCCTATATCTGTCTACAGACAGATTTAAGATCGCTTGGCCTCTTTGTGATGAGACTAAGAGTACGAAAATGGTGAGCTTATATGATAAGAACTTTAATGACAAAACCTATTTGCTTGTAGCCTAAGTAACCAATTTAAAATGACCTCCACACTCCAGAAACTGTTGTATCTGGGCTGTGGGGGTCGCTTTTCATGACAGCTCTTACAGAACCATTTTAGTAAGTAGTGCTCCCCTAGAATTACGCTTAATGCACAACGTGCTGAATTAGTTACCCCGTAACCTACTCACATTTCAAAATATGTTCATAGGTATTTTAGAATATCTGCTAATTTAGGACTTAGCACTCTTACACCATGTTCAATTGCCCATAGTGCCCACTTATTTATGTGTGTTAAATAGTTTCTCCTCATAAAGACCCTGAAGGTGTGCTTGAAAATAATGGAGGGTTTTATTGTCTATTTCATAACATTCTAATGTTCAGGCTTGAAGAGGTAAGCCGTCAATCTTACCTCTTCTAGCTCTGTGGTCTTCCCTCCTACTTTCTGAAGTCCTGCCCCAGAGATGTTCCTTAACTTGCCTGGAAACTCTAGCTTTGCTATTGCCTCTTCCTGAAGAAGCAGGTGCCAGGGCTGCACTGGCCAGTGGGGTGCTACGACAATTGCCCTCAGTCTGTCCCTCTGGCTTTTCCTTGTTACCCGTGGTAAGAGGCTGAACAGTGGAAAACAATAAATGAATTTACCTGACCAGTTAAGCATAAACGCATCTGTTTCCCAGTTATCTGGCTCTGGTTCCCAACTAACATAACCATCTAGCTGTGCATTTAATCTGGAGGCGAACATATCTGCCTCCGGTTTCCTACCACACATTTCAAAATCCATTTATCAGAGGTAATGTTCTTGCAGTCTGGCAAATGATTACTTATATTTCCTGCTTTATGAGCTTTAGTTTGAGACAATTTATTGTAATTAGTCTTACCAGTATGTACAATTGTAGCAGAGGCACACATCTGGTCAGGGGGCCTCACTTCTGAAAACACTTTGACTGGTTTCCCCTGCCACGCCCACCTCTCGGGAATGAAGGCGTGTTACCATACTGTGCATAGTCTTCATTAGTAGGGCCGAATCGCTTCTTGACTGGGGCAGGGCGTGTCCCCCAGTTAGATGAGCTCCTCATGCCATGCCCCCCTGCACGGCCATTGCCATGGAACTTGTTATGCGGGGTGCCTACCCGTCCCTGGAATTAAATCTTGAATCTGAGCTTCCCACGGTATCCAAAGTTTGTGTTCATATCTGCACTGACTTCATGAGGTTCTTGTTTCGTTCTACCAGGTTCTACCCAAGTAGGAACCCTGTTGGCTCCGGAAAATCACCATACATGTCCCTTTTCTCTTTGATCAGTTCTTTCCCCAGCCTTGAGGTTACCACCTTCCCCACGCTGAGTTTTCTATCAACTCTAACCTGACTACAAGTAGCGACCAGCATCTTAATGGCCTTGAGCATGTGTATGCCTTGTGCATCCAACTCAGGATCTGCTGATCCTCTACAGAGAATTATGTCTATTGTAGGAGCAATCGCTGTGAGTGCACCCAAGATCCTTTTCGACACCGTCAAGAGGGAGCTCTGTCCATCTTTCCTCCCCTCTGCGAATCTAATTTCCTCATTCAACCTTTGAATCCTAGCCACTTACCTCCCGTATTGTCTTTAAATACTTAGGGGCCCCACCAGCCGGGCCATTGTAGTAATGGCGAATCGCCCCAGACATACTCTCACCCATGGTAATCTGTGGTGGCACCGGTTTCCTCAGCTTCGTATACACCTCTTGTAATTATGTCAACAGAGTGCCACTCTGTAAGCCCTCTGCCAATTTAAATTCACAATTAGTTTTGTACATTGCGGTCGACGTGGTCACAGCAGCCATTGACACAGTAGTCGCCGGCATCGACGCCCCCCTGCCACTTCTGCCGGCTGAGGCTTAGGTGCCGGTGGCGCTCTAAAGTTGCCGAACGGTGATATTTTTGGGATGGACGAAACACTTTTCACCGCAATCGCTTCACCGACTTTTACACCCAACTTCAATGCCAACAATTGATCATGTGTACTTAATGATCCAAGTGACTTAACCTGTTCTTCGTCCTCCCAATCTTCATAAGTCTCATCATCCTCATCAATGGCTTCCATTGGGTCAGGCCACGTGTCGTCGCCATACTGACCCACATATGTGTCACGTCTGCCCGGACCCGCTTGCTGCCCTTCATCTCTAGCGTTGTCTAGTAACTTTTCAGTTTCTGCTCTTAGCACTCTGGCTTCTCTCAGAGTCGACATCTCTTCAAACATCCGTTTGAACTCCAGAAAATCTGGTTGAGAGGTATTGGCAGGATACTGAGCTTTGGTCGAAGTATCCGACTCGACATCTCTCGACTTTGTTCTTGGCTTGGCATCCGCCGCCATCTTCTTTTTCGGCTTGGATTTACTGAGTCTAGAAGGCTCCTCCGCATCACTATCCGACTCACCAGCCATGAGTGCCGTCGCCATATGATCTTCTGTGGTCATCATGTTTGCCATTTGAACCACTTTCAGCGACCACTCTGTCTAATTGCACGTCAGTACGTGTTTTCGATCGGCCGGGAGTAGTGTCAACACACATGCTCTCACAGTCTACGCGCTCGTTCTGAAACGATAGCATTAAGATGTATTACAATGGATGTGACAGCGACCCAATACATCATCGTCACACACAACATCACGACATGTAGTACCATAACATAAACCAATCAAATATCTATCAACTAAGGTAATCCTCCTTTATTACTTACCTAAAGTTGTTCCACCTCCAACTCGCTGTTCCTCCACTGCTGCCGAGTTGCTAACTGAGGCTACATCTGGTCTGCACAGGCTTGACCTCTCCCCGGGTACTTAACTCCCGGTATTCGGAAGATGAAGTAAGAACTGCAATTAGTAACTGTAAACTATCATCTCCTCCATAAATATGGGTTATCAGTGAAAAACATTAGGGGTGGCAGTTGTTATGGTGACTGACCTGTCAATCACAAGGTCTAATGGGTTTTTTTTTTTACTGTTTGGATTGAACTTATATGAAAGTAGGACTTCTAGCCATAAGGCAACATGTTTGTTTGTTGGGGTTTTACATCCTAGAAACATCTTAAGTCATATCAAGGCAGGTAAAACTCATGACAATAGAATTCTATTGTGCGAACTCATGATAACTTTATAGTGCCCCCATACTGGGAGACCAGGCCACTGGCACCATGACCCCATATCCCACTCAGTTATATTATCTTGATACTGAGCAAACCAGTCCTTGCACATTCCTAGTAATGCTGAATGCCTGGCTAGGTAGTGATAAGTATAAATTTTGGAAGTCATTGGTTTGACTCGGCTGGGGTTTGGAACCGCAATCTCCCACATGGAAGGCCAAGACTCTAACCAATTCAGTCACCGCCTCAGGCACCATTACACAACATATTACTTCCTGAATGATGAAAGTGGTCTCCGACTAAAATCACGGAAATCAAGCCGAGATTCTTACACTGATAGCGAATTTCTGTGAAACCATGGATTCCCCCCCCCCCCTTTCCTGCCCATAAGATTAGCCCTGTCAGGGAATCGTGGAAAGATGTCGGAGGTCAGGTTTCAGCTATCCTTGTTATGACTGTATTTCTTGTATATGTGTTATGACTGTATTTATTTGGGGGTTTATGTTCTTGTAACATCTGAGGTCATATAAGAACGGGATTCGAACGAACCAATTATTGCCGCATACATCCTGATTCCATAACATTTTGCTGTTATTGTTATGGTTTATTTTGCCTAGTCTAGCCTAGCTGCATAGACTGATGAAGCATCAACATTTCTAAAAAACCAAAACAATTATCTAGATTTGATTCGACATGTTTAACTTAGATGCTGATGCACATATTAAATATTTGTTTCTGCGTAGAAGGCAACACTGAGTCAATTTAATAGAACCTGTTACTGCAGAAACCTATGGTGTCAGAGCTTTGGAATGCTTGTCAAAACTAATGTTACATGCTTGCCCTTAAAGTTGCATGATCTGATGGCGTTTGAATTGTTTTACTTATTTTTTAGATAAAGAGTTCAGGTTGACCAGTATAACCTAATAGTCACTAGTATCGAGTAACTTTGAAGAAAAATGGCTAATTTTGGAGCAATTTGAGGCGAAAGAACCCAAAATACTTTCGACAAGCTTACCAAAAGTCCTGTGGCTATGACACAGATGGTCATCTCGCGATGGCCACGTGATGTGAGCTGACCTAATAATTTCTAGGTAGTCTGGTCTCCTACTATTTTCCACTGGCTAAATCAGGTTCATCCAACTGGAAAGACTCATCTTACACCATCAAACTTCCACTATGTGTCATGGAACCTGACTAAAGCCATATATGCTACTGGTAATGAGGGCAAGACTAGTCAGGTCACAAGATTGACCTAATTGGATAATGGGTTCCCTATCTGATGGCTTTCTCAAAGTAGGTGTCCCCAGGAATGAGGTAGTAAATTCACTGGTTCTTCTGTGTATGCTGTCCCAAATCACTAGTTAATGCACTAATATCTAAGCTGGGTATATATAATCAAATGTAAATAAGTGGTTTGGTTTTGAAAAATATATATTTCGTCGGACCATGCAACTTTAAAATATCTCAAAAGTTAGCATTTAAAATATAAGTTACTTCAAACTAATGTAAAATAGATTATAATGATCAATATAATATTTTTATCTCAGAAACAGGAGAGAAACTCAAAACCATCGGACTATGCAACTCTAACGTTCTCATACATTGTGATGACAAAAAGTATGAATTACAACCAGTAACCAGATTTGACCCCCCCCCCCCCACCCGACCTCTCCACACACATTCTCACACTGCACCAGCTGAGAAGGACAGACCAAGGTGGCAAGCTGCCACGGTCAAAGAGTTCAAGGACGAATCAAGGTCAAAGTCATCCACAAATAATGGCCAAACCTAATATATTTATCTATCAACTATTGCCCAAATGTAAAAACCATCGGGCTATGCAACTTTAAGCAGGGGAAATTTAAACAGGGAAGAATTGGTCGTTCTCATTCCCCTGCCCCACGCCCTATCCTGGTAATGTTGAACGCCAGACTAGGTAGTGACAAATATCAATTTTAAGCCGACGCCATGACCTGATATCCTGATATCGAGCCAACCAATCCTTACCCTATCCTAATAATGACGAGCGCCTGGCTAGGACCAGTCCATGCCCTATCCTAATAATGACGAGCGTCTGGCTGTGTAGCGACAAGTATCAATTTTGTAAGTCATTGGTTTGACTCGACTGGGAATCAAACTCCTGTCTTTCCGTACAAGAAGCCTGTGCTCTACTGATTCAGCCACCGGGTTTGGTAGGTGGCTCCTTGCCTAAGAGGTCACTGCAGACTACTTACTACAATAGTATTCTTTTATTGGACTGTGCAACTTTAAGTAGACCAGCTTAAAACGACCAACCTAATAACATTCATCTCAATAATATACATGGTGGAAACTCAAAACCATCGGACTATGCCATGTTAAAGCTGCATAGTCCGATGAAAACATCAAATTTTCAAAACCAAAACAACTATCTGGGTTTGATTCTACATATCTAACTTAGATACTGGTGCACTTATTAAACATTTGTTGGCACATAGAAAGGAACACTGAGGCAATTTAATAGAACCCGTTACTGCAGAAGCCTATGGTGTCAGAGTTTTGGTAACCTGCCAAAATTAATTTGCATGTTTGCACTACAAATATCTCAAAAGTTAATAATTTAAAATAAAAATTACTTCAAACTAAAGTGTAGATACATGACAATGTTTAAATGAACTAACTCAAAGTATAGTAAAAGCTGCATTTTGGACTGTTTGCAATCGACAAACAGTTACAAGCCATAAACACGAAGCAAGAAAACCACAATTATTACTACGACAAAAATTCAAAAGATTTAAATCGAATTGGATTAGTGCTGCCAAGCAGTGAAAACAAGTGTTAAAACACTTATCTGTTATGAGCAGGGTAAATAAATTCATCACCAAAAAAAAGAAAAAAAAGAAACATTAATACGATGAACCTAATATATTTTATCTCAGAAAGTGGCAGAAACTCAAAACCATCAGACTATGCCAAGTTAACCAACCAGAGGTCACCCACCTGCCTGACCTGACCTGACCTAGTTTGCCCGCTGCTCGTCGCGGGGCACCCCCCGCACCACGTCGGGGATGCGCTGTTTACAGGCGACCTTTCCGGTCAGGCTGCGCGCGCACACAGGCCGGAACTGCTGAGTCATTGCGTCCTACTGTAACCTGCAAATAAACGACGGGAGGTTTATTACATTTTTATCACGTGTCACCAGACATGTAAAGTTGATATGGGCTGTTTTATCTTGTGTCCTACCATAACTTGTGAATATACGCGAGAGCTTTATTACGTCATCGGATATGTGAAGACTATAGAGCTGATAGGGCCGTTTTATCTTGTGTCCTACCATTACTTGTTAATAAACGCCAGAGCTTTATTACGTCATCGGATATGCGAAGACAATAGAGCTGATATTAGCGGTTTTATTTTGTGCCCTACCATAACCTGTGAATAAACGACATAAGTGTTAATACGTCACAGGATATGTGAAGACTATAGAGCTGATATTGGCACTTTTATCTTGTGTGCTACCATAACCTGCGAATAAACGATACAAGTTTTATTATGTCACAGGATATGTGAAGACTATAGAGCTGATATTGGCACTTTTATCTTGTGTGCTACCATAACCTGCGAATAAACGATACAAGTTTTATTATGTCACAGGATATGTGAAGAGCTGATATGGGCTGTTTTATCTTGTGTCCTACAACCTGCAAATAAACAATGATAGTTTTCTTACGTCACCGGATATCTGAACACTATAAAGCTGATATTGGCGGTTTTATCTTGTGTCCTACCATAACCTGAATATACGATGAGAGTTATATCATGTTTTATTACGACACCGGATATGTAAAGAATATAGAGCTGATATGGACTGTTTTAGCTAGTGTCCTTCCATAACCTGTAAATAAAGGACAACAGTTTTATTACGTTTTAATTATGTGTCGATGTGAAGAATAACTGCTGGCCGTCTCAGTTACTCACCTTACTCACTACTATCAGGCGGATTCTGGCAATTGTCTGCCAGTCTCCACCCACCAAATACCAGAAACAACTCATAAGAAAAAAAGGGAAGACAAGTCACGCACGATTGACAGTGATAAGGTTGAGCTTTATTGCTACAACTGTTGTTCAACTACTAGTGACCTGCCATCATGACTTACTTACAGCCTGCTACCCACACCCATATGGTTCCTGCTTGTTCACTCTAATCAGTGTCTACAGCACATTGAACCTAAGTCCCATGGGTGTTAAACACAGCTCAGTGGTGAACCGCTTCTTTTGGTATCTCTAGAGTGAGTGTGTGTCTGTGTAGCAAGTGCAAGGAGTATAAGGTGACTGGGCTCACACAGCAAGCCAATCAGACACCCTCTGCAGCCTGAGCAGGGCGGCACCCAAGAGGGGCACCTGTCACTCAACCCCAGTGCAGATGGTGTCCATAACGTATGCAGAATGGCTGGGCTTACCCAGTGGTCCTGTGGTAACAAGTAGTTGTCATATAGTTACAATAAACATTCATATGTGTTCCCGCTCCATTTGCACTCTTCCTGGTGCATGGAGGGAACATTTCTGTAATTAGTAACAGCAGCTTCATATCTGGACATCATATTGCAATCCCAGTAACTGCGCGCATAACATTTCCACATAGTTATTTATATGTCACACAGCGAGTGGGCACTCATTGCATCGCTATTACATAACAAGGATCCCCAATTCCGTCGCCCGAGATATTAATATGATTCCAAGCTCGTCTACCACGACCGAAATACTGTATATTTTTACAGCTGGACATGTAAAGGTGATATGGGCTGTTTTATCTTGTGATCTACCATAACATGCAAATATACAATGAGAGTTTTATTACATCACAGGATATGTGTCCTACCATATCCTGAAAATAAAAGAGTTTTATTACGTCACCGGCTGTGACTAAGTGGGAAATTGGGTCATGGTGCTGACAGTCTGGTCTCCCAGTGTGGCAGCACTAAAAAGTCACCATGAGTGTGCACCGTCACAAACCTAAGATTCCTTCTACGCGGTATGCGAATGGGAGGATTCCTTCTACGCGGTAAGCGGCAAGCATCTCCCCACCACCACCACTACCATATGTTTCCCCTCAGCACCCCTGTGTGTGACCATTCCGTAATGATCAGTCGCCTCTCCTAGTCTAAAACTAATGGACACGTGCGACTGAGGTTTCTATTCGCATACTGCACCGATCGCTACAGGGACCGATCGAGTTGCCGCATTCGCATACCGCGTGTAAGTAATGTAGCCCATTGAATTCAAGGCGTTTCGATTTTTTGCCGCGTGTAAGGAATCTTAGCTTAAGCCAGTACCCATCCAGATATGACTGTAGTTGTTGCCAGGATATAAAACCCCAACAAACAAACAACAGTCTTGGAGATGGTAGTGTTTTAAAGGAGCTGGGAATGCACAGAGATTGGGAGACAAAGTAAACCCCAACAATAATCAGGGCAGTAAAAACCAACACTCACACTCACACCGAGCGCCTCGTCACCCACAAATCTCCGAGTTTTTGTTGAGGTCTTCATTTTGTTTCATATTGCTCCCTCACCAGTATCTCATTACCCGACCGGACGCCGTGGCAGAATCGGAAGAGTTCAGGCTTCCCTTGAGGAAGGTCGAGAGTTCGAATCCCAGCCAAGTCAAGCCAATGACTTCATCAAATTGATACTTCTCTATACCTAGTCTAGTGTTCGGCATTAATGGAAGACAAGGACTGGTTAGGTTAGCACAGTATCGGGATAATGGGCAGCGCTATAAAATCGCCATGAGTGCGCGCTGTCACAAATCGGTAACCGTCCTGATATGACCTCAGATGTTGCTAAAATGTAAACCAACAAACAAACAACATTGGATTATCTCGACATCTCTCCCTCCTTTTCCTTTTGTTGCCTCCTCCTGCTTTCCTCTCCAGGCCTTCAGACCATCATAACCCCCCCCCCACACACACACACACACACGCGCCTTCTGGGTGTCTCGTCTTTAAGACGTCTGCAGAGTCGCGCCTCTATATGTGGGTCTGTGTGAAACTGGGCAGCTCGAATCCCATCTAAACAATATCGACAAATGAACGGCGGCCTGATCCAGATGTTACTGGTTTAGGGGTAATGGGTCCACATTCTTGCTTGTCTGTTGTGGGGTTTTGCACTTAGCAATATCAAAGGTCATATCATGACGAATACCCCAGGACTTGTAATAGTGTGCAGTCATAGTGACTTTATAGTGTCACCTCACAGGAAGACCATGCCACTGACATGTGATATCCCACTCAGTCACAGTATCCCAATACTGAGCAAACCATATTCTGGTAATGCCTAGTGGCAGGCTAGGTAGTGATAAGTATCTATTTTGTAAGTGACAGCTTTGATTTGTGTGTTGTTGTTTTACGTCCTAGCAACATCTAAGGTCATATCAGGACGGGTACCGACTTGTGACACTGCGCACTCATGGCGACTTTACAGTGCTGCCCCACTGGGAAATCAGGCCACCAACACCATGACCTGATATCCCATTCAGTCACATTATCCTGACACTGAGCGAAACAGTCCTTGCTCTATCCTAGTAATGCCGAGTGCCAGGCTAGGAAGAGACAAGTATCAATTTTTAAGTCATTAGTTTGACTCGACCAGGTTTCGAAATCACGATCTCATGGGTTCAGATCCCCCGATCTCCCAAAACAAGGGACCGATACTCAACTCATTCGGCCACCCCGTCGGGTCCTCATGGCTTTGATTCTCACTCATACTTATCCGCTTCTGAATTTGTTAGGCTTATAAGCCTGTATCAGGTCGATGCATGTCAAAATTTTATTTACTAGGATTAAACGCATCGAGTACCGGATGTATGCAATAGCTGTTTGACTGGTTGTATTGCTCTTTCCTTCTTCAGCTTGTATCGATGACCTCTAGTTTTACAGTTGGCCAGCTTCAGGTATCTAGCATCAACCGCATATCTTCCAGTGACGAGTTTGAATGCTTCTATTATGTCTCCCCTGGCATTCTGATCGTTTATTTGCGGGTTACGGTAGGATACAAGATAAAATAACCTGTATCCGGTATACAGTTTATACATGGGTGGTGACACCCCAGTCCCACCCGCCCCCATTCACCCCCACCTGTGACTAAGAGTGAATACCTCGTGCCATCACCCCCACCCCCCGCCTCACCCATGGCTCTGGGTGAATGCCCACTGCACACACCATCACTCCGACTCTAAATTACAGGTTGCCTGGAGTTTACCGGTTAATTTCCTTAGCGTTACCTGAAGGTAACTTGGGGTGAAATATTCCTCAAACACCGTCGACCACAACTTAAAGTTGCATAGTCCGATGGTTTTGAAATTCCGTATTTTTTCTGAGATAAATATATTAGATCGATCAATACTATCTCCTTTACATTAGTTCAAAGTTACTTTTATTTTAAATGGGAAGTTTTTGAGATATTTTGAGTGCAAACATGTAAAATTAGTTTTGGCAAGCTTGCCAAAATTCTGACACCATAGACTTCTGCAGTAACAGGTTGTTTTAAATCGATTCAGTGTTGCCTTCTATGCAGAAACAAATGTTTAATAAATGCACCCGTATCTAAGTTAGATATGTAGAATCAGATCTAGATAATTGTTTTGGTTTTGAAAATGTGACACTTCATCGGACTATGCAGCTTTAACAGAACCACAAAGAACGTAATGTTCTAATTGACCGGATCGGACGACTGAATGAGTTGAGTAAGCACTTTGCGGGTTCGAACCCCAACTGAGTCATAGCTATGACGTACAATATTTATAATCATCACTACATAGTCAGGCAATCGATATGATTAGGATAGGGCAATGACTGGTCTTCTCAGTATCAGGATAATGTGACAGAGTGGGATATAGTCTTCCAGGGGGAAGCACTATAAACTTAAAAAGTCATTATGAGTGTGCACTATTACAAGTCCTGGGTATCCATCCTGATATTACTGTAGGCTTAAAGGTGCATAGTTCGATGAAAGCATCAAATTATCAAAACCACAGCAATTATCTACATTTGATCCTACATATTTAACTTATATACTCCTGCACTTATTAAGCATTTGTTGCCACATAGAAAGGAACACTGAGTCAATTTGATAGAGGCTATGGTGTCAGAGTTTTGGCGTGCGTGCCAAATTTAATTTGGCATGTTTTCCCTTCAAATATCTCAAAAGTTGACCATTTAAAAAGAAAGTTACTTCACACTAAAGTAAGGTAGATTATAACAATCAATTTAATATCTTTATCTCAGAAAAATGAGAGAAACGCAAAACATCGGACTATGCAATGTTAATGTTTGCTAGGTTCCCAAACCCCAACAGACAAGCAATGACATATTGCCATTCATCCCTAACCCAGTAACATCAGGTCCAGGCCGCTGTTCATTTGTAGATATTGTTTAGATGGGAGTCGAGCTGTCTGGTTACACACATACACACATATAGAGGCGTGCCTGTACAGGTCTCGCTCATCAAGTTGTTGATGGTGTGCCGGTGTAAAGATTTCAAATTCCCCCCATATTCAAGTTCCCCCCCAGGAACTTGAAAACGTTTTCAAATTCCTCCCAGGGGAATTTGAAAACGTTTTCAAATTCCCTCCCTCATTTTAACTTTCCCTCCCCCCCATTTTTGGGGAATTTTCTTTATTTTTGTAATTTTTTGTTATTTTTGATTAGTTTTCATGACAAATATTATAATATACAGAGAATAGCATAATGGAAATTATTACTAGTACAGTAAAACATATTTAACCACAAATTACACAAAAGTCTCCAAGATGGTTAAGAAAAAAAAATTATAGGTCTGAAATTTAAAACGCTTTTTAAAGTATTTTAAGCTATTTTAAATTCCCGGAGGGGGGAATTTGAAAATAGGGGGGGGAATCTGAAAACTGTTTTCAAGTTCCCCCCCAGGAATCTGAAAACGTTTTTAATTTCCCTGGAGGGAAGTTAAAAACGTCTTCAGATTCCCGGGGGGGAACTTGGGAAGGGGGGAAGTTGAAATCGTTACACCGGGCGTCTATCACACACGTGACCCAGCAGCACCGATGTGACGTCACAGAACGTGGTCACGTAGTCAAGGCCCTTGACAAGCTGCGTGCGCAACCAGTGGTCGCTGGTGCCTGGTTAGCCCGGCGTTACGCACGTGGACGCACTCCGGGTACCAGCGAAGCGCCACCCACGGACCAGGGAGTGGTACTAACACATAACACACAAAACCTACGCTGTGGTACTACTAGTTAACTACGACTAGTGTAAAAATAAATCAAACAAATAGCATATAGTAGTCTATTGAAATGTACTGATAAATAACACACCTACAGCCTTTCCCTATCCTATTGTAGTAGTCTGAACATGAGCTCTACTATCACGCGGTAGCAGCGGAGACTACGACGCCACTGGCGCAGTTCCACTACACTGCGCTAGGTGGCGGCACGGGTCACCACCGGTCAGACCCTAGCCGGGCTGACCTCTACTGCGTGTGGTTGACCCACCCCCCCCACACACCTATAGAGTCGATGTGGGATCTGGCGAGTCAGGGGGCGGGTCAGACAACTACTGACACCGCGGAGAGCAGAGGTTTCAATAAACCAGGTGAAGCGTACACTGAATTGAATCTTGGTGTTCTTTCGTGAGAGAAAGGGTGAGTCGGAGGGCCGTGGGCCATTACATTGGTGCCGTGAGCCAGCTTGCCTTCTGCGTAAGGGGGTAAGTATTGGACCTGGGCCATGGACTCCGCAGGTAGGTTCTCTTCGTAATTCATAGTTATGGAGGGAGCGACGGCAGGTCAACTGCGTAGTGGGCGCCAGTACCAAGACAGTGGTGCGGGGAGCCCCGGCGCAGTTGGGTTACCGGTGGGCGTGGACGCTTCTGCGGTGAGTGCACCGCACCACGCTCACAGTTCACCTGATAGGAATGTTGATGTATGTACGTTCATTCCAAATGCAGGTGCCGGCGTTGTAGGGGACCGCCGCCGTGTGTCAGTGTGTGGGGGGGGCGTAGCCACTCCGCCACTTGTGCCGGTGGTGTCGTCTAGACATGCCGAAAGTGCTGACAGCTATTGGACGCAGTTAGCCCGACTGAGTGGCAGTCCGCCACCCGGTATTGCGCCGTTGTTTACGACGGGGGTGATACAGGGTGGTGGGCGTGACACGCGGTTGGGCACTCATTCTGATAGTGGTGGCGCGTCGTCGAAAGATGTCGCGCCATCGGTAACAGTGCGAGATGTTCTCTCAGTTCGTAAAAATACTGGGGAGGGCATTACGGGGAGTACGATGAAGGGGGGCTTCGCTCTCGATGATATGCAGTCTCTGTCGATCAGTAGTGATTCGGGGTCAGGTGTACACGAGGGTAGCAGTTCAATCGCGTGTCGTGAGGATTTAGGTCTGGCTGGGCGCGGGGGTTCTGTGGGAGGTATGCCGCTGGAGTATTCGCCGTGGGGGAGTTCAGCTGTCCGTTCTGTGGGGACGGGAGCTGGACGTGCAGGTCCCCGTGATCCCTGTTATAGGGAGAGTTCCCCGACTTTGGAGACAGGGTTCGTAGCCGATGACTCGTTGACGTTCGCGTTGGAGCATGATTTGGTTATGGGTCGTACGGTTCCTGGGTCGCAGTCGGAGGTGGAGCGTCAAGAGGGGATGCGCATCCGCCGACTGCGAGCTTGGAAGCGGGTCCAGTTTGATCGGATGGCAGAGGAGAGGCGGTCGTTGGATGAGTTGAGAGTCTCCAATGCTGCCGAGTTAATGCCGAGCGCCAGGCTAGGTAGCGAAGAGTATAAATTTGGTAAGTTGTTGGTTTGACTCGACTGGGAATCGAACTCCCCACCTTCCACGCTAGAAGCCAGCGCTCTACCAATTCGGTCACCGCGTCCGATTGCTAAACTTGATCTTCGGTGAGATTTGTGAGTGAGCTTTGTCAGTCATACCCCCTTGGCACCCCCCTCCCCACCCACCACCACCCTCCCCACAGAGGGTGCTCAGGGTTGGCAGGTGGCCATGGTCTCCCCACTTAGACACGTGACTGGTGTCCGCCACCAACCATGCACCACGTGATGTGTACACGATAACGGCGACATGACGTCACACAGTCCTGAAGGCTGATAGACACGCATGCTCACACTGTGTCTGACGTGACCCAGGCGTATTAACCAGCCAGGCTAGACAGGCTTGACTCAAAACCACCGGATTGTGCAATTTTAAAGAGAATGCAGTTTACTGACTGACACTCACTAGACTACAGGTTGTCACACATAGATCTATGACAAACTGTAGTCTGCCCTAGACTAACTCAGTGTAAGCATAGATTTGTTTATTTTGTTGTTAATGTCTCGCGTGGGAAGCGAGCACTTTACTCACTCAGCCACCCTAATGCAATGGTTGTTTGTTGGGGTCTTACATCCCTGCAACATCTAAGGTCAGATCAGGATGGGTAGGCCTATCGACTTGTGACAGTGCGCACTCATGGCAAAGTTATAGTGCTGCCCCACTGGGAGATCAGTCTGCCGCCACCATTTTACATGACCCCATTTCCCACTCAGTCATATCCTGATACTGAGCTCACCAGTCCAAATTATGCAACTTTAACTTGTGACTATCGCAAACCATTTGGATTCCATGACTACATACACACACCGATAGTTTATCACCACGAGACTAATTGAATTCCCAGTCAGCTTGACCTACAAGTCTAAAGCTAAGATTCCATATACGCAGTATGCAAATGCGAAAAATGGATTGACCCATGAACCGATCGGTGCGAATGCGAATGCGAATACTGCTGCGTTTGCCATAGAAAACAATAGTAACCTTGACCTTCCTTCACAAATTTGGAGCAAAAAAACACAGAAATGTCATGGGTATCTTTTTTGGTTTGTTTATTTGTTTAACGACCCCCAAGCACAAAAAGTAAATATCGGCTATTGGGGGTTAGCATATATCTATGCCGCATATACCGCATTCGCATGCCGCATACCGTGTATATGGAATCTTAGCTTGAGAACACATTGTCGTTTGGTGCATGGTAGTCATAACAACGCACTGACACATAACAAACAAAACCATTCCTATCCCAGTAGGGCTACAGGAACCACAACTTCATGTAATCAGAAACCTGGCCCAGTGGACGTATAGTACAGTACATAGCCTTAGCTAGGAATCTTTGTTTGTGGCGCTAGATAAATTCCTCCAATGGATGAGTGTCGAAAGTGCGAGGTACTAACGTGTTTTTGAACAGGCGGGATGGCCAAATGAGTTGAGCGTCCGTCTCCCATTTTGGTAGATCGTGGTCGAGTCAAACCAATGACATAAATGTTTATACTTGTCGCTTCCTAGCCAGGCGCTCAGCATTATTAGGATACGGCAAGGACTGGTTGGCTCTGTGTCAGGATAATATGACTTGGTGGGATATCAGGTCATGGTGCTGGTTGCCTGGTCTCCCATTGGAGCAGCACTATAAAGTTGCCATGAGTACGCACTGTCACAAGTCGGGACCCGTTCTGATATGATCCTAGATGTTACCATGACGCAAAACCCCAACAACCGACTAGCATATTTTCGGAGTATTCCCCGCAAGAAATTGTTTAATTGAGAGGCTTTGAAATGACATTTCCAGCAATTTCAGAGAGGTTACATACTGTTTTTTGGGAGGGGGAGGATGGGGGGTGAAACTTCCTGCTAGCTACGGCCCTACAGTATGACCCCTGTGGTTGGCGAAACTCTGCTGTATGTGGAGTATTCTTTCATTGCACAAAACTGTCTTTGTTTCATTTGATTGTCCTGAATACAGGACACCTTTGATTGTCCTGAATACAGGACACCTGCTATACCAGAACAACATTGGTCTGAATAAAAAACAGTACATTGAATACAGATACTACTGTATTAGACACGGAAAAAGTGGCTGTGTTGGTGTTTTACATCCTAGTCAGATCTAAGGTCACATCAGGACGAGTACGAAATTATGCACACTCAAGATGACTTAACAGTGCTGCCCAATGAGGAGACTGGGGAGACCGGGCGGTTGGTAAGGACAACCTAACATCCCTCTCGGTCACATTATCCCTGATCATCATCATCATCATCATCATCATCATCATGCTGTCGGTCGCGATGCGACAAAGACTGCTTTCATTACTTGACTGCCGCTCTCCATTTAGCTCTCTGCTGTGAGAGTTGCGTCCATGAGTCGGTCTTAATGTCTCTCAGCTTCAGGTTTCTCTTGATGGTATCCCTGTCTGATGACATCCTCATGAGGTGTCCAGTCCACCGGAGATTCTTTTTGATCAGAAGATCTTCCATAGAGGGCAGCCCCATCCGTTCGAGTATTTCCTTATTCGTCACTTTGTCCTTCCAGGTTAGCCTCATGATTGAACGCAGATGTCGCATCATGAAGGCATGCAGCTTTTTCACCTGCTGTCTGTACACTGTCCAGGCCTCGGCTCCCTGATACTCCCAAGAAAACCAGTCCTCGCCCTATGCCAAGCGCCACGCTAGGTAGTGACAAGTATAAACTTTGTACATCATTGCTTTGAGTTGGTCAGGGTTCAAACCGACGACCTCACACAAGGGAAGCCAGCCAGCGCTTTTAGGTTTGACCGATTCAGCCGTCCAGTGACTGGAGTGGGCCGGTGCCTCTGTGTGTGTGTGTGTGTGTGTGGTGGGGTTAGAGGCGGTGGGGGGGGGGGGAGAATCCTTCGCGTCGTGGTATCAGTGAATGTATTGATATTTCACCACGTAATGGTGTTTACCACTGTAGCCGTGTCACCGAGTATAGAACGGGGAGGCAAGGGTGCAGCGACAGTGGCTGATTTATACCGGAAAGTCTGTTTGTTTGTTGTTGTTTTACGCCCTAGCAACATCTAAGATCATATCAGGATGGGTACCGACTTGTGACAGACAGTGCGCACTCATGACAACTTATTATAGTGCTACCCCACTGGGTGATTAGGACTCTGGCACCTTGACCTGATATCCCACTCAGTCACATTATCCTGACATTGAGCCAGCCAGTCCTTGCCCTATCCGATCCTATTAATGCCGAGTGCCAGGCTAGGAAGCGACAAGAATCAATTTGAAAGTCATTGGTTTGACTCGACCGGGAACCGAACTCCCGACCTTCCGCACGCGAGGCCGGTTAGGCCACCGCGCCAAGTATACAGGAAGGACAAAGGGAAACACGTGTACCCGGGTTCTCAAGTAAACCAGGCCTTCAGCTATTCAACGGTTCCCAGTGACAAAAATTTAAAAATCCCTGAAAAACTGGGGATATCTGGGGGCATATCCACCATGACATTTCTTTAAAAACCAATGATTAAAAATGGTGCAATCTGGCACCTACTTGGACATATTTTGGCCTGGAACTTCCAAATGTTTTAAGACTTCAAGACTAACAAATAATTAAATGGAGTTTTTTTTCACAGATTCAGTTTTCGCTGAAATAATGCTGCACAGTAGGCTGCTGCCAACTACATTAGTTCTTGCCACTGTCATCAGGGGGCAGGTTGGTTGTTGTTTGTTTGTTTGTTGTTGTTTTACGTCCTAGCAACATCTAAGGTCATATCAGGACGGGTACCGACTTGTGATAGTGCGCACTCATGGTGACTTTATAGTGCTGTCCCACTGGGAAACCAGGCCGCTGGCACCATGACCTGGTATCCCACTCAGTCACATTATCCTGACACTGAGCATACCAGTCCTTGCCCTATCCTAAGATCATACTGCACAGTGAGCTGCCACCCACACTATTAGCTCTTCCCACTGGCATCAGGGCGGGGGCAGATTGGTGCTGGAAATCCTCTATACAACGTTTTCCACAACGCACAGTGGCTTATTAAACACAACATTAGTTCTTTCACGGCATCAGAGAGTTGGGGCGGGTTGGTGGTGGAAATCGTCTATTTTTGCTGATTATCAAATTATTATCGGTGTCTGGCAGGCATTAAGGCCCTGTCAAACCTCACTGGATTGGGGGAAACGGACAGAAAACGAACAATGTCCGGTTTGTGTCCTTACAAGTTTTGAACATGCACAAAACTAGGAATGGATGCTGCCGGACTGACGTCTACGGTTCTTGTCCGGTTTGATTTTGTTTCGTCCATTGGCTATCCATTCATGTCCGTTGGCTATCCGTTTCATGTCCATTCGTAGTAGACCCGATGTCGCAACACGTTGACACATTTTAATACATTTTGATACTTATCACCACCGGACGAGACAATTCTGTCCGTTGCTCAATCCGGCATAGTGTAACAGGTACTTTAGAGAGTTAAGGGTTGGAAGTGCATTGTGCAGTAATGTGTGGTGCGCACTGACAATGGTGCTAATTAAAGGTCAGCATCTCTGATGAGGGAGGTGACCCACTTCAGAAGGTCACGTGACATCGCTCATTACAAGTCCTAACGTTGATATTCAGAAGCTCGCGCTCAGTTGTCAGGAAGATCATACGTTGACTTAGTCAAACTACTGACACAATGTGGTTCATGGCAATGCGATGTCTATGTTACTGTAGAAGTCAATGTTAGTATTGTTACTTCAAACTAAAGCATGATAGATTATAATGATCAATCTAATAATATTATATTTATCTCAGAAAAAGAGAGATATTCAAAACCATCGAATTATGCAACTTTAATCAAAATCGGACCAGACGGCCGAATGAGTTAGAGCGTCCGTCTCCCATGCTGGTAGATCGTGGGTTTGAACCCTGGTCAAGTCAAACCAATGACTTAAATATTGATACTTGGCGCTTCCTAGCCAGGCGCTCGGCATTATTAGGATAGGGTAAGGACTGGTGTGCTCAGTATCAGGATAATGTTACTGAGTGGGATACCAAGTCATGGTGCCGACGGCCTGGTTTCCCAGTGAGACAGCACTATAAAGTCACCATGAGTGCGCACTGTCACAAGGCAGTACCCGTTCTGATATGACCTGCTAGGACGTAAAACAACAACAAACAAACAAATCTTTGGCATAATAAGTGCTATCTAGGTCAATGATGAGAAACCATGGTCCTGGGTAAACACATGGGTGCAGCATGTCTTGGACCAGAACACAGGGCGTATACTCACTATGTTTTAAGCAGAACCAACATAGAAACTAGGAATATCATTTCCCACACACTGCCCTCCTAAAAATGGATGTTGTCCCAAATGAGTTCAAGTATTGTTGCCCAAATGGGTCTCCGCCCCACAGAGTGGATTAGCGGACACCATGCTTGCCAGACATGGGAGAATTGTGCCAAAACCCACCCCGTAATCGCTTTCAGTAACCTAGTTTGGATTCACATTTCCCCACTGACACACACCCGACCCCGCATAGGCTGGACAACAGAAAGGATGGCTGAGTGATTACCAGAGTTTGCGCAAATAAGTTGTGAAAGACCTTTTCCCATGGAGCGTGCAGAGTGAGTTGCTGCTGTACATAGCATTAGCTCACCGAACACAGGGACCGAATCGGTAGAGCGCAGGCTTCTCGTGTAGAAGGTCGAGAGTTCGATTCCCAGCTGAATCAAACCAATAACGTAACAAATTTATACTTGTCGCCACCTAGCTTGGCATTCAGCATTACTAGGATAGGTTAGCTCAGTATCAGGATAATGTTTGTTTTGTTTTACATCCTAGCAACAGCTAAGGTCATATCAGAACGGGGACCGACTTGTGACAATGCACACCCAGGGCGACTTTATAGTGCTGCCCCCCTGGGAGACCAGGCCGCCAGCACCATGACCTGATCTCCCACTCAGTCACATTATCCTGACACTGAGCCAACCAGTCCTTGCCATATCCTAATAATGCCGAGCGCCTGGCTAGGAAGCAACAAGTAACAAATTTTAAGTCATTGGTTTGTCTCGACCAGGGTTCGAACCAACATGGGAGACAGACGCTCTAACTCATTCGGCCATCCCGTCTGGTCACCAGGATAATGTGACTGAGTGGGGAATTGGGTCATGATGCCGGTGGCCTGATCTCCCAGTGGGACAGCACTCTAAAGTCGCCAGGAGTGTGCACTGTCAAAAGTCAGTACCCATCCTGATATGACCTTAGATTTGGCAGGACGTAAAATTCAAACAAACAAACCCAAATGAGTTCAAGTATTGTTGCCCAAATAAGGTCTCCTCCCCAAAGAGTGGATTAGCGGGAACCAGACTCGCCAGACATGGGACAATTGTGCCAAACTCCACCCACTAATCGCTTTCAGTAACCTAGTTCGGATTCACATTTCCCCAATGACACACCCAACCCCCCATAGGGCTGGACAATGGAAAGGATGGCTGAATGGATTACCACAGTTCACGTAAATAAGCTGTAAAAGACCTTTTACCATGGAGCATGTACAGTAAACTGTTACACATAACATTAGTTCAACATAGGTTGGTGGTGGAAATCCTATACAAGACCTTTTCCAAAAGCATGTTGCATAGTGAGTTGCTGCCCACAACATTAGTTGCACTGCCATTAGTTTTGGGCACTGCCACCAGAGGGCTGATTGGTTATGGAAATCCTATATAATACCTTTTCTAGGTTAGGTAGCAATAAGTATCAATTTTATAAGTAATTGTTTTGACTCGACCGGGAACCGAGCTCCCGATCTTCACCACGCGAGGCCCGCGCTCTACCGATTAGACCACCGCGCCCGGTAGGGTTCAACAGAGAGATTTAGAAAGTGTACGTAAAATGTTAGTGAAACTGAATGTCTGGGGCGATAACCCTGTGTTGAATTCCATGAACCGGGAAAGGCCAGCAGCTGAGAGTCCAAGAGGCCTTGAGTGTGGGTGTGGTGAGGAAGAGGAGGAGGAGGAGGAGGAGGAGTAGCAGGGGTAGGAGGAGAAGGAGGAGGAGGAGGAGGAGCAAGAAGAGGATTGGTTGTTTGATCTTTACGTCCTGGCAACATCTACGGTCAAATCAGGATGGGTACCGACTTGTGACAGTGCACACTCATGGTGACTTTATAGTCCTGTCCCACTGGGAGACCAGGCCGACAGCACCATGACCTGATATCCCACTCAGTAACATTATTCTGACATCGAACCAACCAGTCCTTGCCCTATCCTAATAATGCCGACCGTCTGGCTAAGAAGTAACAAGTATCAATTTTTAAGTTATCGGTTTGACACGACCAGGGTTCGAACCCATGAATTTGAATCCCACGATCTACCAAAACAGGAGACGGATGCTCAACTAATTGGGCCATCCCGTCTGGAGATGGAGGAAGAAGTGTAGTGGGTGGGAGGAGAGCTACACCCACACACCCAGACATAAGCCGCAGCCCAGGGATGTCGATAAGGCCAGGGAGAAGTGGTTGCGGAAGTCCCTCATCACTCTCCTTACAGCGAATACGGATACACTTTCTCAGAGAAAAGCTGCCCCAGCATTTGTGTTTTGTTTCGCTACATTCGATGATTAAGCAGGGGAAATATCTATTGCGGAGAATTAGCTTTTCCTCATTCCACTACTCGCTGCCATATCTCTGAAATGCAAATTGTGAGGCTAAGTAGTGGCAATGATACATTTGTTAGTCATTGGCTGACCGAAACTGCAAGTTTAGGGGGATGGGCCAAAAATCAAATACACGCCTGTTGAAAATCACCATTTCCATATACTACTCACACTGTGGAACCAGCGTTCAGTATTTCTCCTAACGTATAGAGCTTAGCAGTCTCTGGTTCCCGCAGATGCGATCCAAATGCACCGGTAGAGAAATCTATAGAACATTCGAGCATGCTTAAAGGAGAACAGCTGCTGCCATTTGTTGTAGCAGGTCACCACACAAATTTGAATGTCAGACAGGATGGCTAAATGAGTTGACACCTGTCTCCCGTTTTGGTAGGTTGGGGGATTTGAACCCCTGGTTTTGAACCCTGATCGAGTAAAAATCAATGACTTAAAAATGTATGCTTGTTGTTACCTAGCATGGCATTTGGGATTACTAGGATAGGGCAAGGAGCAGTGGAATGAGGAAGAGCAATTACTAACACTCCATCTCAAAATGTTATCTCCAACAACATGATAATTATGCAATTCACAACACAGTAGGTATACAAACCTATGATGGGAAACTATGCACCTAACCACTCCGTAATGTAAAGGTCTAATCAATACACATGTATGTATCTAAGTATGTATGAATACAACATATAACTACTATTTTTAGATATGAATTGTCAAACTATACCATATGTAAGTCTTTGAATGATTAATATTGTTATTTCAGTTGATTTGAGCTGACTGCTGATGACAATATCACTTATCAGACTACATATACATATATTGTACATAACTGTATTGTCACATGACTGGAAGACCAGTGCCACGGCGCTGACAAAAGATTTTATTCGATGAATAAACTATATTTACAACAACAACAAATTTCTAACAAATTAAAAATTTTCCTCGATTGAAATTTCCCCTTCTTAATCAACTAATGTACAACAGAAATGATGGTCAAGCAACTCATTGTAAATCTGCTATAATTTACTCAAGCACATAATTAAACCACATAAGGCAGTCTTTTGGTGTTTTTTTTTGTTGTGCTGTTTTGTTTTTTGCCTCATTTATTGATTAAGCAGGGAAAACTTCAATCACGGACAATTGGTCTTCCCCATTCCACTGCTCGTTGTCATATTCGAGGAATGCTAAGAGCTAGGCTTGTATAAACGGTTATGTAATTAATTTGTTCAGTCAAATTTCAAACCCATGACCTATTATAAGGGACGCGAGTGCTCAGTTCATTTGGCCATTGCGTTACTATCCATAGAACCATACTATGACCATGACCTTCCATACACATACACACACACACACCCCGACTCCATCCACATGCAAGGTGAGGTACCGAACAGGATGACTGATCTGGTGAAATTCACATCAAAGGTTCCGCGTTCTGTCTGGACGCAATGCATCATCGCTTCGCTCCACAGTGAAGTGAGCTTTGTCCTTGTTCTTTCTCCTTTCAATTACAACTTCCACACAGTGTATACGAGATGTAAAGTTGGACAGAACTGCTTGGTATTCTTGGACTGGTGGAATGCTTACACCATTTTGTTTTACTGGATACAATGGCTAAATCGGTAGAGCAGAGCGCAGGCCTCCCGTGCGAAAGGTTGGGAGTTTGATTCCCAGTCGAGTCAAACCAATGACATACAAAATTGATACTTGTCACTTCCTAGCCAAGCGATCAGCATTATTAGAAGAGGGCAAGGACTGGTTTTCACTGTGTCATGATACAGGATAATGTGACTGAGTGGGATATCAGGTCATGGTATCGGCGGCCTGGTCTCTCAGTGGGGCAGGACTACAAAGTCACCATGAGTGTGCACTGTCACAAGTCAGTATCCATGCTGATTTGACCTTAAATGTTGCCCGGACATAAAACTCCAACAACCAACCACCCCCATCCTGCCCCAGTAAGTGTAACCTTGATGCAGTACCGCTAGTCACCCTGACTGTCATCGTTATCTGCGCATCTGTGTGGCCCTAATTGCCTATCTGTAACCTTGCATCTTCACCTCTCACCCCAGATGGATCCCAGTCCAGTTATGCAATCCCTGCCGGAACCACGTGACTCACCCACCTTGTTACTGCAGTGATTCATTGTGCATACTGGCATGGCCATCACCCTCTCAGGGCACATATCAGGGTGGGGTGTCTGAGGAAATAAGCACAGGGTTATGGATGGCTGAATAAGTAGAGTGCTCGCTTTCGGTGTGACAGGTCATGGGTTCAAGAACCGCCAGCTGAGTCAAACCAAAGATTTACAAAATTGGTACTTGCCGCAACACTGCCTGGTACTCGGCATTTCACAAGCATCGGGCTAGGAGTGGTTGAATCATTGGTTTTGGTTGCTGGAGTTTTACGTCCTGGCAACATCTATTGTTATATCAGGATGGCTGTGGTTGAATGAGGAAGACCAATTGTCCCCAATTGAAATTTATCATGTCTAATCAATGAATGTAAAAGATTGATTGATTGGTGGTTGTTTTACGCCATGTCGGAAGCAAATGCCATATTTACAGCGAGAAGTGTTTTACTTGTATATTTTCTATTTTCATTTAAAGCTGCATAGTCCGATGAAGCATAAACTTAGTCAAAACCAGAACACGTTATCTAAATCTGATTCTACATAGCTATCTTAGAAACTGGTGCACTTATTAAGCATCTGTTGCCACATAGCAGGGAATACTGATTAAATGTAACAGAACATGTTACTGCAGAAGCCTGTGGTGTCAGAATTTTGTCGTGCTTGCCAAAACTAATTTTACAGGTTTACACTTCAAATATCTCCAAAAGTAGCCATTTAAAATAAATGTTACTTCAAACTGAAAAGTAGCTAACAACAATCAAATTAATATATTTATCTCAGAAAAATTACGGAACCTCAAAACCATCGGACTATGCAACTTTAACTATCGCTTTTACACAAATGTAACAATAAATTCCACTTATTAAATGACAATCTAAAATCTTTCGCGTATGAATGACCTTATGATCACAGATCAGTGACTAATGTGATCCATTCCGAGGACACTGCACCAGCAACGGAAGTGACCAGCCCTGCAGGCGATGTGACCCAAACACTGGTTGGCATGGCAACACCGGTGTGGCAGTAAATCGCAAACCCCTGGAAATTGCACACCCTGGGGTTTGCGATTTACTAGGAAATCACAAACCCCCCCTGGAAATCGCAAACCCCCGTGTTTTGGGACCGATTCGGGCCAAATCTATTCAATGCGACCATATTTAACAGAATTATATACTCAAATCGTGAAATTTCATTAAATTAACCCTAAATTCGAAGCGTTATTAAGGCTACCGCCGCATAGATGCCTTTCAATGTTTGTAAACATTGTGTATGCGCGCGCAGCTCGGCTGCAGAACGAAGGCACACTGCCACTGAGTTTGCCCGTACGCGCAGTGTAAAACGTTTATTTTATTCAAAATTAATAGAAATGCAGAAGCCTAAACATATGAATCTAATATAATCTATTCATTAAATATGTTTTCTATATGTGTACCAAGCGGTTTGTCTCTGGTGGTGTCTTTTAGAGATATTTCACTTTTTCTGTAAGAAGATTGCTCACGGCCATTGACAATGCACTGGCACTGACACTCAGAATATCCCAACTTTCACTATTATCTCTGTTTTTAATACTTTCAGCGTAAATTGCTCTTAGGTTACATTAAATACTTCAGATCTTCCTCTTCAATCGCGCATTAAGATATTTTTAATCGATCCAATGAAAGCTTTTAGATGTATTTTACAAAAATAAATGCTCCACATAGACATAGCATTGCCGTATTTTACCCTTCGCGAAGGGTAAACACTGCAGCAATGATATGCCTATGCAGAGCATTTATTTTTGTAAAATACATCTAAAAGCTTTCATTGGATCGATTAAAAATATCTTAATGCGCGATTGAAGAGGAAGATCTGAAGTATTTAATGTAACCTAAGAGCAATTTACGCTGAAAGTATTAAAAACAGACAGTGAAATTTGACCAATTTAACCCTAAATTCGACGAACGTAAAGTAAACAAATCGCCGCCGCCGCCGAATGGGGGGTTTGCGATCTCCAGGGGGGATATGTGATTTCCTAGGAAATCGCAAACCCCCCATGCCCATATATGGCATGGGGGTTTGCAATTTCCTAGGAAATCACAAGTGGGGGTTTGCGATTTACAGGGTTTGCGATTTCCTGCTACACCGGAAGGACCCTTCAGCGTCTTACTGCATTGAGACGCGGAGACAAGACGCGCCGGGCGATTACAGTTGGTGCTCTGCGCTACCCACATCCGGGGCCGGAGTGAATGGGGTGCAGGGGTGTGTGTGTTAGAGGGACCGGTGTAGCGTGGGGATTAAAAAACAATTTGGGTGCCGGACACCGGAGGCGGGCTCGACCCGGCCGCACGGATTCAATAAAGCGCCGCGTGCCAGTCGTCTGTCTGCCTGGAGCAGTGTGGTGTGTTGGCATTGTGTGTGTTTGTGTGTGTTTGTGTGTTTGTGTGTGTGTGTGTTTGTGTGAGTGTGTGCGTGCGTGCGTGCGTGCGTGCGTGCGTGTGTGTGTAGGGGGTAGATTGGATATTGCCGTAAGTAATAACCCAAACCAGTTGACTTTTTGTTCTTAATGTGGAGAGAGCTGGAGAGGGATCGGGGCATGGAGAAAGATGGAGAGAGATGGCGATGGAGAGCGGTGGGGAGAGAGAGGTGGAGATTGAGAGTGAGGTGGAGATAGATGATAGAGATGGATATAGAGAGATGGAGAGGTGGATATAGATAGCGAGAGATTGAGAGAGATGGAGAGAGAAGAAGGTGGGTGTCCTTGACTTAAGACCAAAGCTTACTTGTATTCCAAGATACCAAAGCCGCTGTCCACCCAGCCCCAACCATGCCCCTGGGGATGGAGGGGGGGGGGGGGGGGTGAAACACACTGCAGCACTACGCACTGCTACACTGACATACGTGAAGTGGCGTGTTATCTAATTGAAGATATTTCCCAGCACAATTTCAATGCAATCCACACCAGTAAAAAAAAGTACAGCAGTGACCCTACTGCGTTTGGTTATCGGAAATCGCATGTCCATGGGCCTATCAAGAAGGATAGGCCTGGAAGGGGGGGAAACAATCCCACTTCCAGTTGAGTACACAGACCATGTCAAAGCATCAGTCCCTCCTCAGGGACCAGTGGACTGTATCCAAGAAGAGGAGTATTCACACTATTCATGTGTGACCTAATTCGGCATCAGAACGAGTCTGAGTAAGCGGCGGTATTGGAAATGGCCATAAGACACTACTGTGTGCCGATGTGTATGAACTACTACATAAATTAAAGGAGTAAAATTTGAAGATATTAACTTTTGAAACTATCATAATCATTTTTGCTTACCTTTTTTCTATTTATTGGTCAATTTTCATGAAGATTGAGTGATGATCAGATGCATTTCAGTAGGCAATGTCAACAAAGTCACTCACCTTAGCTGCCAATCTTTTCTTAAATTCAAAATTGCATAACTTTCTTAATATAGATATATTTTAAAAATATATGTTAACCCTTTTAAAGCTTTTATTAATTTGTAATTACTAAGACCAGTTGTTTAACTGTGTTACACAGATAAGTACACTGACAGTACTGCATTACATGATACCACCATAACTATGCAGACTTGAAGTTGACAGTCACATTGTAGTTAAAGAATGGGAAAATCACCATGCAAGGGTCACCCAATCTTCGTGAAAATTGGCCAATAGATAGAAAACAGGTATGCAAAGATGAATATGGTAGTTTAACAAATAAATACCTTCAAATTTGAGTGATTTTGAGAGGTATTGGTCGACGAAAAAGTTTTCACATTACTTTTCATACAGCGGTGCCTCGCAGATGCTTACTTGGCCTCGGTCTGGTTTCAACATGGCCTTGGCGCGAATAGTGTGAATTGACCCTGACTCGGCGTTCTCCGTGCGTAAAAGGATTCTTACATCCAAGACGAAGCTTACTAGTTGACTCTGACTCTGTGGGTCTTGATAGGTGTGTTGGTATGTGTATGTGTGTGAAGTGTCTATAGTGTTGCCCCACTGTGATAACAGGTCGCTGCCACTTTCGCTTGATATCCCACTCAGTGATATTATCTAGAAATTGAGCGAACCAGTCATTGTCCTATCCTATTGTAGTAGTCTGCACTGCTGTCAGTCAAGGAGACACATATACAGGTAGGCGTGGATAGGGTGGTGCCTAGGTTGTATAATGGTTAGCACACTAGCCGGGAATGCAAGAGGCGTGGGTTTGAATCCTGCTCTAGTTGCAATATTTCTCATTTTAATCATCGCGATGACACTATCCTAGTAATACAAAGCGCCAGACAAAACAGCAACAAGTATCAATTTTGTAAATCTTCACCTTGACTCGGCCAGGGATTGATCTGACTACCTCCAAAACAGGAAGCGGACGCTCCCTACGTGGCTGACTAGGCCATCCCGTTAAACTTAAAGCCACCCACAGTGCACATTGTCACAAGTTGGTCCTCGTCCTGATGTGACCCAAATAGGGTGCAATGCTCTAAAGTCACAACAAAGACCCTATGACACTAAGACGGCTCACTCAGCCTGTACTGTGTAGTCAAAATGATCAAACCCACCACTTGGCGTGCTGGCTGTTCTCTTGGTTAAACAGGTGCTATATTATATGTATAAATGTATATATGAATGTGAAAGATGTGTGATGATGGTGATGCTGATGATGATGCTGATGATGATGTGTATTTGTTCATAGCAATTTCATATTGATGTGTATTCATACTTACCTATCTCATGTATAATATAATTGTATGTGTTTACATGTGAAACGCCAACCAGCAGCCGGGCTGATCAAACCCACCAGAAGGTGGCACTGCGAAATTTACATTACCATGGGAGAGATAGGGAGTGAGCCGTCGATCACATGACCTCTCAGAGCTGCGCCTGCGCAGATTGGCTGAACCGTGGGCTAGAGATAATGCACTGATCGATGGAGGATGCGCCTGATAAGCGTTAACCCTTATGGCTACTGTCAATTTAGTATGGCTGGTCTGAGCCAGAGAACACGTGACATAGTGTGATCAAAAAGACAGGTTCTTATACATAGGAGGATGTAATAAATATGTAGGAATATGTAATAAACCTTTTCCACAGAGCTACAGCCCACCACAGTTCTTCGCACTGCCACCAGGAGGCTGTTTTTATCATGTTTTGATTACATTCGTTGATTAAGCATGGGATTGGTTGGTTGTTGGAGTTTTACGTCCTGGCAATATCTAAGGTCATATCACGATGGGTACCGACTTGTGACAGCGCGCACTCATGGTGATTTTATAGTGCTGCCTGACCTGATATCACACTCAGTCGCATTATCCTGACACTGAGCTAACCAGTCCTTAAATTAATTCCACCAGATGTCAGCACTATATTGAGACAGGACTGTGCACGAGTCCGGAATATAGCAGAGAATGTAGATATATATACACAGTCTCTGAATATAGTCAGAGACCATGAATATATATATATATATAATGACAGTTCAACACAATATTGGTCCTGGGATTGATTCAGAACCCTAGATTTAACCCGGGCGCAGCATGGGTTAAATAAAACTAGTGGGATATAATACATTAATAATGCAGTATTAAATAACCATTTAGTACAACCCCCAACTCACCCTTTCTTAGACTGACGATCTCCTGCTGTTGCCACACACAGCTCAATCCCAGTCCATTGTTCCCTCACATGCTGTGCACAGTTGTGGTGTTCAGGGTGTCCGCCTGTGCACACATATTCAGGAATGTGCACAGAAGCCTCACCACGTGACCGACTACCAAACACTACAACAGAGCTTTCTGTGGGAAATTCTATCTGAATACCAGTGATTTAAAGATCAGTTCTTCTGGAGTCACTTAGTAGGAAATTATCGAGTTGCGAATTACACATATTTGTCAGTGTCATTTATATTCGTTGTCAAGCCTGTAATACACATTGTAATATATTTGTGCACTCTTAATTTTAGAGGAAAAAATCTCTTTAAATAAATAAATATATATATCCTGAATTGTAAAAAGCAATAAATATGTCTTCAATTCACACTATTCACGCGTGACCTAATTCGGCATCAGAACGAGGCTGAGTATGTGTTGGGTATTGGAAATGGCCATAAGACACTGCTGTGTGCCGATGTGTATGAACTACTACATAAATTAAAGGAGTAAAATTTTAATATATTCACTTGGGAAACTATCATATTCATTTTTGCATACCCTTTTTCTATCTATTGGTCAATTTTCATGAAGATTGAGTGATGATCAGATGCATTTCAGTAGGCGATTTCAACAAAGTCGCTCACCCTGGTTGCCAATCTTTTCTCAAATTCAAAATTGCATAACTTTCTTAATATATATATATTTTTGAACCCTTTTAAAGCTTTTATTAATTTGTAATTACTAAGACTAGTTGTTTAACTGTGTTACACAGATAACTATGTTGACAGTACTGCATGGTACATGATACCACCATAACTATGCAGACTTGAAGTTGACAGTCACATTATAGTTAAAGAATGGGAAAATCACCATGCAAGGGTCACCCAATCTTCGTGAAAATTGGCTAATAGATAGAAAACAGGTATGCAAAGATGAATATGGTAGTTTCAAAAACGAATACTCTCAAACTTGAGTGATTCCGAGAGATATTGGTCGACGAAAAAGTATTTGCATCACTTTTCATACAGCGGCGCCTCGCAGATGTGTACTTGGCCTCGGTCTGGTTTCAACATGGCCGCGGCTGCGTGAATAGCGCCAATAAATTATAAGCTATTATCGGAATATAAACAAGAACACTAACTCTCTTCAGTTCTCTCTGTTATTATATAACACTTACCTAGGCTCTATTGCATGCCATCAGCTAGCTATGTAGTTCCAGATTCGATCACAAGTCGTAGGCTTGACACCTGTTTACCAGCTGTGTCTGGTTGTTATCGCCTCCAGACCCACTCGGATGGTCAATTTTTAACTTATATAAACCAAATGTGCATACATATATATTTGTTAATTAAAGAATTTTTCTCAATTTTGTTGGTTTATGGACTAAGGGATATATATATATATATATATATCCCAATTTGTAAACCGGTTTACAATGTGTATATTGTATAAAGTGCATGTACCTATGTAAGGAGAAAGACCAATTTATACAATTAGAATTTCCCCTGCTTAATAAATGAATACATTAATATAACCAAAATATTAAATACCCACATTGCTGTCTTTATACTATATAACTGAGGGGGGGGGGGGATAAAAGGAATGGATTAAAAAAAAATTAAAGGAAAGAATTAAACAAATTAAACAGAATAATTTTATTATTACTATAAGATCACCATGAGTGTGCAGTCACAAGTTCGTACCCGTCCGGATATGACCTTAGATGTTGCCAGGACGTAAAACCAGGGTTGTCAATTAACGGGGAAATAAGAGTATTTCCCAGGACGGCAGGAAATAGCGGGAAATACTGGGAATTACCGGGAAATTCAACACAGTATTAGTTTTTCATCTGGTAAACACATATAAGTACATGTATTACATATATGCATTCAGATTTATATAACATCACATTAAACACAAGTATGGATTTGTGACGGGATTGTTTTTTTTATATTAATTATGAAACATTTGCAGAAAAAAAAGTTAGTGGATCAGTGTCAGTTATCTAATCTCTTAAGGAAGAAATTTGCAACAGCTGTGGCTTTCATGTGTCGGCTATTCTAACAAATTAAAGCAGTACTCACCTCTAGCATAGCCATGTTGGTACTACTCTGTTATTATATAATTACTAAATTAATATGCATAGCAGCAACCTCTGAGGACAGTATAGTTGCAATCATGTTTGTAATTAGGTAGCAGCCCAACAGTGCTATCTAGATGCTGAAGGAAGAAATATCCAACAGCTGTGGGTTTCATGTATTGGCTTTCAAAGTTTCATGTTAACCTCATTCAGCTGAGAATGCGAAACCTGATCCATAGCATCAGTTTCTATTAAAAAAAGCCAATCATTTGATAGAGCAGCTCAAACCTATTGCTATGGCATTGGATATCCTACAATCAGACACTGCTACGATCGCAGATGCTTGTGAGCAGTGGTGTTCCATTCTCTCACATGGAGAATGTACTGGAACCTCACAAGGCCAAGATCAAGAATAGATTTAGCCAAGCTATGACACCTACACATTATTTTGCCAACATTGGTCATCCACATGGTAAGAAGCTACTTCCAGAGCATATAGCTGCTTAGGAGTATGTGTTTGAGGAAAATCCGGAGATCCTCCCAAGAACTGTGTCACCTCCTGACAGATGACATTACTACTAAGGCACTGGGACATGACGCTACACATACCAAGACAAAACCTATAGTGTGGTGGAAATGCATTGTGTCATCATCACTTGCCATGAGAATACTTTTGCTGCGAGCCATGCCAGCATCCATGGAGAGAACCTTCTCAAACTTTGGACTAATACAGACCAAGTTGGTTATGTGGTACCTTCGTGGGAAGGAAGACATTGATTGGAAGATATTATGTAGCCTATGTATACACAACAGTATGCATGTACTGGAAAACTGCCAATGAGATGGAAAAATATGTGTAATAAATATATGGTACATGTGAAGTTCTATATTTATATTATCATAACATGAAGGAATGGTACCAGTAACTAAGTAAGTATATCACACAGAAATAATAGTATGAACCAAAAATAAAAAACAAAATTTTAAAATATAATGTGAAAAAAAGTATTTCCCAGCACTTCCCACTTTGGGAGTAATGGACAGGGCGGTATTTTCCAGGGAAATACCACCCGGTAATTACCACCCCCGGTAATTACCACCCCGGTATTTCCCAGACAACCTTGCGTAAAACTCCAACAACCAACCAACCGTCTTCATTATCCTCGGACAGTGTGTGTGCATGGGGGGTTAAAAGCCATGTTCGGATTTGTGTTCCGGTGATGCGGATTCCGAGGGACACCAGTTTGCCAGGGACACTTCCATTCAAATGCATTTGAATAACGTCCGTGAGCAAATCTTCATACAGAAGAAGTCAAATATCTCTAAGATTACACCACCTAGAAACAAATCGCTTGGTATACATATAGAAAACATCTTTAACATAAAGACTATATTAAATTTATATGGTTAGGGTTCTTGAATTCTATTAATTTTGAATAAAACTAACGTTTTGCACTGCGCGTACCGTCAAACTCAAGGCATTGTCAATGGTCGTGAGCAATGTTCATACAGATAATACAGAAGAAGTCAAATATCTCTCAAATTACACCATCTAGAAACAAATCGTTTGGTACACATATAGAAAACATCTTTACCAAAAACATTATATTAAATTTATAAGGTTAGTGACGATGCTGTTCGATTTTGACGCATGTGCAGAAGCGATGTGTCCCTCGGAAACTGGTGTCCCTGGGAAACCGCAACACCGGGCTATAACATCATTGATATTTTATCAATGTGTTTTTATGTTAGGATTAGGGTAGGACAGCGGGGGAGGGGGGGGTGTAAAACCTACTCCTAATATTCTCAGGATTATGAAAACCATGGCCATTTTTATAGTGTTCAGCAGCCAACAAAACGAATCATATCTCACAAAACTAGGTCGCTGTCATGACTGGAAGGTGGTGAGTTTTACACCAGACGGGATGGCCGAATGAGTTAGAGCGTCCATCTCCCGTGCTGGTATATCGTGGGTTCGAGTCTTTGTCGAGTCAAACAAATGACTTACAAATTTATACTGGTCGGTTCCTAGCCAGACGCTCTACATTACTAGGATAGGGCAAGGAGCAGTGGAATGAGGAAGACCAGTCGTCTGCGACTGAAATTTCTCCTGCTTAAACAACTAATGTACAAAAGAAAATAACAACAACAAAAATTGTTATTTACTCGGTGATAGTCCTTGTTTTAGAGCCAAGTTGCACTTTCTCACGGTTCTGTAAAAATGCACTCAAAGTGTGTTTAAAAAATAAAGAATAAAGTTGATGCTTTGTACAACCCAAGTATTGTTTTTTTCTTTAAGATTTATACTGCCTATCATGGATAATCTGAATATACTTGATTTTGCCATTAGACAGTTTATCGATAGAAAGCCCGAGCCTGCACTTTTACCGACCCAATGGATTTTTAACCTCCCACACCACATAGACATGGTATGAGAGCAACTGGCCTTTGATGACACTGTAAGTTATACACAGCGGTGGACATACAAATTGGCAGAGGTGGGGGGCACGATTGTTGCCAGAATCTTGATAATATTATCTTACAACCCACCTTGTACTAGTCCTATGCACCCTAGCCTCCAGTAACCCCAAGGAGCATATCAAAAGGAGGTAACAGAAGCAAAATTAGCATAACAAAACAATAATAAGACAGGAGAATTACATACATGAATAATATTTGCATAAGTACTTTATAGTATACCTCACATAGTGTGTGAATGCATATAAAAATTAATTCTGCTACTACTTAAAGCCCCAGTTACACATAGCCGGACGAGCCCCGGATTTTGAGCCGGACCACCCACGGACCAACGGCCCGGACGGTCCCGGACCGCCATGGATAAAATCACTGTTTTCATAGATTTTTGCCTCGCAGTCACACCTTCCTGGATGAGCCCCGGACCGCCCCGCACAACCCGCGGACTTCCCGTGGACTGGGCCGGACCGGCCCTGGACGAGGCCAGACCACCCCCGGACTATCCCGGATCACCCCCGGTCTTACGGGGGCAGTCCAGGAGTGGTCCGTGGCTAGGCCGGGGGTAGTCCTGAATAGTCCGGGGATGGTCCAGGTCAAACCATGGCTCAAAATGACCCCGGTCCACCCCCGGACAGGCCCGGTCCACCCCCAAAATACCCGGACCACCCCCGGATCAGGCTGGATTGAGCCGAGATCGCAAAATCCCCCGGACTGCCCCGGATGTTTTAAACATTTTAAAACATCTGGGGCTGAGCCCGGACGGCGCCGGACGAGCCATGGATCAGGCCGGATCAGGGGGTGTCCTCCCGGACGAGCCACGGATCACCCCAGACCACCCAGGATGGCGGTCCGGGGCTCGTCCAGCCCCTGATCCGGGCATATGTGACTGGGGCTTATGTAGTACAGTCGTAGCATAATTTGTGTTTCACCGAGAACGAGGCCTCGGTTATTTAGAGGACAGTAAGAGAGCAAAAAAAAAAGTAACGCTTGTTTTATTTAACGACGCCTCGAGAACACATTGATTTTTATCATCGGCTATTGGAACGGAAAATAGCCCAAACTGCAAATGGGTCCATTGAGCATGATCGATAGGATAACCGACACCTACACAAGTGGACACGCTACCGCCTGAGCTACGTCGCTCCCCGGGACAGTAAGAGGTGAGCATAGCCGGTTTTAGCAACGTCGCTGCTATAAAACAGGTTTTACCCGGCTAAAACCTTACCCCGATTAGATGATTAATAATATATATAATTATGTGTAAATACACACGCATAATGATTGCAATGTCACATGGCCGGTGTCGCAGTTTCAGCGCCCGGTCAGTTTCAGCGCCCGGTCAGTTTCAAGCGCATGCGTCAAAATCTAACATCATCGTCACTAACCTTATAAATTTAATATAATAATTTAATATAATGTTTTTGGTATAGATGTTTTCTACATGTGTACAAAGCG
Source organism: Branchipolynoe longqiensis (assembly GCA_030323885.1). Lineage (NCBI taxonomy): Eukaryota > Metazoa > Annelida > Polychaeta > Phyllodocida > Polynoidae > Branchipolynoe > Branchipolynoe longqiensis. The sequence goes on along the minus strand of CM059187.1, from coordinate 151,392,035 downwards.
ATTTGTTTCTAGGTGGTGTGGTTGTAGAGATAGATCACTTTTCCTGTATTTTCTGTATGAAGATTGCTAGCGACCATTGACAATGCCTTGAGTTTGACGGTACGGCCAGTGCAAAACCTTAGTTTTATTCCAAATTAATACAAATCAAGAACCATAACCTTATAAAACTAATACAGTCTTTTTGGTAAAGATGTTTTCTATATATGTACCAAGCGATTTGCTAATAGGTGGTGTAGTTTTAGAGATATTTCACTTTTGCTGTATTTTCTGTATGAAGATTGCTCACGACCATTGACAATGCCTGTACAAATGGTACTACTATTGCGCTGACAAACGCTATTTATTCAATGAATAAACTATAAATACCGAAACAAAAACAATCGATTCGCGAAACACAACCGCTGTGCAATCTCCAGATGGTAAACGCTAACCACAATAATTACAAACATTTCCGGAGATAAAAGTGCTCCCGGACAAAACAAAAAAAGACAGTGAGTTGGGTTATAATCGGGTCACACCAATCACAGCGGAATGCTCTCCAAGCAGACTCTGTAATGATGGTGCTAAGACTATGCTTGGAGAGCAGTGTATTAAACCTGACTTCCGGTAATTCTCCATGCTTCCGTGACATTTACAGACAATGTTTAATCCTATTGCAGAATGGCTAAAGCTCGAATCTGTGGTTGTGTGGGCATGCTATAGTGAAATCAATACAGACAAAGAGAAAGGAAGAGTATAAAGTGTGAAAGAAGAGAGAGAGTCAAGCCCTCTGGTTAATTATTTATATGGTACATGGGTTCATTGTAGAGTATCACCCCACCCTTTTCCCCCAATGGGAAACAAGCATTATTGGCTCTACCAATAGGGATCCAGCATTCCTGGTCCCCATGGTTACCAGTGGTCTGCCCACCACCACCAAGCTGTGTGGCTCCCCTGGCCACCACCTGCCTTGAGCCTGAGTGTGGTGATCCTACCTAGCAGATGGGGGAGGGGGTAGGCTCTGAGTGCCCCTTACCCACAGCCCTGCCAGCCCCACTATGTCTATTTACATCTCAATCAGGCACCACCAGCACCTACACATATATATATATACATACATGCGCTTGGTCACGTATACACGATCGGTAATAGAACATTTGCATTCCCCCCAATGTCGTAAATCGTAATATTTTACACTATGAAAGATTCCCCTCAATTTCACAGAAATCTAACCCACTGTGACTGACCAGCCGTCGCCATTGACCGACTAGTGTCTGCCGCCAACGCGGCCAAACATCTAATTGTCATCATATACTCCCTACGTTTCAGTGTAGGATTTATGGTGCTATCACATTACTACACTTCTCGGCGGCGCGCCGCAAACGCACAAAATCACTTTTTAACATCGAGACACGTCAAACTTTTTGGCGCGGTGGGAAAGGTTCCACGTAGTGGTAACGTGTGGCTGACATTGTGTATATCGACGCGTGAAAAAAAAAAGAGAAAAAGGTGGATGCAACATGTGGGAACGAGCCTCAGACACGCGCGGCGTGTGCTTAGCGATCGCATAACATTATTCCAGCGGTCCACTAGCGACCGGCCGACGTGTTACACAACGTATGAGAGTGCGTGATCGCTCGCCGTCAGGGGAAAAAAGGTCAATGTAAGACAATGTCAGAACAACGTTCCTCCAACGCATGTGTAATGTATCTTGACGTGCCACTAATGTCGCCATAACGTTGGCACCCGCGTGTTGTCGCACGTCAAAACTTTTGTGCAAGCACAAAACTTCTCCGATCCCCTGATGAGCACCGCCGCCCGTTGGAGATCAACGAATACCAACGCGTGCGTAACGCTTCCTGACGTTTCCCGGCGTAGCGCCAAAAAAATTACATATGTCGCCGCGCATTGGCGAGAAGTGTCGCAATGTGACAGCACCATTAGATGAAGCGAGGCCCTTGGATATTCCCCTTATGAGGCCCCTCCCAAAGGCAGTGTCAAAAATATTATAAACCTTGCCAGGAGCCTACCCCCCCCCCCTAAATTTTGAGAACATAGGCTTCAGCCGGCCAAGCCCTATAGGTAAATCCGGCACTGCAGATATTTTGTTATAGGAAACCAGAAGGGATGGCTGAATGAGTTACAGCGTCCGTCTCCGGTGTTGGTAGATCATGGGATCGAACCCTGGTCGAGTCAAACCAATGACTTAAAACTTGATGCTTCCTAGCCAGGCGCTTGGCATTATTACGATAGGGCAAGGATGAGGAAGACCAATCGTCTGCGATTGAAATTTCCCCTGCTTAAACAACTAATGTACCAACATTCTTTTGTTTGTTTAAATACGGCACTGCCAACATTTTGAGATAAGCGCTGAGTAAACATTTTTCACTAACATAAATTGTGGCTCACCAAAAATTTTGGAAATCCGCCAAACCGCAGAGACCTTTCATCTCTGGTATTTAGTTACTTTGACCTGAATCGTGATGAGACACACGGTGTTGAATAGCCTGATCCAGGATCCGATGTGTTGGTGCACTCAGTCACGAACATAGCACCTCGCTCTCGAGGTCGGCTCTCTTTGTTTACTTGGATGTAGAGGCGAGCCAGTGTTAAGTTACATAGTCCAATGGTTTTGAATTTCTGCCATTTATTTAAGTTATATACAGTACAACCCCGTTAAACCAAACTTGAAGGGACCCTAGAAATTTCTTTGGATTAACCGATCATTGGTTTATCTGAACTTTGACTTTGACTTGGCTTTGACAAAAAACCGGGGTGCATTCTGAATGTACAATGTATGATTATTGTTGTTTTATGTATATACAGCTTAACCCCATTAAACCAACTCGGTTAAATCAAACGATCGGTTAATCCAAACTTTTTTCGGCGACCTGGCAAAATACTACCATTTATCATATAAAATGGATGACCTTAAAACAACATGAAAGTTTGGTTTAACTATATCGGAAGTGGCCTGGGGCCGACACTTTTGTTTGGATTAACCGACTTTGGTTTAACCAACTTTTTTATATGATAAATGGTAGTATTTTGCCGGGCCGCCGAAAAAAGTTTGGATTAACCGATCGTTTGGTTTAACCGAGCTTGGTTTAACGGGGTTGTACTGTATATATATATATATATACATATTAGGTTTATTGTATGTGTGCTTTGTTGGGGTTTTCCATCCTATCAACATATATGGTCATATCAGGATGGGTACTGACTTGTAACAGTGCGCACTCATGGTGACTTCATAGTGCTGCCCCACTGGGAGAACAGGCCACTGGTACAAAGACCCAATATCCCACCAGTCACATTATGCTGACACTGAGCCTAACCCAGTCCTTGCCCTATCCTAATAATGGTGAGTGCCAGACTAGGAAGCGACAAGTAAAAATTTTGTAAGTCATTGGATTGACTCTGCCGGGTTTTCAAAATCCCAACCATCTGCACGGGAAGCATGTGCTCAACCGATTTGGCAGTTCAGGTATATTTGTTTGTTTGTTGGAGATTTACGTCCTTACAACATCTAAGGTCATATCAGGACGGGTTCAGGCATATATACTTTCTCATTTCTACCTGTGTATGTGGCATTTCACCAGGACAAGTGGTGAGTGCAACTCCCTGCACTATTATCAGACGACATTTAGTGACTGCTGACAACAGTGTCATGCGTTACAAGCATGCACTATGTTCTGCGCCTGCACTCACTCACCCCCACACCCACCCCCAGACATACTGACTAACTGTAACATACATGCCACGTAATGCTGTTGCCTTACATTGTGTAATGTGTAGTGACAGCTCGGCCAGCAGGTGGTGTGTCAACTGGGTGTTTAGTGCATGTGGCCAATGACGTACATTATATATTGGGTGTGTATGTGTGTGTGTATATATATACATATATATATATGTATATGTATGTATATATATATATATATATA
>CM059187.1:151000549-151387613 GCA_030323885.1 Branchipolynoe longqiensis | reverse complement strand
CACCAGGCTAGGAAGCGACAAGTATCAATTTTTAAGTCATTGGTTTGACTTGACTTGACCGGGAACCGACTCGCAAACTCCCGATCTCCCGCACACGAGGCCTGTGCTCTACCGATTCGGCCACGGCGCCCTTCCGTGAGTTGTAGATGGGTACCTCTGAGCCGAGTTACTCCCGCCGCCCGTATAGTGATAAATAACCCATCAGAAAAAAGTGCTCGGTAGGCTGGGTTATGGACACCGGACGCGTTGGCCGAATCGGTAGAGCGCAGGCCTCCCGTGCGGAAGGTCAGGAGGTCGAATCCCGGTCGAGTCAAACCAATGACTTATAAAATTGGTACTTGTTGCTTCCTAGCCTTGCGCTCGGCATCAGGTCATGGTGCTGGTGGTTTGATTTCCCAGTTGGGCAGCACTATAAAGCCGCCATAAGTGCGCACTGTCACAAGTTGGTACCTGCCCTGATATGACCTTAGATATTGCATTTATTTGGTAATTTTCTAAACCAACCAGGCGAGATATTGCCATAAACGGATGAATCGGTAATGTGTATGTGCAGTCCTAGATGTGTTAGTAGGATCCTAGATGATTATGGATAACCGTAAACTGTATCAGTAATTGTGTCAGATTACATGGCAGAAAACCAGTAAGTAGACTATTCACCAGCATTTATTACTTGCCGGACGTGATAGCCAAATCGGTAAAAGCGCAGGCTTCCCGTGCGGAATGTTGGGAGTTTGAATTCCGACTGAGTCAACGCAATGACTTACAAAATTGATACTTGCCGCTACCTAGCCTGGCGCTCAGCATTACTAGGATAGGGCAAGGACAGGTTAGCTCTGTATAAGAATAATGTGACTCTGTGGGAAATTGTGTCATGGTACCGGCAACCTGGTATCCCCAGTTGGGCAGCATTATCAAGTTGTCATGAGTGTGCGCTGTCACAAGTCGGTACCCATCCTGATATGTTGCTGGGTCGGAAAGCATGAAACAAATTAACATTCATTATACAGCGCAGATCTGCATAACCGCTTAATTCGATATCCAGGTCTACCAATAACTATGGCCAGTTTCATACTTCGCATTATTTGATGTTTGTAAAACAGTGACTATTAATGCGAAGTTGGTTTGCGGTCACTTGTTTTCCACTCTCAATAGAGCGCTTTGGACTCAATATCGTGGCCAGCATTTGCCAATTCACACCGCATTTGCACAGATTATCACACATGATGAAACAAACATGGTTTCACACTCTTCTGACTTCACACTTCTAGTTTGCTGTACACAACCAGTACCTGACCCAGTACCAGAACCAATGTACTGTGATTTTGAGGCTTCCGTCTGATACCAGAGTTATATGGATGGTTGTTGGAGTATTATGTCCTGGCAACATAAAGGTCAAGGACGGGTACTGACTTGTGACAGTGCTCACTCATGGCGGCTTTATAGTGCTGCTCCACTGGGAGATCAGGCTGCCAGCACCATGACCTGATATCCAACTCAGTCGCATTATCCCGACACTGAGCCAACCAGTCCTTGCCTTATCTTAATAATGCCGAGCGCCTGTCTAGGAAGCAACAAGTTTACATTTTTACGTCATTGGTTTGAATCGACCATGGTTCAAACCTGTGTTTTCGAATTCTACGATCTACCAAAACGGGAGACGGACGCTCAACTCATTCAGCCATCCCGTCTGGTCGGCAGTGTTACAACTCGGTATCGATCCTAATGACTTTAGATGTTGCCAGGACATAAAACTGCAACAAGCAAAGAACTCACTGGCAAGATTAACGGGGTTCCACTGTAACTTCTATGTAATGCCTGGTACACACCTACCGTTTGTGCGCACCCACCTACCGTATACGATCTAAAACTGCCCGTTTCGCACACAAAAATCGCTAGGTGTGCACTCCCTGCGCACACCTAGCTATTGCGATTCGCGCATAAAACCTCAGTTTTAGGCATAAAACCGGCCGATTACGATTGCGATTCGCGATTCGAAAAATGAATCGGCCCGTTTTCAGTTTTAAGCTGGTCGGGTCGAGTCGCGAGTTTTAGTGCGCGAATCGCATACGGTAGGTGTGTACTAGGCATAAGTGATCCTGTTTTAAGCCGACATCTGGAGAACTCCGATGCGGACAGCTTTATTCCGGGCACGGTGTACCAGGCCAACACCTGAGAGCAGTTTCGGTGCAGTTTATGCAGCAATAAAAAACACACCAGAAAATAACACATACAAAATGCCACAGGCTACTGTTTAAGCAAATCCAGAAGGAGTTGAGTGGGAAAGGAATGTGATAAAAAAGATTTTTTTTAAATCAAGCACAGCGAAATAGCGAATAGTAGACAGGAAGTGTGAACACTTATTTGTCTCTCATTTTTGCTTGAGTGCAAGTAAATATGCAACACAAGGAGTAATTAGTAGCATGTGGTGAATAAGGGGTCAAATTTCCATGGATCATCAGCCCATGCTTTTTCTAATCTGTTCTTGAATGAATTTATTGACTCGGCATCAATAACATTTTGTGGGAGACTGTTCCATATATTTATGATCCTGTTTGAGAAACTGTGTTGCCTTAACTTTGAAATGGCTCTGGGTTTTACTAGTTTGAGAGTATGGCCCCGACTGCCTTCTCTTTTTATTCAAGGTGAAAAATTGGTTCATATCTATTTCATCAAAACCTTTCATAATTTTAAATACTTCAATTATGTCACTTCTTTTCCTTCTGTAGGAAAGGGTAGGAAGTTTCAATTCCAGCTTGGCCGACGTGTACAATGATCCGCTAACTGAAATAAAAATATGGGTTATGTGTTGACACATGCAACATGTTTACGGCAGGGAATGTGAGGTGCAGAAGCTTTTATGTGTACCTGCTAGTCTGCCTTGTTGTGTGGAGTTGTACCTACATTAAACAGCACCAGGCTAGACTTTTATTATGATTAATCTCCCACCGGTGAGCAACGGGAGTCTGCGAGTGGAGAGTGGAAATCTGGGATGGATAAGTGCCCAAGGTGAAGCTGGGATTGAGACAAATTCCAGTAGGAGCAGACGGGATGACCGAATGAGTTGAGCGTCCGTCTCCAGTTTTGGTAGATCGTGGGATTTGAATCGATGGGTTCAAACCCTGGTCAAGTCAAACCAATGATACTTATCGCTTCCTATCCAGGCACTCGCCATTATTAGGATATGGCAAGGACTGGTTGGCTCGGTGTCAGGATAATGTGACTGAGTGGGATATTAGCTCATAGTGTTGGTGGCCTGGTTTCCCAGTAAGGCAGCACTATAAAGCCACCATGAGTGTGCACTGTCACAAGTCAGTACCCATCCTGATACGACCGTAGATGTTGCCAGGACATAAAACTACAACAAGCAATTAACCATTCCAGAAGGATGTGAACCCATTATTACGGTGATAACCCGTTTATTAGCTCATAGAGGGCGCCACCTGCATTAGTGCATCTCCACAGCGGGAGGCTCTCTGCATTAAAGCTGCATAGTCCCATGAAAACATCACATTTTCAAAAGAAAAACATTCACCTAGATTTTCATGCCAAACGTAATTTTGCATGGTTTCATTTGAAATATCTCCAAAGTTAGGTATTTATAATATAAGATACGTCAACCTAAAGTACGGTCATATATTATGTTTATCATTATAATTGACTTTACGTTAAAGCTGCATAGTCCGATGAAGCATAACATTTTCAAAACCAAAATAATTATATAGATTTCACATCTAACCTAGATATTGCTGCACTTATTAAGCATTTAGTGCCACATAGAAGGAATACTGAAACAGTTGAATACCACCTGTTACTGCTGAAGCCTATGCCGTCAGAGTTTTGGGCTGCTTCCCAAAACTAATTCAAATTTGTTTGAATTTCAAATATCTCAAAGCTTATCCATTTAAAATAAAAGTTACTTCAAACTAAAATAGAGTAGATTGTAACAATCAATTTAATATATTTACATCAGAAAAATGAATAAAACTCAAAACCATCGGACTATGCAACTTTAAGCTTATGGCAGAAAATCAAAACCATCAAACTATGCAACCTTAAGTAAATCTACCAGTACATATATTAAGATAAGTAGGCTTAAATCTAGATAACTGTTTTGATTTTGAAATTTGATGCTTTCATCGGACTATGCCGCTTTAAGCGTATATATTAAAAGGAGTATTTGATGTGTGGAGGTACATAAAATCACAACATGGTAACACATGGGCGCCATCTGGAATGTAGGTCAATAGGTGGCAGCACTAATGCACTGCTGCAATTACAGGTGGCGCTGCAAATGGTTTAATGCCTTTTAGTATCAAACTCAATTTTGGCTCTCAAAAATGGAGTCAGTGTTGTTTATTTTTGCGCCTTGACCACAACTAAAGGTATATTCATGGCGAGAAATTTAATAAATTGGTTGGTTGTTGGAGTTTTACATCCTGGCAACATATAGGGTCATATCAGGATGGGTACCAACTTGTGACAGTGTGCACTCATGACGACTTTATAGTGCTGTCCTACTGGGAGAACACGCTGCCAGCACCATAACCCGATATCCCACTCAGTCACATTATCCTGACACTGAGCTAACCAGTCCTTTCCCTATCCTATTAATGCCAAGCACCAGGCTGAAAGTGAGAAGTATCAATTTTATAAGTCATTGGTTAGACTTGACCGGGAACTGAACTTCTGATTGCATGCACGCGAGGCCCGCACTCTACCCGCCCGTCATTTAAAAAATATATAAATAAATAAATACACGGTGTCATATAGATAAAAGATTCACCCAGTACATGTAGTACACGGGTGAATGACAGCGTAGTCTAAATACTGGCGAAAATAGCTTTATTATGGAACACGAAGTAGAATAAATGTGGCTTCTCAGATTGTGAATTTAGGCTCTCATTTCATTTCCCCATCTTTTCGACAGCTTTTATATAGGGTTGGTATTCACCCGTGTACTGCAAGTACGGGGTGAATCCTTTATCTAGGTGTCAAATGGGTAGGCTGGGGATCTAACTGACCTGACTGGTACAAATTGACAAGAGCTAAGACGGTGAAGGGGGTCTGTCACGTGATTGATTGATGGCGGTACACATGGGTTGTGTGCTGAGCAGATCTGCACACATGGATGAGGCTTACCCTGAGTGTGGTGAGCGGCTGAGTCTAAGTGTGTTGAGCAGATCATTGTACACGTAGGCCATGATTACACGGAGTGACTAGACCAGACCGGATGGCTGAATGAGTTGAGCGTCTGTCTCCGATTTTTGTAGATCGCGGGATTCGAATGAACCCTGGTCGAGTCAAACCAATGACTTAAAGATTTATACTTGGCGCTTCCTACCCAGGCGCTCAACATTATTAGGAAAAGGGGAAGGACTGGTTGGCTCAGTGTCAGGATAATGAGGGATATCGGGTCATGATGCTGGTGGCCTGGTCTCCCAGTGGTGCAGCACTATGAAGTGGCCATGAGTGTCCACTGTCACAAGTCGGCACTCGTCCTGATATAACCTTACATCTTGCCAGAACGTGAAACTCCAACGACCAACCATTACACTTAGTGTGGTAAGCAGCTCACTGTACACATGGGCCAGGCACACATTCAGTGTGGTAAGCAGCTCACTGTACACATGGGCCAGGCTTACACTCAGTGTGGTAAGCAGCTCACTGTACACATGGGCCAGGCTTACACTCAGTGTGGTAAGCAGCTCACTGTACACATGGGCCAGGCACACATTCAGTGTGGTAAGCAGCTCACTGTACACATGGGCCAGGGCACACTCAGTGTGGTAAGCGCCTCACTGTACACATGGGCCAGGCTTACACTCAGTGTGGTTAAGCAGCTCACTGTACACATGGGCCAGGCTTACACTCAGTGTGGTAAGCAGCTCACCATACACATGGGCCAGGCTTACACTCAGTGTGGTAAGCAGCTCACCATACACATGGGCCAGGCTTACACTCAGTGTGGTAAGCAGCTCACTGTACACATGGGCCAGGCACACATTCAGTGTGGTAAGCAGCTCACTGTACACATGGGCCAGGCTTACACTCAGTGTGGTAAGCAGCTCACTGTACACATGGGCCAGGCTTACACTCAGTGTGGTAAGCAGCTCACTGTACACATGGGCCAGGCTCTCACACAGTGTGGTAAGCAGCTCACCATATACATGGGCCAGGTGTGCACACATTGTGGTAAGCAGCTCACCGTACACATGGGCCAGGCGGACACACAGTGTGGTAAGCAGCTCACCATACACATGGGCCAGGCGTGCACACAGAGTGGTAAGCAGCTTATCGTATACATGGGCCAGGCACCTCAATGTACACATGGGCCAGGCTCACACTCAGTGTGGTAAGCAGCTCACTGTACATATGGGCCAGGCACACACACAGTGTGTGAGCAGCTCACTGTACACATGGGCCAGATGCACAATCAGTGTGGTAAGCAGCTCACTGTACACATGGGCCAGGCTTACACACAGTGTGGTAAGCAGCTCACTGTACACATGGGCCAGGCTCTCACACAGTGTGGTAAGCAGCTCACTGTACATATGGGCCAGGCACACACACAGTGTATGAGCAGCTCACTGTACACATGGGCCAGATGCACAATCAGTGTGGTAAGCAGCTCACTGTACACATGGGCCAGGCTTACACACAGTGTGTGAGCAGCTCACCATATACATGGGCCAGGCACACACTCAGTGTGGTGAGCGCCTCAATGTACATGACTCATGTATCATAATGTCCAGGCAGTAATGTCAGGTTGCAGTGCGGGATGCTCAGTGATGAGTTAAATGTGGTGTGAGCAGCTCGGCTGGTGCTCCCTTACCACACGCGGGCAGCAATAGGTCAGGGGCCGCGCTGCCCTGCAACACCTGTCACTGGGCTATGCAGCTGGCATACAACACCTGACATACAACACCTGGCACTGGGGTACGTAGCTGGTATACAATACCTGGCATACAACACCTGACATACAACACCTGGCACTGGGGTACGCAGCTGGCATACAACACCTGGCATACAACACCTGTCACTGGGGTATGCCGCTGGAATACAATACCTGGTATACAACACAGGGCATGCAACAAGGGCATGGAATACTTAGCATACAATATCTGACATACAACACCTGGCATACAATACTTAGGATACAATATCTGAATACAACACCTTGCATACACCACCCGGCACACAACACAGGGCATACAACACAGGGCATACAACACAGGGCATACAACACCTGGAATAGAAAACCTGACATGCATCTGACATTCAACCCTTAGGATACAACGCTTAGCATACAATGCCTGGCATACAACTCCTGCCAAACCGCACCTGACATACATGATACAACACCTGCCATAAAGCACCTGACATACAACACCTGCCATACAACGCCTGCCATATAACACCTGCCATACAACGCCTGGCATACAGCACTTGGCATACAACACTGGGCATGTAAGGTCAGTCCCTGCCACTGCAGTTTGGGATGCATCGGGGATTTTATAGATGCGTACAGGATTTACGGGTTTTCTGATGCCCCATTAAAGTTGCACCCACCCCGATTGGTGACAGTGGTCCAGTGATCGCCATCTTGGTTGCAATCTTCCCATCCTGGTTCCTTCCCTTCCCCCTTCCCCCTTCCTCCTTCCGTCCCCTTCTCCTTCTTTCCCCTTCCTCTTCCCTCCCCTCCACGTCTCCCCCTCCCCCTCCTCTTCACTCCCCATTCCCTCCCCCTCCTTCTCCCCCCTCCCCTCCCCCTCTCCTCTCCGTCCGCCTTTCCATTCGCCCCTCTCCCTCCTACCCTCCACCTCCACTCTCCCCTTTCCTCTCCTCCCTTCTCTCCAGTTTCCCCTCTCCTCTCCTCCCCTCCCCTCTCCTCCCCTCTCCTCCCCTCCCTTCTCCCCCCTCTCCTCCCTCTTCGTCTCCTCTCCTCTCCTCTCCTCCCCTCTCCCTCCTCTCCTCCCCCCTCCCCCTCCCCCTCTCCCTCCTCTCCTCCCCTCTTCCCCCGCTCTTCTCCCTTCCCCTCCTCCCCTCCATCCCCTCTTCTCACCCTTCCCATCTCATCCCCCTCTCCTCCCTCCTCGCCGCCTCCCCTCTCATCCCCTCCGGTCCCTTCTCGTCCCCTCCCACCTCCGTTCCCCTCTCCCCCCATTGCCCAGCCCCTCCCCTCCTTTCCCCCTCCCCTCCTGTCCCCCCTCTTGGCCTTCCCCACCACCCCCTCCCTTTCCCTCTGCCTTCCCCTCTCCCCTCCCCTCCACTCCCCTCCCTTCCCCTCTACCCTCCCTTCCCCCTCCCCCCCCCCCCCTCCCTTCCCTTCCATCATCCCACCCTTCCCCTCTCCTCGCGTCCACCTCCCTCCTCTCTCTCGCATCCCCCTCCCCCCCTCCCCTTCCTCCTACCCCCTACCCCCCCTACCCCCTACCCTGCCCCCCCCCCCCCCCCTCCCCCCCCCATCCCCCATCCCCGAAACTTCCGCCGGACAAAGCCTCACCTATCTCCCGCCGTGCTGGCGCCTATGGCTCCACTAGTGGCGCCACCTGTCGTTATCGTGCCGCAGCAGCGCGGGGCGCGTCACTTAACGTCCCCTGGTGAGTGCCAGATATCACGCAATGCGCCGATGCGGATATCTACTTCCGCCCGCCCGACCAATCGCAGCCCTTCACTGCAGTCCCGACAGTCCCAGACGACCGCATCAACCGACCCCCCCTCCCACCCCCCACTTCGTCATCCCACCCACACACCCGCCTCTCTACCACTGTCTGCTTCCGCTTTCGCTCTATATTCTAGGCAATCTGCGGTTGGTTGTTGGGGTTTTACGTCCTGACAATATCTAAGGTCATATCAGGACGGGCAATCTGTGGTTATACCTCAAACAAATTGCAAACGTTTCAGAAACGTACGTCGTTCCTCTGTATTAGTGACCCGTATAAACATACTGGAGGTATACAGTGATATATTTAGTGGAGCATATTTAAAATTCACATTGTGATACAAGACGTTTAACTGATAGAATTACTCTTGAATATAATACCCAACTTCTAGTGTTGGTGAATTGAAAAATATGTAGTCAGATAGGTAATTCTGCAGCATGTGTTCCCATGCAAGCGTCCTCCGCCCCCCCCCCCCGCCCCTGCTGTCCCTCCTCTCCCTCCTCTCCCTCCTCTCACTCCTCTCCCTCCTCCCCTTCAGCCCCTCCTCCACTGCTCCCCTGCTCCCCTCTTCCCCTCTTCCCCTCCCCCCCCCCCACCACCCACAGGGCACTGAACATCCAGTGCAGGTTTGTTACATGCACAGTAATTATTGCATCCGAACTGGCGTGATTGCTTACAATATAATTTGCATTAGGTTCTGTCGGCAATATGTGTGTCTACCTTTCTGTCTGCACATTTATCAGTCTGTCTGTGTGTCTGTGTGTCTCTCTTCCTTTGCCTGCCTGCCTGCCTGCCTGCCTGCCTGCCTGCCTGCCTGCCTGCCTGCCTGCCTGCCTGCCTGCCTGCCTGCCTGCCTGCCTGCCTGCCTGTCTGCTTCCCTCCACACCTCCCTCCCTACCTCTTTCTCTCCCTCCATCTCCCCTCCCTCTCCCTCTCCCTCTCCCCCATGATCCCTCCCACGTTTCATATATTCATGGTCCCTACCACCTCATTGATTCATGATCCCTACAACCTCATTGATTCATGATCCCTACAACCTCATGGCTTCATGGTCCCTACCACCTCATGGATTCATGGTCCCTACCATCTAATATTAATATATTCATGGTCCCTACCACCTCATGGATTCATGGTCCCTACCATCTCATATATTCATGGTTCCTACTATCTCATGGATTCATGGTCCTTAGCCACCTCATGGATTCATGGTCCCTACCACCTCATGGATTCATGGTCCCTACCACCTCTCATGAATTCATGGTCCCTACCACCTCATGGATTCATGGTCCCTACCATCTCATATATTCATGGTCCCTACCACCTCATATTCATGGTCCCTACCACCTCATGGATTCATGGTCCCTTCCTTCTCCCGTGAATAGATATAGTGCGCGTGCAGTTTCACCTGGCGGTAATGGCGGGAAAACGTGTAGTCTCTGTATTAACCGCTAGGTGGCGAAAGGGTGTGTGAGGGGGGCCCACATGTGTGGACCGTGACCTGCAGGGGTCGGGTATGTATCATGCTCTGTGCTTACTCGCCGGAACCAGCTGTACACGAGGTTCAAGGCTGGCACTTAATGGCTGAGTGATTGGGGTTTTATGTTTTAGCAACATCTGTGGTCACATCAGGATGGGTACCGACTTGTGTCATGGCCCACTGATGGCGATTTCGCAGTGCTGCCCCACTGGGTTGCCAGTTACCACGCCGCTGCCACAATGAAAGTACCCACTGATGGCGACTTCACAGTGCTGCCAACTGGGGTACCACGCCGCTGGCATCATGACAGTGGCTACTGATGGCGACTTCACAGTGCTGCCCACTGGGATACAATGCCACGGGCACCATAACCCAATATCATGTTCAATCGTTGCCCTCTCCTAGTAATGCCGACTACAGTTCAACCCAGTTAAACCAAGCTCGGTTAAACCAAACGATCGGTTAATCCAAAGTTTTTTCGGCGGCCTGGCAAAATACTACCATTTATCATATAAAAGTTGGTTAAACCAAAGTCGGTTAATCCAAAGTATCGGTTAATCCAAGCAAAATTGTCAGTCCCCAGGCCACTTCCGGTATGGTTAAACCAAACTTTCATGTAGTTATAAGTTTTTGCCAAAGCCAAGTCCGATCAGCGGTTTCCCGACTTTTGGGAAATTGATTTTGACACTTGTCGATATGAAAATTTCCCGCCGATCGGCAATTTCCCGATTTTTGTGGATTGATTTTGACACTTGTCGATATAGGAATTTCCCACCGATTGGCGGTTTCCCGACTTTTGTGCAATGCCCCGCTTTTTTTAGGTCTGTTCTCATCCCTGAGTGTTTTGACTTGTCCGCTGTTGTGACTCACTCCCCCCCCCCCCGGGTTCCCGATCAACCGTGTGAGTGGTCTACATGTCCTGATATGACCTTAGATTTTGCTAGGACGTAAAACAACAACAAACAAACAAACAAACAAACAAACATGTACTGCAGTGACCCAGGTATATTATGATAATGTGCAAGTGGCGTGTGACCCAGCACCAAGGCACCAACTTGAGAACATAGTACACAGTTTTATGTATGGGAATGTGTGTCAGTTGTCATCTCTGAAGAATATCCGTATATATGGATAGTATCGCGTGTAATAATTCAAGGAGTATCATTGGCTAATTAGGTCCTGGCAACAGCTAAGGTCATATCAGGATGGGTACTGACTTTTGATAGTGCGGACTCATGGCGACTTTATAGTGCTGCTCCACTGGGAGGCCAGGCCACCAGCGCCATGACCTGATATCCCACTCAGTCACATTATCCTGGCACTGAGCTGGCCAGTTCTTGCCCTATCCTAATAATGCTGAGCGCCTGGCTAGGAAACGACAAGTATCAACGTTTAAGTCATCCCGTGCTGATTTGACCTTAGATGTTGCGGGGTGTAAAACTCCAACAACCAACCAATCCGGTGGGTTCGAATCCGACGATATACCAAAACGGGAGACGGACGCTCAACTCATTCGGCCATCCCGTCTTGTCATACATATGAATAAGTAAAGTTGTGTTGGTCATGTTTGTGCCCCTTTTAGGTACACTGTGAGTTATAAACTAAGTTACAGTATTTTACAGTGTTTGACCACGTTACACAACCGGGCGTGGTGGCCGAATCGGTAGAGCGCGGGCCTCGTGTGCGGAAGCTCGGGAGTTCAGTTCCTGGTCGAGTCAAACCAATGACTTAAAAAATTGATGCTTGTCACTTCCTAGCCTGGCACTCGGCATTAGTAGGATAGGGCAAGGACCGATTCACTCAGTCTCAGGGTAGTGTAACTGAGTGGGATATCGGCTCATGGTGCCAGTGGCCTGATTTCCCAGTGTGCACTGTCACAAGTCGGTGCCTGTCCTGATGTGACCTTAGATGTTGCCAGGACGTAAACTGCAACAACCAACGAACCACGTTACACACACAGTGAAGTGACTCGACCACTTCCTGTTTGTCATGTTCAGTTGCTGCCTGGTGGCGCAAGTCTGCAAGCGCCGAGTCTCCCCCTGGTGGGTTAGGCGGGAACTGACACGCGGTCTCGCCATCTGGTGGCTCTGGTCTGAATTAAATTTGCTTAGTCAGACGGTTTTGAGTTTCTGTCATTTTCTTAGATACATGTATTAACTTGATCATTATAATCTACTTACTTTAGTTTGAAGTAACTTTTTATTTTAAATGCCTACCCTTTGAGATATTTAAATGCAAACATGTACAAATAATTTTGGCTAGCACGCCAAAACCCTCAGTATAGACTTCTGCACTATATACGTCTGCACTATAAACTTCTGCAATAGCACGTTCTACTAAATTGCCTCAGTATTCCCTTTTAAGTGGCGACAAATGTTTAATAACTGCACCAGTATCTAAATTGTAGAATTAAATCTAGATAATTGTTTTGGTTTTGAAAATCTGATGTTTCCCTCGGACTATGCAGCTTTAACCAGAACAGAGGCTCGGGTGTCATGTAGGCACATAACTTGATTTAATTAAAGCTGCATAGTCTGATGAAAGCATCAATTTAAAAAGAGTCAAAACACCTACCTAGATTTGATCCTACCTATCGAACTTAGATATTGGTGCACTTAGTGAGCATTTGTTTTTTGTATCATCATCATGCTGTGGGTCGCGATGCGACAAAGACTGCTTTCATTACTTGACTGCCGCTCTCGATTTAGCTCTCTGCTGTGAGAGTGATGTCCATGAGTCAGTCTTAATGCCTCTCAGCTTCAGGTTTCTCTTGATGGTATCCTTGAACCGGAGACGATGGCGCCCTCTCTTTCTGTAACCAGAAGACAGATGAGAGTCGAGGATCTGCTTTGGTAGCCTGTCGGATGACATCCTCATGAGGTGTCCAGTCCACCAGAGATTCTTTTTGATCAGAAGATCTTCCATAGAGGGCAGCCCCGTCCGTTCGAGTATTTCCTTATTTGTCACTTTTTTGTATAGAGCCCATTTAATCGAAGCTGTTACATCTGATGTCTATGGTGTCAGAATTTGGACGTCCTTGCCTCAATTTATTTGGCATGTTTTGACTTCAAATATCTCAAAAGTTAGCCATTTAAAATAAAAGTTGCTTCAAACTACAGTAAAGTAGGTTATAATAATTAATCTAATGTATTTATCTCAGAAAATAGCAGAAACTCAAAGCCATCGTACTGTGAAACTTAGGATATTAGATCACAAGCAAGCATGTGTAGTCGCTAACCAAGATCATAATCTGCTGAGCCTCATGTGTTGTTGTTCACTGCTTCTTGCAGAGGCAGTCTTGCCACAGTTACTGGGGGCGCTGTGTTCGAACGACATGACAGCGAAGGAGCATCTAGAGACCCAACAGGCGCTCTTCAAGCAGTTCGCAGAAATCCTAGACTTTGTACTCAAGTTCGATGACCTCAAAGTAAGTATTGATTTGGTTTTTAAAGGTATTGGATATGGACTGGCAGGGTTTCCGCCAGAAAATAATTTCAGAGTACGCAGAATTGGGGAAGGGGGGTTGGGGGGTGGAGGCTTTGAGGGTTCAGAATAGTACCGTCAGGAAATTTAAGGGTGCAGAATTTTACCCTCTGGCAAAAGCCTGACTTGGTTACTGAAATTGTGACTAACTCAGGTCTAACGCAGCAGGAGGAGAGGGCGGCAGATGGCGCCACCGGTTCAGATTGGGAAGTTGGTTAAGAGGCATATAAATGATAGATCCCCTTCCGTACTTTTATACTCACATAATGCATTATACATCACAGTTACTGTGTTAATTTCGATACTTGCTCCTATTTGTGCATTTAAGTTTCTGTGAGTTTTCACAGTTGATTTGAATTCGAATACAAAGTTAAAAATGAAATATTGATCCATCTAAACACAATTAAGAAAAGACATTACGGGCAACAGAACGGAAGAACTGCGTGGCAATACCTGTGTACTTCATATAGATCTTTGAACACATATTTGATTACACAAATGGAGATGCAATGCAAAGATCTGCCAGAGGGCATTTGTCCGAGTACATAACTAGCTATTCTAAATTAATTGATAACAATAGATTTAATTTAGAACGGACGGTAGAATTATAGTTTTTCGAAATTGTTAATACATTGTAATGTTGCACTTTGTAATGCAATGTAATTCACTATACTGCAATGTAAGACAACGTAAGGCAATGTATGGCGATGTAATTCAATGTAGTGCAGTGCAATTCAATGTAGTGCAGTGCAATTCATTGTAACGCAGTGCAAAGCAATGCAGTGGAATGCAATGGAAGTCAATGCAAGGCAATGAAATCCAATGTATTGCAATGTAATGCAATGTAGTGTAAAGTAATGCAATGTGATGCAATATTACACGATGCAATGCAGCATAACGAAACTTGCACTGTAATGTAATATAATGCAATGTAATGACATTCAATGACATAAATGACATGCAATGATATACAGTGAAATCCAATTTAATGCAATGCAATTAAATGTAATGCAATTAAATATAATGCAATGAAAGTAATGCAGTGGAATGCAGTCTAATGTAATTCAATGCAATGCAATGTAAGGCAATGTATGGTGCTGTTTTCCTTCAGATGACGAATCCCTCGATACAAAATGACTTCAGTTACTACAGACGAACGTTAAGTCGAATGAAGATGGCCAATGAGGTACAGAACATTTCCAGTATCCTCTTTAATTATTCAACATGTGGTTTCCACTATTTAGTCCAAATCGGCTAATATGGAATTACATTGGCTCTCAATGATTACTTAAAGCTGCATACTGCAAAGAATGCATCCAAGAACAAACATCTAGCTTTTATCAATTCGCTGGGGTTCAAATCCCATGACCTGCCACACAGGAAGCCGCTTGACCCGCTTCTCTTTTACAAAAATGTGCGTCGGGTTCATTGCAGGACATAGACGAAATGCTAGATGTGAATAACGAGATGGCAAACCGGATGTCACTCTTCTATGTGCACGCAACTCCCGTGCTGCGCACGCTTAGTGACACAACATCAAAATTAGATTTTGTATGACATCTTTTACCAAAAATGTGCGTCGGGTTCATTGCAGGACATAGACGAAATGCTAGATGTGAATAACGAGATGGCAAACCGGATGTCGCTCTTCTATGCGCATGCAACTCCCGTGCTGCGCACGCTTAGTGACACAACCTCAAAATTAGATTTTGTATGACATCTTTTACCAAAAATGTGCGTCGGGTTCATTGCAGGACATAGACGAAACGCTAGATGTGAATAACGAGATGGCAAACCGGATGTCGCTCTTCTATGCGCACGCAACGCCCATGCTGCGCACGCTTAGTGACACAACCTCAAAATTTGTTTCAGCGGTGAGTTCCTAAAGGATGTTGAAAGTGAATTGAGTTGAGTTTTATTTAACCACAAACTTGTAGTAGGGTCACTGTCTGACTTCCCCACAGGGTGATCTTCAAGCCGAGCAACCAATGTTACATTAAATTAACGTTCAAACTTATGCAAAATACATTGTTACAACAAATCGGCAATTGAAATCTTTACCGAGAATCAGATATGTCCCTGTGTGTATATATGTCTATGTAAGCATTTGAGATGTGGACTTATCGAAGGATGATGAAAATATCATGGACAAAGAAGATCACCAACAAAGAAGTTCTCAGAAAAATTAAAAATAAGAAAAGCTTGTTTGCCACTGTACAGACAAAGAAACTTATTTATTTTGGCCACATCATTCGTCAGAGTTCAATATACCGTACATTGTTGGAAGGGAAGGTGAATGGCAGCAGAGGGAGAGGGAGACCAAGAACATCATGGTTTACAAATATTTCACAGTGGACAGGCTTGAATTATTCACAGTCTATCAGAACAGCACAACATCGGGACAAGTGGATAACCATTGCATCCAACCCTCGACTAGAGGATGGAACTATTGATTGATTGAAGCATTTCACATGCATATATATACAATAGCATAATTCAGCTGCATTATTGATCAATTAATTAGCACTAAAAAAAGGTAAATACAAATTCGGTGTTATGAATCTGTGAATAATAAAACTTAAATAACTAGCAAAAACTAAGTAATACCTTTCTCCTCCTCTCCGCGTTTCTGAAGCAAAGCTATGACAATTTCTTTTTGCTATTTAATTGGAACAATTAAAACCGTGTTTAACTTTAAAAGCTGCCTCGCTGAGGAAAGCATACAATTTTCAAATCTAAACCACCTTACTGTACTGACAGTACAGGGGTGAAAACCAACCCGTTAGAAAAGCTGGTGAAGAATTTCGACATGCTGGGGAAATTAATTTAGTGAATAATGTCTTAATTTAAGAAGCAAAATATATTCTTTATCTATGTTTTTATATTTACCCTCTACCTTTGAGTTGAAAAATATAATAAAACATATAATTTAATATAATTTAAAGGTGAAATCGACGGCGTTCTATAGCTGCCATCTTGTCTTTTTGGATTCTCTCCCATTTCACCAACTCTGTGCCAATATATGTAGCCATTTGATCCTGGAACCACAATTTCTAGTTCCTGTTTCATACTAAAGCTATTTTCGCCCGTATTTACACTACGTTGTCGTTCACCCGTGTACCAAAAGTACGGATGAATCTTTTATCTACTTTGCAGCACACTAGGTCTGCAGTAAGAGGTGGACAGGGCCGCAGCACACAACATTGCGAGTTCCCATAGCATAATGACTGTCACACCACGAATACACAATAGTAATAACCGATCCAAATTCCGCCCATCTATACTAGTATAATTCCCTGTATAATTAATTATACACCTTATCTCTTTGTGTACAGAACAAGGAGCTGCCAGTAGAAAACACGACGGACTGTCTCAGTACAATGGCTAACATTTGCAGAGTTATGATAGAAAATCCGTAAGTAAAATCACCTTTTGGAAGATGGCTTATTTATGTTTACCGGTCATAGCTAAGTTAAGATGAAAGAACTGTCTGGAGTGAGTCTGAGTAGTTTACCTTTACAAGCCGTGGTAATTTGTCAATAACGAGCGTAAACCAGACGGGATGGCCGAATGTGTTGAGAACCTGCTTCCCATGTGGCAGGTCATGGAATTAGATCTCGGCCAAGTTAAATCAATGACGTACAAATGTATACTTGTCGCTACCTAGCCAGGCACCCGGAATTACTACGATAGGGCAAGCAGCAGTAGAATGAGGAGAATCAATTGGTTGTGATTTAAATTTCGCCTGCTCAATTGATGAATGTAACGACTATGAGCAATTTATTTAAACAAATTACTTTTTGAAATATGGATTAGTGAGAATGGAAAATATCATGGAACCAAAATGTTTATTAATTAGTTCTTTATCAGTTTAAATAGATAAGTAAAGATAAGAACAACAAGAACATGGTTTCTCAGGCCAGTGACACCACACTTTTGAGTTCTGCCTACCCCAACTCTTTTTATATTAACAATTTCTTTTTTGTTAATCAAATATAAAAACAATTCTGTGCTACCGAATTAAAACGGCTGCGGCGGGTTTGTTACTGTGTGTTTTTAATATCCTAGCAACATCTTAGCTCAGTTTTGTGGTGAATTACCTGACAAATATTTGTCCAAATGAAAATTAAAAAAAATATACAACCGATCCCAATTTCCCGAATCAAATACTTAAACAATTATTTTTGTTTTAAATCGCCAAATTGGGATAAAATTTGCCTGAGAAAAAAACCTATGTGTTTTTACTTGACCTTAAGATGCATAATTCTGTTTCAGAAATTACCGAACCAAGTTCCGGAATGAGGAGACGATCATGTTCTGCTTACGGGTGATGGTTGGAGTAATCATTCTTTACGACCATGTACATCCCATCGGGGCTTTCGCCAAGGCGTCCAATATAGATGTGAGTACGCAGTCAGTTTGTAACAACTAGCATTTGATTCGTAACAGCTAGCATTCACTTCGTAATAGCTAGCTTTTAGTAACAGCTGGCATTCGCTTCATAACAGATAATGTTTGCTTTGTAACAGCTAGTGTTTACTTTGTAACAGCTAAGTTCACTTTGTAACAGCTAATGTTCACTTTGTAACAGCTAGTGTTTGCTTTGTAACAGCTAATGTTCACTTTGTAACAGCTACTGTTTGCTTCATAACAGCTAGTGTTTGCTTTGTAACAGCTAATGTTTGCTTCATAACAGCTAGTGTT
The DNA here is from genome assembly GCA_030323885.1 of Branchipolynoe longqiensis. Classification (NCBI taxonomy): domain Eukaryota; kingdom Metazoa; phylum Annelida; class Polychaeta; order Phyllodocida; family Polynoidae; genus Branchipolynoe; species Branchipolynoe longqiensis. The sequence goes on along the minus strand of CM059187.1, from coordinate 151,369,286 downwards.
TGCTTTGTAACAGCTAATGCTCACTTTGTAACCGCTAATGTTTGCTTCATAACAGCTAGTATTTGCTTTGTAACAGCTAATGTTTACTTTGTAACAGCTAGTATTTGTTTTGTAAAAGCTAATGTTCACTTCGTAACAGCTAATGGTTGCTTCATAACAGCTAGTATTTGCTTTGTAACAGCTAATGTTTACTTCATAACAGCTAGTGTTTGTTTTGTAACAGCTAAGGTTCACTTCCTAACAGCTAATGTTCACTTCCTAACAGCTACCTTTCTTTTTGTAGCAGCTAACATATGCTTTGTAACAGTTAGCATTCATTTGTAACAGCCAACATTCACTTCATAACAGCTAGCGTTGGCTCGTAACATGGCTAGGGTAGGGCAAGAAGCAGTGGAATGAGGAAAACCAATGTCCGCGATTGAAATTTCCCCTGCTTAATAAATTAATGTACAAAAAATCCGCAAAAACATCTTGGAAGTGCATATTGTGCAGGCTGTACTTTCAATGTTAGGTTCAGGTGTCCGCGTTAATTGGACCAGGTTCGATCCAGGGCTGATTCAATCTTGTCGCTACTTCACACCGGACGCAGTGGCTGAATCGGTAGAGCACAGGCTTCTCGTGCGGATGGTCGGAAGTTTGTATCACAGCCGCGTCAAACCAATGGCTTACAAAATTGATACTTGTCGTTACCTAGCCTGGTGCTGTGCATTAATAGTCATGAGCAAGAACTGGTTGGCTCCATCATGGTACTGGCAGCCTAGTCTCCCAGTGGGGCAGCACTATAAAGTTGCCATGAGTGCGCACTTTCACAAGTCGGTACCCATCCTGATTTGACATAAAACTCCAACAGCGAATCAACCAACCAACCGTAAAAATACCAACAAACACAGTAATTCAATATGTATTACGGACATGGTGATATGAATTGGTTACCATGGAAATGACTGATATAACAATGAAAAGAGCGGTTACATACACGTTTGGGACATTGACTGCGCGGCAGATTGGTGTTGGTGCCGCCACCTGGTGTCTAAAGGTGGAAAACTCCCAGATCAGTCCATGGCACCACCTGTTGTATACTAACGGCATCTGGAGTAGGGTAGTTCTCGCAACAACCACCAGGGGATAAGTTGCACTCACTGTGCATAGACGGTGGCGCCACCGTTCAATTTGTTTTACTGGCTAAGAATTACCGACTGTTGACTCTGCCCAATTCAGGATGGCTGTGAATATGTTGATTGTTTGGTGTTTTACGTCCAAACAACATCTAAGGTCATATCAGGGCGGGCCCATGAAAATAGTAGCGTGCAATCCGAATCTAATAGAACTGTTTGCAATTTTTTTTTTTTATATTAAAATCTATGTTTTGTTATTTATTATATTTGTTGATTAAAGGTACATAGTCCAGTGAAAGCCTCATTTCTTTCCTATACCAACACTCTTAGGTTAGGTCCTGCATATATAACATAGATACTGGTGTACTTATTAAGCATGTGGTGCTGCATAGAAGTGCATATGAAATCTATTTGATAGAATCTGTTGAAGCTGAAGCCTATGTATGGTTTGGCATGTTTTCCATTCAAATATCCCCAATGTTAGCCACTTGTAATAGTTGGTTGGTTGTTGGAGTTTTACGTCCTGGCAACATCTAATGTCATATCAGGACGGCTTCCTAGCCTGGCACTTGGCATTAATAGGATAAGCAAAGGACTGGTTAGGTCAGTGTCAGGATAATGTGACTGAGTGGGATATCTGGTCATAGTGCCGTAGGTCTGATTTCCCAATGGGGCAGCTCTATTAAGTCGCCATAAGTGTGCAATGTAACAAGTCGCTGCCCATCCTGATATGACCTTAGATGTTGCTAGGACGTAAAACAACAAACAAGATGCTTGCTCTCCAGCAGATCTTTGGGTAATTCCCATGTTTTTATAATTAAGCATGTGTTTGGAGAGTGATAGGAACCACAATGGTATCATCACCATGCAGTGTCACCTGGTGCGGTAGTCTAATCGGTAGAGTGCAGGCCTCGCATGCGGAAGGCGGGGAGTTCGGTTCCCGGTCGAGTCAAACCAATGACTTTAAAATTGATACTTGTCGCTTCCTAGCCTGGCGCTCAGAGTTAATAAGATAAAGATGGGCATGGACTGGTTAGCTCACTGGTGTAAAACTTCAACAACCAACCAACCAACCATGCAGTTTCTGTTTTGCTTCTTGTGAGTTTATAGTTGATTTTATTATGCATACATTAATGAATACCTCACCACAAGGTTGGTATTCAAATGTAAATCGCTCAACTATGAGACCTCAGAAATGTGCATGTGCAAAATGGATTCTAAACAGGGTTCAACGCGGTATACATTGCGCTTTTCGGTTGTTCCACCTAAATGATACTAGCTATGCACAAATATGCAGGAAAGTGTTAGTTGGTGTACAATAATGACCACTAGTTTGTATACAATATCTGTTGACGTAAATATTACTGTCTTTTCACACATGTTAATTTCTAGATAAAAACAGCGATGAATAGATCCTACTCACTCTTTCCCATGAATATGGATGGACTGTGCTGCTGACACAACATAAAATCAGCATCAGTTAATTAATTAATCAATCAATCAGTCTATTGATTAATAAATAGTTACATATGCACCATAATTACTAAAGCTGGAGGACCAGTGCCTCGATGATAAACAAAAAAAATTCAATTAGAATTAAAAACCTCTAAAAACAAAATATCTAAATCCTGGAAACTCTGTCCTTTGTGTATATGTTGTCAAATTTGCATCGGTCAAAATTGGACAGTGCTTTGAGATACACATCCCTACACATGCATATGTGTACATGAACATACTAATATATATATATATATATATATATATATATATATATATATATATATATATATATATATATATACACACACAACATCTATCAGAGATGAAAGATTTCCGCGATTCCGCGGATTTCCGCGATTTTTTTATAACAGCAATTGGTTAGTCAGAATTCCATACCGGGCGCGGTGGACGAATCGGTAGAGCGCGGGCCTCGCATGTGGGAGTTCGGGAGTTCGGTTCCCGGTAGAGTCAAACCAATGACTTATAACATTGATACTTGTTGCTTTCTAGCCTGGCACTTGGCATTAATAGGAGAGGGCAACAACTGGTTAGCTCAGTGTCAGGATAATGTGACTGAGTGGGATATCAGGTCATGGTGCCAACAGCCTGGTCCCTCAGTGAGGCAGCACTGTCACAAGTCGCTACCCATTCTGATATGACATTAGATGTTGCCATGACGTAAAACTCTAATATATATATATATATATTTTTAAATTGACATAAACCCCCCAAAAAACTATCGGACTATGCAACTCTAACAGCCACAGTTTGTACACGTGTACACACTTTGTACACGTGTACACACGTGTGCACACATGTGCAACACACTCAGCCATGGTCTCTTTGACGTATTATTCCTGACATTCCTGCGTCTTAATAACACATTTTAATGGGCTCCGACTAACTAAATCACGTGTGTACATTGTGACTGGACCTCTCTGTGTGGTAGTTAGAAGTCATCACCAACACAAAGCCGGCGCAACAGTTAGACTGAGCAGAAAAGAAGTGATGAAAGAAATGTCAATGCTGCATTGTCCGATAAAAGGACCGGGCGCGCTGGTTGAATCGGTAGAGCGCAGGCCTCCCATGCGGGAGTTCAATTCCCGGTCGAGTCAAACCGATGACTTTGATACTTGATACTTGTCACTTCATAGCTTGGTGCTCGGCATTAATAGGATAGGGCAAGTGTCAGGATAGTGTGACTTAGTAGGATATTTGGTCATGGTGCTGGCATCCTGATTTATAGGTGGGGCAGCAGTCTAAATTTGCCATGAGCGTGCACTGTCACAAGTCGGTACCTGTCTTGATATGACCTTAGATATTGCCATCACATAAAACTCCACAACCAACCAATAAAAGCATAGAGATTTTTAAAGCATAAGACTTAAGCCTGGTACTCACCTCCCGTATACGATTCATGCGCTAAAACTGACTGCCCGATGCGACCCTTCACAACCCGACCCATCCCGTTTCCCGACTAAAACTGCCCGATTCATTTTTCGAATCTTATAAGATTCCAGTCTTAAGTCCTAAAACTGAGTTTTAAGTCGCGAATCGGAAGGCTTAGGGGGTCATACACCTAAAGACTGAAACCGACTAAAACTCAAACTTAGTCGCGAAACGGGCAGTTTTAGGTTTTATATGGGAGGTGTGTACCGGACATTATGTAGATTTGAAACTAGATATCCAACTTAGATGCTGGTGCACTTATTAAGCATTTGGTTGTTACGTAGAGGGGGATACTAAGTAAATTATTAGAACCTGTTCACAAACACGCAAAGTTACTTCAAACTAAAGTAACGTAGATAATGATCAATCTAATTGTCTTTAAACTTTACGACAAAAATTCAAAGCCATCAGACTATGCAACTCTAAAGCGCTTTAAGGGCGCATTCCTTACACGCGGAATGCAGCATCTGGTATGCGAATGGCATGATTCCTTACACGCGGCATGCGGCATGCAGCATGTGGCACACGACTGGCTATATTTAAAAAATAAAAATAAACAAGTATACTCAATACTGCACTGTATATGACCTAATATGGCATTTATATCTATGTACCTCTTGGTACGTCACATGGGGGTACTACCTTTATAATTACCAAATTATATATAAGTATTCATATTTTTGTGGCTATGGTAGCATTTTTACCAACCCGAACCCCACCACCACCACCACTACCATGTTTCCCCTCTGCACCCTTGTGTGTGACCGTTCCGTAATGCTCAGTCGCCTCTCCTCATCTAAAACTAATGGACAAGTGCGACTGACGTTTCTATTCGCACACGACGTGCCGCATACCGCATGCCGCACCGATCGCTACAGGGACTGATCGAGTTGACGCATTCGCATTTGCATACCGCGTGTAAGGAATGTAGTCCATTGACTTCAAGGCGTTTCGATTTTTTGCCACATTCGCATACCGCATGCCGTGTGTAAGGAATGTGCCCTTTATCTTAAATACTGCCAACGACACCCAATTTTTAAGTCATTGGTTTGACTCGGCCAGTGTTCAAACCTTGGTTTTGAATCTGAACCCAGGTTATTTAATTCCGTGACCTGTCGAATGAGGAATTGGGCACTCAACTCATTTAGCAATCCCGTTTGGGCAACTGTTATATGTGCAGGGGTCTAGTTTGGGATTTTTCAGTGGTATGCAAATGGCATTAAACGCTATTGGAACAAGACGCGATGGAAGGAAATGCTAGAAAAATATATATGTGTATATATATTTGTAATATTTGTAATCTCACCTGGTACGCAGCCTCACACCTGAATATATTGGGGGGCTAGGCCCCCTAACGCGTCCTCTGAGTACCGCTTGTCACTCAGGAAGTACTGAAGCTGTGATGTCCTAATTGCAAACTACTTGTTTTGTTTGTTGTTTTACGTCCTAGCAACATCTAAGGTGCTGGCGGCCTGGTCTTCCAGTGCGCATGTCTCAAGTCGGTACCCGTCCTGATATGACCTTAGATGTTGCTAGGACGTAAACCAACAACAAACAAACAAACAAAACATCTAAGGTCATATCAGGATGAGAACCGACTTGTGACAGGGTGCACTGATGGCGACTTTATAGTGCTGCACCACTGGGAAATCAGGCCGTCGTCACCATGACCTGATATCCTACTCAATCATATTATCCTGACACTGAGCTAACCAGTCCTTGCCCTATCCTATTTATGGCGAGCGCCAGGCTAGGAAGAGAAGTATTTTATTTTAAAGTCATTGGTTTGACTCGACCGGGATCCGAACTCCCAACCTTCCGCATGTGAGGCCCGCGCTCTACCATTTAGGCCACCACGCCCGGTAATTGCGAACTATGTCTATATCGGTTTAAATGAGTGAGCCACGTGCATAGTGTACACACTGATCTATTTGTCTTCAGTTAGTAACACCTGCCAAATGTGACTGATCATTGCCTGTCTGCGGGATGTTATTAAAGCTGCATAATCCGATGAGTGCAGCAATTTTTGTTCACTAAAACACTGACCTAGATTTAGTCCTGCATATTCAAATGAGATACTGGTGCACTTATTAAGCATTTACTGCTGCATAGAAGGAATGCTAATTCAATTTAATAGAACCTGTCACTGCTGCAAGTCATTCAACCCTATGATGTCCACCATTTTGATGTGTACGCCAACATTTATTTTGGACCCTTTCTCTTCAAATATCTCTAAAGTTAACCCTTTCAAATCAAAGTTACCTCAAAGTGAAGTAAAGTTTGATTGATTGATTGGTGGTTGCTTTACACCGTGTCGGCAGTAGAGGCCATATTCACGGCGAGAAATGTTAGTTTTTTTGTTCAAACCATCACTTTTACATGTAAAAGCAGACAATCAGTTATGTGCCAATAGGCACTCATTAAATTAGAAAGCTCACAATCATATATTTGTGGTCAAGGGAAACAAATTCCCATAGAAAAAGAAAAGTTTTATTAATAGTTGATAGAATTTATTTAGTAAACTATATGAGGTGGTACAGTCCAGCTGCCCTCAAAAAGGCTAACATGTTTTCTTGTTTTACTTTAGTAAAAAGGTCATGCATACTGTCTGCAGTGTAGAATTGTTGGCGCAGGGCCAACAAATCAACGCAACTTAGTAAAATGTGTTTGAGTGTCAGCGGGGACTGACAACTAATACATGCAGGGGGAGGTTCCCCCTTGAGCAGAAAAGCATTTGTAAGCCATGAGTGACCAATACAGCAGCGGCTAAGGACCACTTTGCCCCACCGACCTCCCACATGAGTCTGTGGTGATTTTCCCACAGATGGATCAATTTCTTTAAGTTTATTAATGTTTTCATCCCACTCATGTTGCCATTTGGATTTTATGTGGGTAGTTATTAGTGGTTTCAGATCAGAGTGAGGGATCAGACACGGTTCAAGATCACAGTTCAGGGCCTTCTTCGCAGCCCGATCAGCTCGTTCCTTTCCTTGTATGCCAGCATGGCCAGGCACCCAGCACAGGTGGATGTCATACCCATCCGTTTTATAAATGACCGTTGCTAGAATAGGGTGATTCATTTTCAGTCCAGCAACAGCCAGGAGGCAACAGAACGAATCACTGTATATAACATAGTTAGTGTGGTTGGATACCTCGATACACTCCAACGCGAGAAGGAGTGCTCAGGCTTCCGCAGTGAAAATCGAGCTCTGATCGGGCAAGCGTACGCCACATTTTTCCCGTCGGCAGACTGCCACAGCAGCTACCCGGCTTTGGTCTTTCGATCCATCAGTGTATATGGAGAGGTGGTCTGCAAACTGGCCTTGAATCTCTGCATGCAGTCGTTGGTACTCGAGTGGATGTGTCCCAGACTTCCTCAGTTCCGTGAGTCGGAGGATAACCGATGGCTCCCTCAATGAAGTAAAGTAGATCATAATGATCAAACTAAGACAATCACACCAGGCTTGTGACCACTTTGCGACCATTGTGACCAAAAAAAACCGGATGTGAGCAGGTGGTCGCAAGTGGTCGCATAAAGGTTTCTATTTGGTCCTGAGTGGTCGCCAACCATTGTGGTCAACAAACAAGGAAGTCTTGGGACTCATTTGTGACTGATTTGAAATTGAACGCTGATTGGTCGCAAACCAGTCGCAAATCAATCCCCGACCAGTGCCCGACACTCGCCAACCAATTGCCAACCGATCACCAAGTGATCAACCAATTGCCAGTTGATTGTCAACAATTGCTAACCGATCACCAACTGATCAACCAATCACCAACCTGTCTTCCCAGGTCTTCGGTGGCAGCCACCAACGCCTCACCCCCCACCCTCCTCACCCCCCACACCCCTCACCCCCACGCAGATACACCCGTCATGCAGACAACCTCTCCTCCCCCCCCCCCCCCCCCCCAACACACATCTATCACACATTCCACACCTCTCACCCTTCCCTCCTCCACACCAAGCCCAACCCCACCCACACCGCTCCACCCACACATACTCACTCCCACACTCCACCCAACCCCCCAACCCCCACATACAGACAACACCCCAACACATCTCCCACACATACTCACCCCCACACCCAACCACCTCACCCCCACATACAGATACCCCCCCCCCCACACACACACATCTCCCACACATACACATATCCCCCACATACACTCATCCCCACATACCACAAACCCCTCTCGGAGACACACTCCTTATCCCCCCCACACAGATACACTCTCCCCACCCCCACCCCGACATCCCCCCTCCCCCTGCTGTGTTATCCTTGGCGCCTCGTAGGGTCGACATGTACCAACGCTATCTGGCGCACATTGAACTAAAGTATTCAATGAATGTTGTAGTAAACTGTTCTTTGAATGAGCGATTGGTGATCACCATAACTCTCTGCCACCCTTCTCATCCCCCTCCTTTCCTCCTTCCCCTTCCTCCTCTCCCCCTCTCCTCCCGCTCCTGACCCCCCCCCCCCCCTCCTCCTCCTTCTCCTCCTCCTCCTCCTCCTCCTCCCCCTCCCCCCTCCTCCCCTCCTCCCCCCTCCTCCCCCCTCCTCGCCGCTTCCCCGCCGCTTCCCCCTCCTCGCCGCTTCCCCGCCGCTTCCCCTTTATCCCCCCCCCCCCTTCTCCTCCCTCTCTCTTTCCCTCTTCCATTCTCTCTCCACCCTCCCCTTCATCTCTCCCATCCTCTCCCCTCTCTAACTCCTCCTCGTCCCTCGTCCCTCCTCCCTCCTCCCCCACCTCCCTCTCCCCCTCCTCCCCTCCTCCTCCCCCTCCCTCCCCCTCCCCTCCCCCTCCCCCTCCCCTCCCCCCTCCCCTCCTCCCCCCTCTCTCCCCCCTCTCTCCTCTCCCCCCTCCCCCAAATTAATAAAAATGCATAACAATTTGGCACAAACATGGGTGGATGGATGCAATATAATAATATAATGAATATGTTTAACACACAAATCTCCATAATTAAGCATTTTGAGCTAAGAAACATACAATTTCAGTCACCTTACATGATGATGTTTACATCACCATTGATTAGACATAAGTACTTCTTGTTCTAAATATTAAAATGTCAAATGTGTCAACAAAAACTTGTTTCAAATAAATATATAAGCAATATCTAATTAGCTCTTCTCATTTTCTATTTCTACATATGTCATTAACCATAGCATATAAATATAAACATGAATAAAATAAGTAAAACTGACTCTGCCAAGATTTGTCTAAATCTAAATGCACATGGCATAAGATGTGCTAATTATATTGATGTAAATGCAATGTTGGATCAAATTAATTTATTATATATATTTTTTTAGTTAGTGTTCTATGTTTCAAAGAAGAGCCGAGTTGAGCTGAAACTAGCACATTTCATAAGTGCACCCAGTGTAGTAGCATGTGCCATGTACTTCTCAGGGGTTTGTTTTGCTTTGACGCATCCCACAATGCACCACGCTGCTGGAATGGCGATGTAGTATATTGTCATGAATAATGAGGTGCTGGTGCTAGTGTCAGGGTGATGTTTGTTTGTTGGGGTTTTGCGTCCTAGCAATATCTAAGGTTATATCAGCACTGGATTTTGACAGCACTTAACCGGCACTCATAGCCAGATATTCAGAGATGTGATTTTTCCGCAGATTCGCTGATTTCCGAGTTTTTATAATGAAGGTTAATCCAAATTTAAAGCTGCATAGTCCAATGAAAATATCAAATTTTCAAAACCAAAGCAATTATCTCAATTTTATTCTACGTGTCTAACTTAGATACTGGTGCACTTATTAAAAGATTTATTGCCACATAGAAGGGAATACTGAGGCAATTTAATAGAATATGGTACTGCAGAAGCCTATGGTGTCAGAGGTTTGGCATGCTTGCCAAAATTAAATTTGCATGTTTGCATTTCAAATGTCTCAAAGGTTAGTCATTTAAAATAAAAGTTACTTCAAACTAAAGTAAGGTAGATTATAACAATCAGCATAACATATTTATCCCAGAAAATCATACACTCAAAACAATCGGACTTATGCAACTTGAAGTAAAAGTATAACATAACAATCAACCCAATATATGTATTTTTAAATTATTCCAGAAATTCAACAACAAAAAAAACCATCCGTTTATAGAACTTTAATTTTAGTGTGCATGATTTTCTGATGGGAATTAGTGTTGTTGGGGGGGGGGGGGTTGGTCTTATACCGAGTGTGCGGTCGACTTATCCAGTTCTCTTGTTGGGCCGCGCACAATGGCCGGGTCAGAGCGGTCTTTGTAAACTATGATTTACACCTGTTGCTATGGAAACTGGTGCGTGTGGACCTGGTCAGACACCTGTAATCACAAATTCAAACACTGCCCACCAAGCACGAGGTGGATCGTGTTTTACAACAGTTGAAGGCATTTTGATTTTGTGGGCGCCATCTTGGCGCCACCTAGGCGCCAATGGTATTAGGGTTGAGGGGCTTTTTGGGGGTGTTTTTTTTTTGCATTGCAACAACACTATCATATTCTTGATTTTAGACTCTAGTATCAACGTGAATGAATGTGTCATGATATGGCTGGAAGACCAGTGCCTCGGCGCTGAGAAAAATACCTTTATTCGCTGAATAAAATGATCATTTACCTCAAAAACCCACACACAAAAATTCCCCAAGGTTCTGCAACCCTATACCACCCCATTTCATAATGAGGCCGCTTGGCATATTGGGATATAGTACCGGCGGCCAGGTCTCCTAGTGGGGCAGCACTATAAAGTCACCATGAGAGCACACTGTCACAAGTTTCTAGCTGCCTGTCCTGATAAGACCTTAGATCTTGCTAGGACATAAAGCCCCAACAAACAAAACAGCAACAATTTTCGATTGCTGCTTCAGTGCTTTACCGGACGTGGTGTCCGAAACGATAGAGCACAGGCCTCCTGTGCGGAAGGTCGGGAGTTCAATTCCCACTCGAGTCAAACCGGTGACTTACAAAATTGATACTTGTCGCTTTCTAGCCAGGCACTCAGCATTGTTAGGATAGGGGAAGGACTGGTTGGATCGGTGTCAGGATAATGTGACTGAGTGCGATATCAGGTCATGGTGCTAGTGGCCTGATCTCTCAGTCGGGCAGCACTATAAAGTTGCCATGAGTGTGCACTGTCACAAGTCGGTACCCATCCTGATATGACTTCAGATATTGCCAGGACGTAAAACTCCAGCAACCAACCAACCGATTGCGGCTAGCTTTAGTTCAACTATTTGCCACCAGATGTCAGGGCTGTGCCGCCGAAAGTCCGTATTGCCGCGACAATCTCTGGTTGTGAATGGAGTTGTGGATTCGGACATTGTTCTAAGGATTTGTGTACGGCTAATACACGATTTCCGCGACTAGTACAACACCTTGTGATAGGCAACAACATTCGTGTTGTGGGTCTACAGTGTGTCACTGTGTTGTTTTACACTGATGATCATGCTTTTCAATCAATCAATCAATCAATCAATAGGTTACAGCTATAATTATCAAAAATGATTAAAAAATAGTAAGTATTATGTTTTCTCTATAAATCCACATTTGTGCCGAAAAGACTCAGTTGTTCAATATGAAGCCAGTGTTAACAGAGCCTCAATTACCTCTCTACAGACTCTGTGACCCACAAGTCCAGTCTGGATTACACTCTGCGCATGCGTCTTGGAAATTGTGTATTGGTATTACATTTGGATCTTGTAAGTTTGATTCATGTGTGGATCTTGATATTTTCAGCAAATAATGTGATATCTTAATATATAGACTAGATTTGCTTCCTGGAAACTTGACGTAAATGTGTTATTATATTCTCAGCTACTCCACCAATTTTAACATATAACCGTAGTTGGATATAGCTATTTAAATATATATATATGTAATCAATTCATATAAATATCATGATTGATTGATTGATTGCTGATTGTAAGCAGTCTGCTTAGCTGAGTTTACCATGTTTTAGTGATTTGTCATCGACAGATAGGTCAGACTCCTAATCTGAAGGTTGGTGGTTCGATTCCCCATGTCCCCACCTTTGCCAATTTGGATTTCCATCGCTGTGTATAATTTACAGCATCATCAAAGGCCAGTTGCTCTCATACCATGTCTATGTGGTATGGGAGGTTAAAAATCCCTTGGGTCGGTAAAAGTTTAGGCTCGGGCTTTCTATCGCCAAACTGTCTAATGGTGAAAACAAGTCTATTCAGACTTATCCATAATAAGCAGTATAAATCTTCAAGAAAAAAAGAAGAAGATATTTCGGGTATTTGTGATCCAATTTCAATAAGAAATATATATCAACAATCCCAAAAAGTTACATATCTTCTCTACATGAATGTAATTATTTGATTATTTTAATTACAGTCTGAAATTTTAAAAAATCAATCTTGATCTAGAAAGTACCTGCTGGCACTAACTCAGGCAGTGCTACTGGGTGTGGGCTCCACTCTCTACGTGCCTTATTCCAATGCCGGGTGTTGGATGTACCTTCATACAGCCTATTTGAGACCCAGACCAATCAAAAGGGCTAATACTTACTCACTCACATGCTTAGTAAAATCTAATAGGAGGCGACTAAATGATGTGCTTTTACCAACTTCACCGGCATCTGCTCTAAATGCAGGCTGTGAGGCAGGCTGTATGGTAGAATGTATGGAAGGCTGTGATGCAGGCTGTGAGGCAGGCTGTGAGCCAGGATATGAGGTAGGCTGTGAGAAGGATGTGATGTAGGTTGTATGGCAGGATGTGAGGCAGGCTGTGAGAAGGCTGTGATGTAGGTTGTATGGCAGGATGTGAGGCAGGCTGTGATGTAGGCTGTATGGCAGGATGTGAGGCATGCTGTGAGGCAGGATGTGATGCGGGCTGTGTCGTGGCAGGCTGTGAGGCAGGCTATGATGCGGGCTGTGTGGTGGAATGCTGTGAGGCGGGCTGTGAGGCAGGCTGTGATGCGGGCTGTGTGTGGCAGGCTGGGAGGCAGGCTGTGATACGGGCTGTGTGGTGGAAGGCCATGAGGCAGGCTGTGATGCGGGCTGTGTAGTGGCAGGCTGTGAGGCAGGCTGTGATGCGGGCTGTGTGGTGGCAGGCCGTGAGGCAGGCTGTGAGGCAGGCTGACAGACAAGATGGCAGGCTGGCAGACCTACAGACAGGCAGCCAGGCTGACCGACTTCTGACAACCACCATGGCGTAATTAGGATCGACACAGGTCACGAGTCGAAGGACTGGAAATGGGACACCATGGAATTCAGGTCAATTTATTCCTCATTAAAAAAAAAAAAAAATAGCAATAATAAAAGGTATACAAAATAAAATTTAAAAGGCTGAGGTAGTGTATAGCTTACTGCGAGTAGCGCCAGGACTGCACCCTGTGTGTAAGTGTGTGGTGTGTTTGAGTGGGTGTGGGTGTGTGAGTGTGTATATGTGTTGTTGTTTTTGGGGAGTTTTCAGTCGCATTGGTACGCTGAAGCCTGCAAATCTGCAGCACTGAATGGACACTGCTGAAAGTGGTCCCATTTGGTCGGGAGTTGGCTTCCGATGGGTAGTGGTCAGAAAAATTGGGTGGGGGAGGGGGGCGGGGGCGGAGGAAGGAAAAAGGCAGCCTTAGAGCCCCACCACAGTCCTCTGAGAGGGCCGGGGGAGCCTGGGTGGTTGGTGTATTTTTACGCCCCACTCACACCCACTCAGAGCCAGGGAGTGGAGTTCTGGGGTGGTGTAAACCGCCTTGGCAGCAACTAGGTGGGTGGTTCGGGTTTTCACTGGAATGGAAACCCATGATGGCTTGTGAGGGCTCAGGGCGATTATTAATATGTGTGAGTGAGTGTGTGAGTGTGTTGTGGTGTGTGAATGTGCATGCGTGAGTGTGTATGTGTGAGTGCATGTATGTGTGCGTGTGTTGTGTGAGTGGGTGTATGTATGTGAGTGAGTGTGTGTGTGTGTGTGTGTGTGTGTGAACCGAGGTTGGTGGGTTTGCGTATGTGTGTGGGTTTGTGTGCGTGCGTGGGGGTTGGGTCAGTGAGGGGGAGGGTGCTCGTGTGTTCGTGTGTTTATGGGTTTGTGTGAACTGTATGTTGGTGTGAGTTTGTGTCGGGGACGGAGTTCGTGTGTGTGTTCGTGTGTGCATGTATATGTGTTGTGTGTTGTGTTGGTTCGAATGTTTGTGTTCGTGTGTGCATGTGTGTGTTGTGTCAGTTCGAATGTGTGTGTTCGTGTGTGCATGTGTGTGTGTTTGTATGCATGTTGTGTGGGTTCGTGTGTGCATGAATGTGTGTTCTGCGGGTTTGTAATGTGTGTCATGTGGGTTCGTGTGTGTGCATGTATGTGTTGTGTGGGTTAGTGTGTGTGTTGTGTGGATTTATGTGTGCGTGTGGGTGCATGTGTGTATGTATTGTGGGGGTTCATGTGTGTGTGCGTGTATGTATGTGTGGATGCACGTGTGAGCGCGCACGTGCGTATAGGGGAGGTATCAATTCCTGCTTGGATCGGGGGTTGTCCGAGGAGGGAGGAGGGGGGTCGTCTATTGCGTAAATAAGTCTACTCCCTGCCCCCCCACCCCCCGCCCCCCGTGCGGGATCATCTGGACGTAACGACTTGCCTGATTGATGTCACCCACTGCGGGGCTACGTGTGCGCGTGTGTTTGTTATCACGTACAGCAACCCGCTACTTGGGAGCCTTCTCGAATAATTAATATAAGTTATAATCTGCATGCAGGTGTTGGTTGTGGTTGTGACTGTGCGCTGTGATTGTTCACATTTCAAACTGCTGCTTTTGTGTTTGTGGACGCGCTTATGAATGAGATGTTTGCGGCTTGAATGGAAGGGGCCAGCAAAGGGGATATACAGGAAGCTCACCAGTATAACTATAATCAGTATAATGTGAAGTATAATACAGACAGCTCATCAGTATAATCAGTATAATGTGAAGTATAATACAGACAGCTCATCAGTATAATCAGTATAATGTGAAGTATAATACATGCAGCTCATCAGTAGTATAATGTGAAGTATAATACACGCAGCTCATCAGTATAAGCAGTATAATGTGAAGTATAATGGAATCGTACCAGTATAAGCAGTATAATGTGAGTATAATACAGTCAGATCACCAGTATGTGCAGTATAATGTGAAGTATGATACTGGCAGCTCACCAGTATACACTGTATAATGTGAAGTATAATAAACCAACTCACCGGTATGTGAAGTATAATGTGAAGTATAATACAGGCAACTCACCAGTATAAGCAGTATAATCTGAAGGATAATAAACCAACTCACCAGTATAATCAGTATAATGTGAAGTATAATAAAGCGACTCACCAGTATAACAGTATACTGTGAAGTATATTATAAGCAACTCACCAATATGAGAAGTATAATGTGAACTATAATATAGCAACTCACCAGTATAAGCAGTATAGTCTGAAGTATAATACAGGCACCTCTCCA
This sequence comes from Branchipolynoe longqiensis, assembly GCA_030323885.1. Taxonomy (NCBI): domain Eukaryota; kingdom Metazoa; phylum Annelida; class Polychaeta; order Phyllodocida; family Polynoidae; genus Branchipolynoe; species Branchipolynoe longqiensis. The sequence continues at coordinate 151,353,794 of CM059187.1, read as the reverse complement.
GTATAAGCAGTATACTGTGAAGTATAGTACACGCACCTCACCAGTATAAGCAGTATAGTCTGAAGTATAATACAAGCACCTCGCCAGTATAAGCAGTATACTGTGAAGTATAACAAAGTGACTCACCAGTATAACAGTATACTGTGAAGTATATTATAAGCAACTCACCAATATGAGAAGTATAATGTGAACTATTATATAGCAACTCACCAGTATAAGCAGTATAGTCTGAAGTATAATACAAGCACCTCGCCAGTATAAGCAGTATACTGTGAAGTATAACAAAGTGACTCACCAGTATAACAGTATACTGTGAAGTATATTATAAGCAACTCACCAATATGAGAAGTATAATGTGAACTATAATATAGCAACTCACCAGTATAAGCAGTATAGTCTGAAGTATAATACAAGCACCTCGCCAGTATAAGCAGTATACTGTGAAGTATAACAAAGTGACTCACCAGTATAACAGTATACTGTGAAGTATATTATAAGCAACTCACCAATATGAGAAGTATAATGTGAACTATAATATAGCAACTCACCAGTATAAGCAGTATAGTCTGAAGTATAATACAAGCACCTCGCCAGTATAAGCAGTATACTGTGAAGTATAACAAAGTGACTCACCAGTATAACAGTATACTGTGAAGTATATTATAAGCAACTCACCAATATGAGAAGTATAATGTGAACTATAATATAGCAACTCACCAGTATGAGCAGTATAGTCTGAAGTATAATACAGGCACCTCTCCAGTATAAGCAGTATACTGTGAAGTATAGTACATGCACCTCACCAGTATAAGCAGTATACTGTGAAGTATAGTACAAGTACCTCATCAGGATGAACAGTATACTGTGAAGTATAATACAAGTATGAGGCCTGTATTAGGCTGTAGCTACTTTAACCATATACATGTATGTGTATGGTTAAAGTAGCTATATATATGTGTATGTAGGAGGGGCAGACCAACACAGAAGCTAATAGGCGTATATGGTTAGTTTTATTTGGCTTATATCATCGCAGTGTAACCATGACTCAACCGTAACCATATTTGGCTGGGCAACCCGCCCTACCCGTAATAATAACAATAATAACAAGAATAAGCGATCGGGCTAAACAACATAGTGCAACATAAGCTTCAAAACCATAACAATAACAGGTGAAATAGAAATAATCAATACCTAAAAAAAAAAAATCAAAAAAAAATCGAGCGCAGGCCAGGAGCGTGTTGCCTGGTGCAGGCAAGCGAGGAATGGGCCGAGTCGTACAGCGAAGGGAGCGAGGAAAGTTGGCGTAGTGGCGCCACCTGATGGATTCGAACCCAACAATCAATAGTACATGCCAACCTACGACGGGGGGAGATCTGTGCCCTCCCTACACCAGTATATCATAGATATACGCGTGTATATGTGTTTATCTCTGTATGTATGTGCATATGAATATATTAATTTGTATGTGTATATATATATCTAATTATAAATATATAAGACAGGTGAATGAGTGGCCAGGGTGGCGATTAACTGAAGCGTGAAATCTTGTGTTTATACTCTCATTTTCCATTATACTTCATATATATTATATTATATTATATGTGCTGTATAAGGAAGTTATGAGAATATAGACACGGACATTATCCACCTATACATGTATGTGTAAGTGTATGCTCTAAACGGAAGTTATGGATTTATAATATAAACACGGACACTATTCTCCTCCAGTTCCTGTATCGGCAGCTGACCTAAATATGACCCGGTGCATTGTCAGGGCCTAGTTCCCTTTTCTGCCACAGTGGCAGTATTTGACTGGATTCTGACGCCAGTTAAAGTTGCATAGTCCGATGAAAGCATCAAATTTTCAAAACCAAAGCACTGACCTAGATTTCATTCTACGTATCTAATTTAGATTAGATTAAGGATTTGTTGCTGCATGAAAGGGCATAATAAGTCAACCTACTAGAATATGTTCCTATTGAAGCCTATGGTGTGAGAGTTTTGGCATGCTTGCTAATATTATCTTGGCATGTTTGCACTTCAAATATCTCAAACGGTAGCAATGTAAAATAAAAATGACTTCAAACTAACATAAGATAGATTATGATGATCAACCTTATATATATATTTATCTAAAAAAAATGACAAAAACTCAAAACGATCGGACTATGCAACTTTAACCGGCATTCGGAGCCGGATTTTCAGGGGTGTGATTTCTTTCCTCGGATTCGCGGAGTTCCAAGGTTTAATAATTAAATTGGTCATTCTTGTAATTCATACAGATCAGGTGAAAAAAATACCTGGTGTTATATAGGGGAGTAAGGGCTTGACTTTTTATAAGTTCCCTTTAGTCTTGATGTCACACATAAATGATGTTATAATGAGTCATGGAGGTTTTTACTTATATTTTTCTAATTAGAATTTTCCTCATTGTTACATATATATGACTACCATCGAAACATTATTATTATTATTAGATTATTATTATTATTATTAAGTGGTACTGTGTATAAAGGAAGCAAAATATATTTTCCTGCTGATAATACTACTTTTAATGCTTAAATTGCAGGAGCTTCAAGGGGCACTGCCCCCCTGGGCCTCTGACTTTCAGAGTTTTTTTGGGGATGACAATCCCATTTCCAATATATTAGACCTGGAGGACAGATATATGCACAGAGATACATACATACAGACTGAGAGACAGATAGATGCACAGAGATACAGAAATACAGACTGAGAGACAGATAGATGCACAGAGATACAGACATACAGACTGAGAGACAGATAGATGCACAGAGATACAGACATTAAGACTGAGAGACAGATAGATGCACAGAGATACAGACATACAGACTGAGAGACAGATAGATGCACAGAGATACAGCCATTAAGACTGAGAGACAGATAGATGCACAGAGATACAGACATACAGACTGAGAGACAGATAGATGCACAGAGATACAGACATACAGACTGAGAGACATATAGATGCACAGAGATACTGACATACAGACTGAGAGACAGATAGATGCACATAGATACAGACATACCGACTGAGAGACAGATAGATGCACAGAGATACTGACATACAGACTGAGATACAGATAGATGCACATAGATACAGACATACCGACTGAGAGACAGATAGATGCACAGAGATACTGACATACAGACTGAGATACAGATAGATGCACATAGATACAGACATACCGACTGAGAGACAGATAGATGCACAGAGATACTGACATACAGACTGAGATACAAATAGATGCACATAGATACAGACATACCGACTGAGAGACAGATAGATGCACAGAGATACTGACATACAGACTGAGATACAGATAGATGCACATAGATACAGACATACCGACTGAGAGACAGATAGATGCACAGAGATACTGACATACAGACTGAGATACAGATAGATGCACAGAGATACAGACATACCGACTGAGAGACAGATAGTTGCACAGAGATACATACATACATACATACATACATACATACATACATACATACATACATACATACATACATACATACATACATACATACTGAGAGACAGATATATGCACAGAGATACAGACATAGAAACTGAGAGACAGATAGATGGACAGGGATACAGACATACACACTGAGAGACAGATATATGCACAGAGATACATACCTAGACCGAGAGACAGATAGATGCACAGAGATAAAGAGATACAGACTGAGAGACAGATAGATGCACAGAGATACAGACATACAGACTGAGAGACAGATAGGTGCACAGAGAAACAGACATACAGACTGAGAGACAGATAGTTGCACAGAGATACTGACATACAGACTGAGAGACAGATAGATGCACAGAGATACAGACATACATTCTGAGAGACAGATGTATGCACCGAGATACAGACATAGACCGAGAGACAGATAGATGCACAGAGAAACAGACATACAGACTGAGAGACAGATAGATGCACAGAGAAATAGGGACAGAGTGACCGAAACATGGTTTGAGAGAAAGAGCCACAGAGATACAGAAACATAAAGTTTGAGAGAGACAAAGAGACTGAGAGACATAGATATATTGAGAGATAAAGACTGAGAGACAGAGGCACGCAGAGACTGTTAATGTACGCTGGTCCCTGCTCTCGATGTGGGACAGAATTAGATGGGGTGGCGTTCTGGTGGAGTCTGCTTGACGTGGTGGTAGAATAGTAGGGCATGGCATCGACCCCCGAACGAGTCAAACCAGCGACTTTCTAATAATATTGGTACTTGTCGCTGTCTCGCCTGGCGCATGGCGTTTGTCGGATAGGGCAAGGTACTGGCTGACTCGGTGTTGAAATAATGTGACTGTGTGGATCATCACAGGTGTCAGTGTCACGGTATCCTAATGGGGCAGCGTTATGAATTCACAACCAGAGTCAGGGACATTGCTATATCAGATGTTGATAGGACGTTGATAGGACGTAAAACCCCCATTAACAAACCGATTGTTTTGGGAGGTTGTGTGCATGTGCTTTTTATGGAGATGTTTGTTTTGTTGTTTCTGTTGTTGTTTTGCTTGGGAGATGGGGGTGGCAGGAATGTTTTAGTGTGTGGAGTGTTCTTTTATTTAATTTAAACTGCCACCGTTGTCTGTCACGCGACTGCATGATGGGTTCAGGGGTTGGACACATGCGCAGTACCACATGAGTTTGGTCATAACGGGTGGAACAGGGAGATGGGCATGCAGACAATTGTGGAAAAGAAATGTACAAACATGTACAAATGTAGTCACGTTGAAATTGTGAACATGTACAAATTCAGTTAACTTCAACCATGTTGCACATCGTCGAAAAGAGATGTATAAACATGTACATATTCAACCTCAGCCATGCAGCAAGTTGTGGGAATGAAATGTACAAACATGTACAAATTCAGCTAACTTCAACCATGTTGCACATCGCCGAAAAGAAATGTCTAGACATGTACATATTCAACCTCAGCCATGCAGCAAATTGTGGGAATGAAATGTACAAACATGTACAAATTTAGTTAACTTCAACCATTTTGCACATCATCGAAAAGAAATGTCTCAACATGTACATAGTCAACCTCAGCCATGCAGAAAAGAAATGTACAAACATGTAAGAAAAATGTCCAAATAAATATATAAAAAATATTTTAAGAGATATGTACAAATTCAGTCAACTTCGATTTTGTTGACCGGGTGCGGTGGTTGAATCGGTAGAGCACAAGCCTCGCGTGTGGAAGATCGGGAGTTCACGAGTTCGGTTCCCAGTCGAGTCAAACCAATGACTTAAAAATTGATACTTGTCGCTTCCTAGCCTGGTGCTCGGCATTATTAGGATAGGGCAATGACTGGTTAGCTCGGTGTCAGGATAATGTGACTGAGTGGGATATCGGGTCATGGTGCCGGCGGGCTGATTTCCCAGTGGGGCAGCACAGTGCGTACTGTCACAGTGCGTACTGTCACAAGTCGGTACCCGTCCTGACCTTAGATGTTGCTAGGATGTAAAACTACAACAAACAAACAAATCGATTTTGTTGCACATTGTTGAAAAGAAGTGTGTACATTTAGTAAACCTCAACCGTGTTTCAAACTGTTGAAAAGATGTGTGTAAATTAAGTAATCTTTGACTTTGTTGCACATTGTTGAAAAGAAGTGTGTACATTTAGTAAACCTTGACTGTGTTTCAAATTGTTGAAAAGATGTGTGAGCCACCTTTGTTATGTAGCCGCCCGTCCCACAGGTCCCTAACTGTGTGTTTGCTTCTGTTTCAGGTGAGTTTCCTTGTCTTATTCCCAGTATCCAGTCACGGTAAGTTCAGTTAAATACCAGCATAGCAACTTGGGACCCTCACCCCAGCGTCTACGTGCTACACACAATAAAGTAACCCTGGTCGAGTCAAACCAATGACTTAAAAATTTATACTTGTCGTTTCCTAGCCAGGCGCTCAGCATTACGAGGATAGGGCAAGAACTGGTTGGCTCAGTGTCCAGATAATGTGACTGAGTGGGATATCTGGTCATGGTGCTAGCAGCCTGGTCTCCCAGTGGGGCAGCACTATAAAGTCACCATCAGCGCGTGCTGTCATGAGTCGGTATCTGTCCTGATATAACCTTAGATATTGTCAGGATGTCAAACCCGGTTTTATTATTTTCAAAGAAAAGTAGTCAGGAGTGGAGCGTTAAATACAGGTTTGCAATGAGTTCTTCGGTGGCCCCACTAACCGGCTTCTACGCCCAATAGTGCCAAGCTCCTTTACTCGAAGCTCCAGGATCTAGAAGACCAGGCAGGAATCTGCTGCATCACAGTCTGCGGTTCATCAACAGGGTGAGAGTTTTCCAGCAGCCACGCTCAGCAAAACACACAAACAGGAGCCACCCAGATTCCTGCTCGAAGCCAGCGGTGGCCAGGATTCTGTCTGAAGGGAGCATAGGGGCGGTGAATGAGAGTTAGCAGGTTTTTTGGGCGGTTCATTTTTTAACATTATATGATCTCTATGCCGTTGAGTTTCTGCCATAGTTTTCAGATAAATATATTAGGTTTATTATTATTATTATTATTATTATTATTATTGTTATTATTATTATTATCTACTTTACATTAGTTTGGAGTAATTTTGATTTTAACTAGTTGGTTTTGGAGATGTTTTGAAGTGAGCACATGTGAACTTAATTTGTGGTATGCATGTGTAAATGCTGCCCATTATTGGTTTCAGCAGAGATTTTTGTTTTTTGTTTGTTTGTTGTTTTACGTCCTAGCAACATCTAAGGTCATATCACGACGGGTACCGACTTGTGACAGTGCACACTCATGGTGACTTTATAGTGCTGTCCCACTGGGAACCCAGGCCAACGGTACCATGACCCGATATGATATCCCACTCACTCACATTATCCTGACACTGAGCCAACCAGTCCTTGCCCTATCCTAATAATGCCGAGCGCCAGGCTAGGAAGCAAGAAGTATCAATTTTTAAGTCATTGGTTTGACTCGACTAGGGTTCGAACCCACGACTCATTCGGCCATCCCGTCTGGCAGTGAGAGGTTCTATTGAATTGATATAGTATTCGCTTCTATGCCGGAATAAATGTTTAATATCTGCACCAGTATTTAAGGTGGATATGCAGAAGCAAATGTAGGTAATCATTTTGGTTTAGACAAGTTGGTGTTTTTATCAGACGATGGGGCTTTATTATTATTATTATTTTTATTATTTATTATACCTGCAAGATAGCTGATATTTCAGCAGCATCTTATTGATGAGGTTAAAATAAAAAATGTTGGTGTCCATAGGTGCATCTCATAGTGGAGGTTTTTTTGCAGTTGCATTTTCCCTAAATGTGCTTGGGTACATCTTGTAGTGAAGGTTTTATGGTCGCTGTTTTCTAAATGTGCTTTGGTGTATCTTGTAGTGGCAGCTTTATCGTTGCTGTTTTCTGTATGTGCTCGCTGCATCTTATGGTGGAGATTTTATGGTGGCTGTTTTCTAAAAGTGCTTGGGTACATATTGTAGAGGAGGTTTTACAGTTGATGTTTTCTAAAAGTGCTTGGGTACATCTTGTAGTGGAGTTTTTACAGTTGATGTTTTCTAAATGTACTTAGGTGCATTTTGTAGTGGAGATTTTATGGTTGCTGTTTTTTAAATGTGCTTGGGTACATCTTGTAGTGAAGGTTTTATGCTTATTTTCTAAATGTACTTGGGCACATCTTGTAACAGAAGTTTTACAGTTGCTGTTTTCTAAATGTACTTGGGTACGTCTTGTAGTGGCGGCTTTATGGTTGCTGTTTTCTAAATGTACTTGGGTGCATCTTGTAGCAGCTGCTTTATGGTCGCTATTTCCTAATTGTGTTTGGGTGCATCTTGTAGTGGAGATTTTATGGTTGCTGTTTTCTAAATGTGCTTCAGTGCATTTTGTTGTGAATCCTTTACGGTTGCTGTTTTCTATGTGTTCTTCGAAGCGGTCTATACGAAAAGCTGACACTCCGGCTGCATCTGACCCCAGATGCCGGCTCAGAACAGATATTTAAACATACATGCACTAGTTAGCCATTTTGTTATTTAACAGCGTATAGTGTGCTTGCAGTTATGTACCGTGGAACCAGGAGGCGGGGTGATGGTGAGGGGTCGGGATGTGCTAGCTATGAACCGTAGTGGCAACAACATGATGACCTTGACCTTGACATTGCCGTGATGCGCATCGTCATCCATCCACAATGTCAAACTAGGTTAAAGGCCCTGTCACATTACGGCGTATGGCGGGAGCGTATTGAAAACCTACGTAGGTCCTGCGCGTGCCGGCCTATGATGACATTTGGTGACCTTTCGGGTGGTTTTGAGCGTATGTGGAACGTACGAGGAGCGTATGGGAGCGTATGGGAGCGTGCTGTGACATTTTTTGACAGAATGGGCCATACGCCCTCATAGGTCGAGTTTTTTTGAGCATGCACAAAAAAATTTGGACGGACGGATTTATGAAAGCGTTTATGGCGGCGTATGCCTCATACGCTTCACATACGCCGGCATCTGGCGGCATCTGGCGGCGTATGAGTAGCGTATGAGTAGCGCATGCGTAGCGTATGAGTAGCATATACGGCGTATGCCGACGTATATGACGTAACGCGCTTACGCCGCCATACGCTCCCGCAAAAAACCCTAATGTGACAGCCCCTTAAGCCAAAATTAGCAAAACAACCCATGGCTTCTCTTTTATAGATCTTGATATTATTGTTTTTATGTGTGTGTGTGTGTGGCTAAACGATATTTAATGTAAGCAAACTCCGCGTTCTATTTTAAGTAATGTTTTATGCTGAAGCTTATATCATTATCAGGTTCCTTTTCCCACCAGGGGGCGTTGTGATATTTTACTTTGACTGACCTGGTGTGGAGCTCTATTAATAAAGATTTCGACAGTGAGTCGTCCATTGGCAAGTCGCCATTTAGGTCACTGGGCCAAGTTCACCCTTTTTTTCCTCCCTTTCCTAACTTTACAATTTTGTTATTCATGTTTTTTTTTTTTTTAAATAATTTTTATTCACTAGACACTGATGTAGATATGCTCGCTGTCGGGATTCTGGCGTGAGTGGCTAACTGTGTGTCGGTGTTTGTCAAGTGGATGCTTTATTACTCCCATAGAGGGTGGTCTATGTGCCCCGTAGATACCCGCCTTCTCTCTCACGTCAAAGCACTGGCGGGGGGAGGCAGGGGGTGGGGAGGCAGGGGGCTTATCAAAAGTAAGGTGAATACGCCATCTAGGCGTGATTTAGGCCCATCCTTCAATCATTGACACCTTCTTACCGAATTCACTCTCCCTTCTCCCTCCCCGCCCATACACTCACACCCAGAGGCAATAAGAGGTAGTCTTCTCCCCCTCCTCTCTCCCTCTCCCGCTCCCTCTCCCTCTTCCTCTTCCTCTTCCTCTTCCTCTTCCTCTCCCTCTCCCTCTCCCTCTCCCACTCCCTCACCCTCTCCCTGTTCCTCTCCCTCTCCCTGTTCATCTCCCTCTCCCTGTTCCACTCCCTGTTCCTCTCCCTGTTCCTCTCCCTCTCCCTCTCCCTCTCCCTCCGCCTCCGCCTCTCCTCCCACTCCCCCTCTCCATCTCCTCCTCCTCCCTCTCCCCCTCCCTCTCCTTCTCACTCTCCCCCCCTCCCCCTCCCCTCCCCCTTCTCCTCCTCCATCCCCCTTCCCCTCCCTCCCCCCTCCTCCCCCCTCCTCCCCCCCTCCCCCCTCCTCCCTCCTCCCCTCTCTCCCCCCCTCCTCCACTCCCCCCTCCACTCCTCCCCTCCCCTCCCCTCCCTCCCCCTCCCTCCCCCTCCCTCCCCCTCCCTCTCCCTCCCTCCTCCCCCTCCACTCCCTCATCTCCCTCCCTCTCCCCCTCCACTCCCTCCTCTCCCTCCCTCTCCCCCTCCACTCCCTCCTCTCCCTCCCTCTCCCCCTCCCCGTCCTCCTCCTTCTCCCATCCCCCCTCCCCTCCCCTTCCCCTTCCCCTATCTTAATATCACAGTAGCTAGTTTGTGACAAAACAAAGTTTTACATCGACAACACAATATGATAGCATGATCAACATGGTTCGTGGCAGCCTCAAAATATTATATAACAAAACATGAAATAGCAATAATGGAATGTAGCATCAGTGATTAAATGTTTACATTTAATGCTTACGTTTATTTTGACACGTAACGTGTCTGTTCCATCATTTAGTTTACACAAATAAAGTGCACCACACAAATTCACACTTATACACGCAGAAATACACACAGAGTTACAAACAGAAATACACACAGAAATTAGAGTCCCAGCACAAATGCGCCAACACAAACACACCAACACAAACACACCAACACAAACGCATAAATGCACAAACACACGCGCACACACTAACAACACCGAAGCACAAATACACAAACACAAAATGGCCCAGTCAGATCTTACCGTACTGAGTACCGGACACCACCGGACAAAGAATTGTCTAGCCCGGTGTCGAACTGTTGCAACGGCAGCCAGACGAAATGGATGCTAAACGGACACTAAATGGACGCTAAACGGACATTAATGAATAGTTAAACGAACGTCAAATGGACGGACCGGACACCAACTGGACACCAACCGGACACCTACCGGACACCTACCGGACACCTACCGGACCGAATTCCCGCAGCACCATCAACAGACTCTTCAGGATACAAAACGGACACCTAACGGATGAGTAACGGACATGAAACGGACAAAACGGACGTAAACCGGACACCAACCATCCACGTCTGTCCGGCGGTGTCCGGTACAAGTTTTGAACATGTTCAAAACTTGTACCGTACACCGCCGGACACCACCGGAGAACGGACACGCCAGATGGGTACCGTGTATAAACCATGCATTACCGTACTTCACCGGACAGTCTCCGGTTTCTGTCCGGTTCCTCAATCCGGTGAGGTCTGACTGGGGCTTAACACACACACTAACACCTACACCTACGCACACACACCCACACCTAGTAGTAGTATAGTCCCCTACCACACACACACCCACACACATCCACCCACACCGACACGCCCCCCTCCCCCCTCCCCCACACCGACACCGACACCGCCAATGGGTGAAGCAGCTGACGTGGCGGGGCCGTATGTTGGCGACATGCCTAGTTCCTAAGCATGTGCTTATCCTTCAACTGGGCCATGCTGTCAGCTTGTATCTGGTGGACATGTTGTTTTACGTCCTAGCAACATCTAACGTCATATCAGGACGGGTCCCAACTTGTGACAGTACGCGCTCATGGCCACTTTATAGTGCTGCCCCAATGGGAAATCAAGCCACCATCACCATGATCCGATATCCCACTCAGTCACATTATCCTGACCCTATTCTATTAATGCTGAGCACCAGGCCAGGAAGCGACAAGTATCAATTTTAAAGTTATTGGTTTGACTCGTCTGGGAACCGAACTCCCGACCTTCCGCACGTGAGGCCACCGCTCTACCAATAGACTACATCACGGTTCCGATTGCGCATGCGCTGGAAACTGCATTGGCAGCAAAGCAAAGGCATACGGCCATTGAGTTTGCCGATACGCATAGGGTAAAACTTCGATTTTATTCAAAATAAATAGAAATAAATAACAATTTGGCACAAACATGGATGGAAGGATGCATTATAATAACATTTAGTCCGTTTTGTCCGGTACATGTCCGGTACCCATCCGTTACATCTCCGGTTTGCTTCCTGCAGAGTCCGTTGATGGTGTTGAGGGAATTCGGTCCGGGTGGGGCAGCACACACCACTCACCACACACCACTCACCACACACACCACTCACTACACCACACACCGCTCACCAGTCACCACACATCACTCACCACACACCAGAGACCACACCACACACACCACACACCACACAGTGGCAGTCCGGTGGCTATTTGTAATATGTTCGGTCCGTCCGTTTGATATTCGGTTGTCGTCCGGTTATCGTCCGGTGGCTATTTGTTAATGTACGTTCCTTGTCCGTTTATTTTGTTCCATTTTGATACTGGACACCAACGGACTAGACAATTGTTTGTCTGGTGGTGTCCGGTACTCAGTCCGGTACGGTGTGACTGGGGCTTAAGACACAACGCTCCATAATTGAGCATTTTGAGATAAGAAACGTACAATTTCAGTCACTTTACAGGCTGATGTTTACATCACCATTGATTAGCCAGAAGTAATTCTTGTTCTAAATATTAAAATGTCAAATGGGTCAACAAAAACTTGTTTCAAAGAAATATATAACCAATATCTGATTAACCCTACTCATTTTCTATTTCTACATATGTCATTAACCATAGGATATAAATAAAAACATGAAGAAAATAAGTAAAACTGACTCTGGGTATGGCTCTAACACTAGTCTGAGTGCCTGGATTTGTCTAAATTTAAATGCACATGGCATAGGATGTGCTGATTATATTGATGTAAATGCAATGCTAGATAAAAGATTAATATCTTAATTTATTAGCTATATTTTTTTAGTTGGTATTCTACGTTTCAAACAAGAGCTGAGATGAGCTGAAACTAGCACATTTCATAGCTGCACCTAGTGTATTAGCATGTGCCATGTGCTTCTCGCAGGTTTGTTTTGCTCTGAAGCATCCCACAATGCACCACGCCGTTGGAACCGTGATGTAGTCTATTAGGCCACCGCGACCGGTGGGGGACATGTGATATGATATGATATGATATGATATGATATGATACACCTGGGGGGGGGAGAGTCTGTCTGTCACCTGCCAAAAGCCACCCTGCCACCAGCCAACCACTTGCCACAAGCCACCCTGCCACCAGCCAGCCAGAAACTTGCCACCAGCCACCCTGCCACCAGCCACCCTGCCACCAGCCACCCTGCCACAAGCCACCCTGCCACCAGCCACCCTGCCACAAGCCACCCTGCCACAAGCCACCCTGCCACCAACCATCCTGCCACCAGCCACCCTGCCACCAGCCACACTGCCACCAGCCACCCTCCACCAGTCACCCTCCACCAGCCACCCTCCACCAGCTACTTGCCACCAGCTACTTGCCACCAGCCACCCTCCACCAGCCACCCTCCACTAGCTACCCTCCACCAGCTACTTGCCACCAGCCACACACATACACACACATACACACCCACTCCCTCCACACAAACCCACACATACACACCCACTACCCCTGACACATACACACTCCCACACACACATACACACACATATACTGCTGCATCAGCAGGATCGAGGCATTCCCACACAGTTAAGTCTCAGGTCCTGAGTCAACAATAGTGGCGGCACCTGCACCTGCACCTGCACCACACCCGCACCACACCCGCACCACACCCGCACCTGCATCATACCCACATCACACCTGCATCACACCTGCGTCTGCATCACACCTGCACTGATCTGCATATCACCTGCATCACACTGACCCCTACATCACACATGCACCACACCTGCATCACACTGCACTTACCCCTGCATCACACTGTACTTGTACCTGCATTCAACCTGCACCACACATGCACCACACCTGCACTTGCACCTACACCACGCCTGCACTTACACCTGCATCACACCTGCACTTACACCCGCATCACACCTGCACCGGCACTTACACCTGCACCTGCTCTTACACCTGCATCACACCTGCACCTGCACTTACATCTGCACCTACACTTACACCTGCACCACACATGCACCTACATCCCACCTGCTTTGCACCTGCATATAGTTATAATCTACCTTACTTTAGTTTCAAGTAATTTTTATTATAAATGGTTAACTATAATTAATATTGGTGTGCACATCAAAACTCTGACACCAGTAGGCTTCAACAGTACCGGATTTTAACCCCGGTACAGTATGCCTGTACCCCCCCACCCTCCTCCGCTCCACACAAAAGCCTACCCCCATGCACATCCACCCCAACCCCACGAGCGCTATACCTCCACACCCCCAAAAACCAACACCAACACCAACTCGCACACCTCCAAACACACGTAGTGACAAGGTGGATCCACTCACCTTCCTCTCCTCTTTCTCCCCTCCCACCCCTTTCTCCCTTCCCTTCCCCCTCCCTTCCCCTCCCCCTCCCCCCCTCCCTTCCCCTCCCTTCCCCTCCCTTCCCCTCCCTTCCCCTCCCTTCCCCCCCTTCCCCCCCTTCCCCTCCCTCTTCCCCTCCCTTCCCCATCCCTCCCCTCCCCTCCCTTCTCCATTCTCCTCCCTTCCCATCTCCTCCCCTCTCCTCTCCCTCTCCTCCCCTTCTCCCCCCTTCCTTCTCCATTCTCCTCCCTTCCCCTCCTCTCCCCTCCCACCCCTTTCTCCCTTCCCTTCCCCCTCTTCCTCTCCCTTCCCTCCCCCCTCCCTTCCCTTCCCCCTCCCTTCCCCCCTCCCTTGCCCTCCCCCACTCCCACCTCCCTTCCCCTCCTTCCCCTCCCTTCCCTTCCCCTCCCCTCCCTTCCCCCCCTTCCCCCCTCCCTTCCCGTCCCTTCCCGTCCCTTCCCGTCCCTTCCCCTTCCTTCTCCATTCTCATCCCTTCCCATCCCCTCTCCTCCCCTCTCCTCCCCTTCTACCCTCCTTCTCCCCTCCCCCTCCCATACCCTCCCCTCTCCCTCTCCCTCTTCCTGTCCCTCTCCCTCTCCTCTCCCTCTCCCTCTCCTCTCCTCCCCTCCTCCCCCCCCCCCTCCCATGGCCCTCTCCCCTCCCCCTCCCTCATCCCCCTCCCCCCTCCCCCCCACACACACTTACTACCTGTACTTCACCATATTACATCCCTACCCCGACGTGCGGGATTCCCGCAGTGACGTCACATGCACATACTCGGGCAGTCTCCGGGTTTGATGGGGGCAGCGCAGTACGCATGCGTATAATTTATATTGGCTGATTGCTTCGCTGATAGAAAGGAGGCCGCGGATCGGACTGGCGTCCTGAGCTGTGTCCGCCATCGATTTACTGAGGCATCTGGCGTCATTTCACCACTATCATGTTCTGTTCTGTTCTGTTCTGTCCCGTCCTGTTCTGTTCTGTTTTGTGAGCGGGGGTTGCATGTTTCATGTTAACAACACAGCTCGCTAACATTTGCTCTCCATAGATGACATCTGAAGTGCTACCCAGACAAGTTCTGGCCCCTTCCACTATCTCTGTTCTATTTTCATAATACACTCTACTCTGTCAATAACGGCCTCTGTCAATAACGGATCTCTGTCAATAACGGCAAAAAGTGCTGGTGCCATCATGGCACCCCTTTAATTTAATAGCATTGCCTCTTTGCCTAATGGACAACTGTCTTATGCGGACAACAGGCCATTTTTTCACCTATTTGATCAATATTCTCTGTCAATAACGACATGCCATATAGTTATTCTAACATGTGTACCATGTGTTTTTTGCCATTTCCTCACAATTGAATGCAATCCCAATTGTTTAATTTAATAGCATTGCCTCTGTGTCTAACGGACAACTGCTTATGCAGACAACGAGCCGTTTTTTCACCTATTTGATCAATATTCTCTGTCAGTAACTTCATGTAAGGACCGTCCTAGTCAATCAAGTATAAAAGAAAAACATTGGTTTCAACCCATTCCGTCAGTCAGTCTCTGCCTATAACGGGTCTCTCTTTATAAAGGCATCTTGCTCCAGTCCCATGGGTGTCCGTTATAGACAGAGTAGACTCTATTTATCTCCAGGCTTATGCTGTTTTGGGTGTTATCTAATGCATTAGTGCTGAATACCAGAAGAGATGGCCGAATCACTAAGACAGGAAGACTAAGAGCACTAGTCCGCTTCCCATGTGGAAGGTTTTGGCTTCCCATGTGGGAGGTTTTGGCTTCCCATGTGGAAGGTTTTGGCTTCCCATGTGGGAGGTTTTGGCTTCCCATGTGGGAGGTTTTGGCTTCCCATGTGGGAGGTTTTGTGGTTCAATCACAGCCATGTCTAACAGATGCCTTACAAAATGTATGCTTGTCGCTATCGAACCTGCTGCTCAGCATTAATAGGATAGGGCAAGTGTTGGCTTGCTTGGGATTAGGATAATGTGATTGAGTGGAATATCGGGACATGATGCCAGCAGCCTGGTCTGTCAGTGGGACAGCACTCTGAAGTCGCCATGAGTGTGTACTGTCATACGTCAGTACCAGTCCTGATAATGTGTCCTTAGATGTTGTGAGGATGTAAATCCCCAACATACACGCAAACAGTTCTGAAATCCTACTTCTACTTCTAGTTCTTGCTACTGTCGTCAGAGGGTGGGTTTGTGAGTAGAAATCTATTAGAGAGAGTGTGAAGAGAATATTATAATATTATTTTCTGTAATAAACTATCATTTTCAAGCTTTATAGATTGTTTATATGAAACCTCTAACATACTCGACCAGACGGGATGGCCGAATGAGTTAGAGCGTCCGTCTCCCGTGCTGGTAGATCATGGGGTCATGGGTTCGAACACTGGTCGAGTCAAACCAATGACTTAAAAATGTATACTTGTCGCTTCCTAGCCAGGCGCTCGACATTATTAGGACAGGGCAAGGACTGGTGTGCTCAGTGTCAGGATAATGTGACTGAGTGGGATACCAGGTCATGGTGCCGGCGGCCTGGTTTCCCGGGGGACAGCACTATAAAGTTGCTATGAGTGCGCACTGTCACAAGTCGGTACCTGTCCTGATATGACCTTAGATGTTGCTAGGATGTAAAACAACAACAAACAAACAAAAATCTAACATACTATATAACTAATGAATCCTGTCACTCTCATAATTGATGTTTAAGATGAGTAGTATACAATCCAATCGGGATGTAAACAAAGACTTATTCCCACATTGGAATTGTTGTGAGATGAAGTGTTTGGAATTCTATTAAACAAAATGATAATAGCCCCATTCTATTGAGATCGTCGAACTGTCATTGAATGCTGAGTGGCGATGTGCATCATAGCAATGCTAGACAACACTAATGCCAAGTTTTCTCGGTATGTCGTGTTATTATTATTATTAAATCTGGGAACATGATCTTCACTCTGTCGGTTTTTATGTAGTTAAAGCAAAGCTATCGTCGCTGTAAACATATTTGGATATAAGTCCATTGACACAAATCGCTATCATTACGAATTTGGCAATGTACCGCAACGTAAGTGATAGTTTATTACAGGCAAGCAAGTATATTGTGAACAATAGTTAGGGTGGGATTATAGTAGATTACAGGCAAGCAACTATATTGTGAACAATAGTTAGGGTGGGACTATAGTAGATTACAGGAAAACAAGTATATTGTGAACAATAGTTATGGTGGGATTATAGCAGATTACCGGCAAGAAAGTATATTGTGAAGAATAGTTAGGGTGGGATTATAGTAGATTACAGGCAAGGAAGTATATTGTGAACAATAGTTAGGGTGGGATTATAGTAGATTACAGGCAAGCGAGTATATTGTGAACAATAGTTAGGGTGGGATTATAGTAGATTACAGGCAAGCAAGTATATTGTGAACAATAGTTAAGGTGGGATTATAGTAGATTACAGGAAAACAAGTATATTGTGAACAATAGTTAGGGTGGGATTATAGTAGATTACAGGCAAGCAAGTATATTGTGAACAATAGTTAGGGTGGGATTATAGTAGATTACAGGCAAGCAAGTATATTGTGAACAATAGTTAGGGTGGGATTATAGTAGATTACAGGCAAGCGAGTATATTGTGAACAATAGTTAGGGTGGGATTATAGTAGATTACAGGCAAGCGAGTATATTGTGAACAATGGTTAGGGTGGGATTATAGTAGATTACAGGCAAGAAAGTATATTGTGAAGAATAGTTAGGGTGGGATTATAGTAGATTACAGACAAGCAAGTATATTGTGAACAATAGTTAGGGTGGGATTATAGTAGATTACAGGCAAGCGAGTATATTGTGAACAATGGTTAGGGTGGGTTTATAGTAGATTACAGGCAAGAAAGTATATTGTGAAGAATAGTTAGGGCAGGATTATAGTAGATTACAGGCAAGAAAGTATATTGTGAACAATAGTTAGGGTGGGATTATAGTAGATTACAGGCAAGCAAGTATATTGTGAACAATAGTTAGGGCAGGATTATAGTAGATTACAGGCAAGCAAGTATATTGTGAACAATAGTTAGGGCAGGATTATAGTAGATTACAGGCAAGAAAGTATATTGTGAACAATAGTTAGGGTGGGATTATAGTAGATTACAGGCAAGCAAGTATATTGTGAACAATAGTTAGGGTGGGATTATAGTAGATTACAGGCAAGCAAGTATATTGTGAACAATAGTTAGGGCAGTATTATAGTAGATTACAGGCAAGCAAGTATATTGTAAACAATAGTTAGGGTGGGATTATAGTAGATTACAGGCGAGCAACTATATTGTGAACAATAGTTAGGGTGGGATTATAGTAGATTACATGCGACCAAACATATTGTGAACAATAGTTAGGGCAGGATTCTAGTAGATTACAGGCAAGCAAGCATATTGTGAACAATAGTTAGGGCAGGACTCGAACCCACATGGATGCTGTTTATTAGAGGCAAGCAAGTATATTGTGTACAATACCTAGATCGACCTCGCACCCACATGGCTGCCATTCAAGAGTGAGCGTCTTAACCATTGGACCACTTAGGCCCTTTCCAAACAACCTCCATTTGCCTACATGTCTGTCTATGTCACATCTTACCTGGTGAGGTGAGTGCAGATGTTTGTTTGGTTGGGTTTTACATCCTATCAGCATATAAGTACATGTTTGTTAGGTGGGGTTTTACATCCTATCAGCATATAAGTACATGTTTGTTAGGTTGGGTTTTACATCCTAACAACATATAATTACATGTTTGTTAGGTTGGGTTTTACATCCTAACATCATATAATTACATGTTGGTTAGGTTGGGTTTTACATCCTAACAACATATAATTACATGTTTGTTAGGTTGGGTTTTACATCCTAACATCATATAATTACATGTTTGTTAGGTTGGGTTTTACATCCTAACATCATATAATTACATGTTTGTTAGGTTGGGTTTTACATCCTAACATCATATAATTACATGTTGGTTAGGTTGGGTTTTACATCCTAACAACATATAATTACATGTTTGTTAGGTTGGGTTTTACATCCTATCAGCATATAAGTACATGTTTGTTAGGTTGGGTTTTACATCCTAACAACATATAATTACATGTTTGTTAGGTTGGGTTTTACATCCTAATAGCATATAATTACATGTTTGTTAGGTTGGGTTTTACATCCTAACAACATATAATTACATGTTTGTTAGGTTGGGTTTTACATCCTATCAGCATATAAGTACATGTTTGTTAGGTTGGGTTTTACATCCTAACAACATATAATTACATGTTTGTTAGGTTGGGTTTTACATCCTATCAGCATATAAGTACATGTTTGTTAGGTTGGGTTTTACATCCTAACAACATATAATTACATGTTTGTTAGGTTGGGTTTTACATCCTAATAGCATATAAGTACATGTTGGTTACATTGGGTTTTACCTACTAACAGTATGTCAGTATGTCAGTACATGTTGGGTTAGTTGGGTTTTACATCCTAACATCATATAATTACATGTTTGTTAGGTTGGGTTTTACATCCTAGCAGCATCTGGGGTCCATTACCTATATTTATAATTATTTATGTCGATCCTGTCAAGTGACACTTGTGTCTATAGATACGATGTAAATTGTGGCAGTTAGTGTAAAGGTCAATAACATGGCAGTAAATGCTAATTCAGCTCTTGTGAAAGCTGGTGCAATCGATCAGTTATATCGCATTTGAGTAAACCCTAAGCTGAAACACCCACTATTTATAGTTTGCAAAGTCCGATGGTTTTGAGTTTCTGTCTCTTTCCCCCCGCCCTTTTTTTTCCTTGTTGATACATATATCAGTTTGATCGTTTTAATCTACCTTAGTTTAAAGTAACTTTTATTTTTTATAAATATATTAGTTTGATCGCTTTAATCTACCTTAGTTTAAAGTAACTTTAATTTTGATAAATATTAGTTTGATTGCTTTAATTTACCTTAGTTTAAAGTAACTTGTATTTTAGATAAATATATTAGTTTGATCGCTTTAATTCACCTTAGTTTAAAGTAACTTGTATTTTAGATAAATATATTAGTTTGATCGCTTTAATCTACCTTAGTTTAAAGTAACTTGTATTTTAGATAAATATATTAGTTTGATCGCTTTAATCTACCTTAGTTTAAAGTAACTTTTATTTTAGATAAATATATTAGTTTGATCGCTTTAATTTACCTTAGTTTAACATAACTTTTATTTTACATAAATATATCAGTTTGATCGCTTTAATTTACCATAGTTTGAAGTAACTTTTATTTTTTATAGATATATTAGTTTGATCGCTTTAATTTACCTTAGTTTAAAGTAACTTATATTTTAAATAAATATATCAGTTTGATCGCTTTAATTTACCTTAGTTTAAAGTAACTTATATTTTAAATGAATATATCAGTTTGATCGCTTTAATTTACCATAGTTTGAAGTAACTTTTATTTTTTATAGATATATTAGTTTGATCGCTTTAATTTACCTTAGTTTAAATAACTTTTATTTTAGATAAATATATTAGTTTGATCGCTTTAATCTACCTTAGTTTAAAGTAACTTGTATTTTAGATAAATATATTAGTTTGATCGCTTTAATTTACCTTAGTTTAAAGTAACTTGTATTTTAGATAAATATATTAGTTTGATCGCTTTAATCTACCTTAGTTTAACGTAACTTTTATTTTAAATAAATATATCAGTTTGATTGCTTTAATTTACCATAGTTTGAAGTAACTTTTATTTTTTATAGATATATTAGTTTGATCGCTTTAATTTACCATAGTTTGAAGTAACTTTTATTTTTGATAGATATATTAGTTTGATCGCTTTAATTTACCTTAGTTTAAATAACTTTTATTTTAGATAAATATATTAGTTTGATCGCTTTAATCTACCTTAGTTTAAAGTAACTTTGATTTTAGATAAATATATTAGTTTGATCGCTTTAATTTACCATAGTTTGAAGTAACTTTTATTTTTATAAATATATTAGTTTGATCGTTTTAATTTACCTTAGTTTAAAATAACTTTTATTTTAGAGGGTTAATTTTGGAGATATTTGAAGTGACCGCGAGCGGGATTTTGGTGTGCACATTTAAATGCTGGAAACCGGATGCTGGCTGTGGCTGAATCGGTAGGAACGCCAGCTTTCTGTGCGGAAAGTTAGTTTGTTGGGGTTTTTCATCCTGGCAACATCTAAGGTCATATCAGAAATCTGGATTCGGGGAAAATCAGTGGTTCAACTCCTAGCTGAATCAAACCAATGACTTACAAAATTTATAATTGTTGCTAATGAGCTGCTAACCAGTCCTTGTCCTATCCTAGTTACTGCCGAGCGACAGGCTAGGAAGCGACAAGTATACATTTTGTATGTTATTGGCTTGACTGGGCCAGGATTTAAACTCCCGACCTTCTGCAAGGAATCCTGGGCTTTTACCGATTTGGCCACTACATTCAGTGTGCAGTTTTGTGTGAGTATCCCTGGTTGGTGGTTGGAGTTTTACGTTTTGGTAACATCTAAGGTCATATCAGGACGGGTACCAACTTGTAACAATGCGCACTCATGCTGCCATACTGGGAAACCAGGCCGTCAGCACCATGACCCAATATCCCACAGTCACATCATCCTGACACTGAGCTAAACAGTCATTGCCCTCTCCTATTAATGCCGAGCGCCAGGCTAGGAACCGACAAGTATCAATTTTGATAAGTCATTGGTTTGACTTGACCGGGAACCAAACTCCCGATCTCCCGCACGCGAGGCCCGTGCTCTACCGATACCGGTGTGTGTATGGTGTCCCATGGGTGTTTGTATGTGTGACAGCTGTGACAGCAGGTGAGGGATACCACTCTGCCGAGACTGCCATATCTGAACAATAGTTGAATAACAGTCAATATTGTGTGCAACGCTGGCTGACACTATTTAACAACAAAAATCGCTTAAAAACTAATGCCGCAGTCACACCTCACTGGATTTGGGGAAATGGACAGAAACCGAACAAAGTCTGTTTTGTGTTCGTACAAGTTTTGAACATGCACAAAACTAGGAACGGATGCCGCCGAACTGACGTCTACGGTTCTTGTCCATTTTGAGTTTGTTTCGTCTGTTGGCTATCTGTTCATGTCAGTTAGTTTCATGTCCGTTTCATGTCCGTTTCATGTCCATTCGTGCGGCGGCCTTTGACCCGATATTGCAACATTTTAGCACATTTTAATACATTTTGATACTTATTACGCTCAGACTAGACAATTCTGTCCGTTGCTCAATCCGGTGATGTGTGACTGGGGCTTAAAAAAAATATCAATACATTAAGTCCCACCACCGACCCACTTCCTGATGACAGCACTAGCGGGTTGCAGTTCACTGTGGAAAAGGTCTTATACTAGTTATAGAGGATCCTCACCACCAACCCGCCATCTGATGGCAGTGTGGAGAACTAATGACTTATCTATCAGCAGCTCGTTGTGCAGCGGTCTTATTTAGAGGATTTCCACCACCAACCCGCCCTCTAGTGGCAGTGGAAGAACTAATCTTGTGGATAGCACCTCACTGTGATACATGCTCTGTGGAAAGGGGTCTTGTAGAGGATTTCCAGCGACAACCTGCCCCCTGACGGGTGTAGAACTAGTGTTGTGGGTAGTAGGTCCTTGTGCATGTTACGCTGGCATGGGTCTAATAGCAGTCTTGAACTTCATTTGCCCCATTTCAAGGCCTTGAAAAGCCTTGAATTTTAACCTATTTTGGGTAATTAGTCTTGAAAAGCCTTGAATTCCATTGAACTGTCACCACTGATCTAAATTAGTCTGAAATTGCCATTCTCCATTGGGTTTTTCCCCCTGAAATACAAATAAAAATAGTCTTGAATTCCTATCAAAAACAATGTTGAGAATAGCCTTGAAAAAGCCTTGAATTCCATATCTTCACATGTGTACGGACGCTCAGTGGTGAATTGTGACGTAGTAATGGCCACGTGACCAGAGGATGGGGAGGGGTGGGTGGGTGGGAAATGATTGTGGGCGGTTAGCTGTGTGATATATCTACAGTGACAATTCCCATTACAACCCGTGATAATAGGGATGGCACCCACCAAACCAGCTACAACAGGGGTGAGACCAGATGGGATGGCCGAATGAGTTCAGCATCCTTCTCCTGTTTTGGGAGATCGGGGGATCCGAACCAATGAGTTTGTGTGTTCGAACCCTGGTCAAATCAAACCAATGACTAAAAATGTATACTGTTGACTTCCTAGCCTGCCGCTCGGCATTATTAGGATAAGGCAATGACTGGTTGGCTCAGTGTCAGAATAATGTGACTGCGTGGGATACCAGGTCCTAGTGCTGGCAGCCTGGTCTCCCAGTGTGGCAACACTATAAAGTCGCCATGATATGGCCTTAGATGTTGCTAGGACGTAAAACAACAAACAAACAAAGGGGCGTTCCACTTGCTTAGTGTCCTATCAGTGCCCAACCTGCTACTTCTCTGTATCAAAGTCTACATGTATATAAATATATATATCCTCGGCTGCGACTGCTAGAGCACCTTGTTTGTTTTTGTTTATTGGAGTTTTACATCCTGGCAACATCTAAGATCATATCGGGATGAGTACCGACTTGTGACAGTGCACACTGATGGTGACTTTATAGTGCTGCCCTACTGGGAGACCCTGTTGCCAGCACCATGACCCATTCCCTATCCTACTAATGCCAAGCGCCAGGCTAGGTAGTGACAAGTATCAATTGTTTAAGTCATTGATTTGACTCGGCTGGGTTTAAAAACTCACGAGTTGCTACACGGTTCGGTCACTGTGTCCAGTTTGAAACAGGTCTAGCACAGTGGAAGGAGAGGTGCGCAAATGGTGGCGCCACTGGTACAGTTTCGTATAAGTTGGTATAAAGGGTATAGATATATATGCCAGTATAAAGGCACAGAAGGGAATTGTTGCTTATGTATTGTACCAATTATTCTATTATACGGCCTCCTCCACCTCATGCTCACGACAGGTGGCGCCACCATCCGTACTTCTCGTCCCTAATCGGCGCGCCAAACCACCACTTTCACCGGAGGATTACATTTGATTTATTTAGCCAAGGGTTGATATTCCTAGCCAGGGTTGATATTCCTTGCTCATCTTATGGGTGGAAATATGGAAATAAAAATGAGCAGAATCTAATGTTATTTTATACTCACATATTGAATTATATATTTATTGCATATAGGTCACGTGGTGTTTTTATTTCCAAAATTATTATTGTCTGTGTAAGTTGATTTAATCTTCGGAATAGATGGGTTTTATTTTCGCGCTGAAACTTTGGTAGGCTGCTATTGATATTGTTATCTGTGTAGATTTAGGGGAATACACCAGGTGGGATAAAGTACACTAGTATGGTGGTTGTGGGTGTGGGGGTGTATGGGGGGTGTGGGGTGTATGGTGGGTGTGGGGGTGTATGGTGGGTGTGTGGGCGGGGTGAGATGGTGTGTGTGTGGTGAGTGTGTATTGTGGGGGTGGTGAGTGTGTGTGTGTAGTGTGTGTGGTGAGTATATCAGTAATCAATCATCTATACCTTTTATACCAACTTATACCAAACTGTACTCGTGGTGCTGCCACCATGTGCTGACCTCTCCTCCCACTGCGCTAGACCTGTATCAAACCGGACGCAGTGGCCGGACCGCGTGGCAAGTCGGGAGTTCAAAACCCAGCCAAGTCAAATCAATGACTTATAGAGTGAGTGTGCGGGTCGATGTAGGTACGTGGGTGAGTGGGGGTGGAAAGGTGGAGGGTGGGGGTGGAGTAGGGTGATGTGGGTGGGTGTAAATAGAGGTGTGGTTGTAGAGGTGGTTGTGTGTAGGTATGTGTATATTGATGGATTGAACCATCAATTGCTAGGTGTGTGTGTGAGGGTGTATGGGTGTGCGTGTGGAGTAGGGATGCTGTGGGTGTGGCTAAATAAAGTGGTTTTAATGCTTATAATTACATACACTTACTTACATACACGTACATGTACATACATAGTACTTGGTAGGTTTGACAATCATGCAGGGCATAGCTTTTACAGGAACTAGGTCATGTCAACCAGTGTTGTGGGGGTGATGAAAATGGGAAATATTGCGCCTAGAGCAGGATTCGAACCCACACCTCTTGCATTCCAGCCTAGTGTGCTAACCAGTACACCACCTAAGCTCCCCCTGTCCAGATATGACCTTAGATGTTGTTAGGACGTAAAACAACAACAAACAAACAAAACCTAGGCTCCCCGATATCATCACCCACGCTTACCTGTGTATGTGGCTCTTTGCTTCGGAGGTCAGTGCAGACTACTACATTGTTTATATTCGCATAATGGAGTATATGACAGCACATATAATGTAAATCTCACATTGTTGTAGTTGTCATGGGGGTGATGAAAATGGGAAATATTGCACCTAGAGTGGGACTCGAACCCACATCTCTTTGCATTCCGGGCCAGTGTGCTAACCATTACACCACCTAGGCTCCCTGATATCAACACACTCCCCACGCCTACCTGTCTATGTGGTTACTTGCCTCAGAGGTCAGTGCAGACCACTACACTCGTCCCCCTGGAATTGTAAGTCTTGTAATGCTTACAATTACATACATACAGGCAATGCACTAACACATACATACACAGGGTAGGTTCAACAACCATACAGCACAAAGCTTGTACAGGATCCTGATCACGGCAACCAGTGTCATGCGGGGTGATGAAAATGGGAAATATTGCACCTAGAGTGGGACTCGAACCCATATCTCTTTGCATTCCGGGCCAGTGTGCTAACCATTACACCACCTAGGCTCCTTGATATCAACACACTCCCCACGCCTACCTGTCTATGTGGTTACTTGCCTCAGAGGTCAGTGCAGACCACTACATAGTTAATATATATTGCGACTTGTTTTATGGGTTTAACGGTAATCAGGAAGTGTGGGTGGAGTCCAGCAATGTATAGTTTATGTGGCAAGAAAATGTAGATATTAACATACATAAAAGAAAAGAAATTTCGCTTTTTATTGTCATACGAGCAATTGCCAAAATCCTGTTCTACTTTTTTCATGATTTATTTATTCAGACATTTATATCCTGTTCCAGAAACACGCCTTTGCCTTGCCATAGCCTATAGTATCGGTACGATGACTTTTAGTGGGGCAGAATTAGCTACATAATTTCGTGCTAGTGCGCGAAATTTACAACAAAATAAAAATAAAAATGACTTCATTGA
The DNA here is from genome assembly GCA_030323885.1 of Branchipolynoe longqiensis. Lineage (NCBI taxonomy): Eukaryota > Metazoa > Annelida > Polychaeta > Phyllodocida > Polynoidae > Branchipolynoe > Branchipolynoe longqiensis. Next base: position 151,327,460 of record CM059187.1, on the reverse strand, counting down.
TTAAGCACACATGAAGGACAGATGGGTCTTTTCGTTTTGTGCCTTGTTAATTTTTTCTTACTCTCTCGGTAATAGACTATAGGACGGGATGTTCCATGGGTACAGCGTCTGCTTTCCATGCGGGAGGTCGTGGGTTCGATCAATGGCCGGGACAGGCTTAAAGGTGTATAGTCTGTAAACAAAAAATTTTCAAAACCAAAGCAATTATCTAGATTTGATTGTACATATCTAACTTAGATACAAGTGCACTTATTAAGCATTTGTTGCCACACATACGGGAATACTGAGGCAATTAAATAGAACACATTACTGCAGAAGCCCATGGTCAGACCAATGGTGTCAGAGATCTGGCATGCTTGCAACAATTCATTTAGCGTGTTTGCACTTCAAATATCTCCAAAGTTAGCCATTTGACATAAAAGTCACTTCAGTAAAGTAAGGTAGATTATAGCGATCAACCTAATATATTTATCTCAGAAAATTACAGTAACTCAAAACCATCGGACTAGGCAACTTTAAAGAAAATGGTATTAAAAAGGATTGAGACTGAACCCGATGCCCAAAATGGTAAGAGCACTGGCTGGCATAATTGGTCAGAGAAACTGGCTGGCACAATTGGTAAGAGCACTGGCTGGCACAATTGGTAAGAGCACTGGCTGACACAATTGGTAAGAGCACTGGCTGGCACAATTGGTAAGAGCACTGGCTAGCACAATTGGTAAGAGCACTGGCTGGCACAATTGGTAAGAGCACTGGCTGGCACAATTGGTAAGAGCACTGGCTTCCTGTGTGGGTAGTTATTGGTTCGAACCATGACTGAGTCAAACCAATGACTTACACAATTTATACTTGTTGCTACCTAGCCTGGCACTCGGCATTAATAGGATATGGCAAGGATGAGTTTACATACTATCAGGATAATGTTACTCAGTGGGATATCGGGTTATGGTGTTGGTAGCCTAGTCTCCCAATGTATTACCATCAATTCCACCCCAATAGCCATAATTCATAAACTCACGTAACTAACCACAATAGAGTAACGCTAGAATATTTCTTACAAACTGACATTTATATACCGCTAGACTAACTCAAACAGACCCTACATTAAAACTTACTACAACTTTACCAAATGAATACAAAAGATAACTTCTGCTTACATTCTCATCATCATCATGCTGTCGGTGGCGATGCGAGAAAGACTGCTTTCATTACTTGACTGCTGCTCTCCATTTAGCTCTCTGCTGTGAGAGTTGTGTCCATGAGTCGGTCTTAATGTCTCTCAGCTTCAGGTTTCTCTTGATGGTATCCTAAATACCATGTAACCATGTAAATATTCACATTGATCTGACTAATATTGATCTAGTTATATGACACTACTGTTACTATATTGCTATGAACGTGTATGTTCCAGAATTCCATTGTGTTATATATTGCAGGTTGTGTATTCAATAGTTATTGTATACCTTAGTATATATATCTTTTTGTGTAAATAACTTGGAATTGAAACATTGTGGGAAGACCAGTGCTTCGGTACTGAAAAAAAGACCTTTTCAGCAGAATAAGCATATTTACAACAACAACACAGTATAGCCTGCTGGGAGTGACATTCAAACAGACAGAGTAGGTGAGTAGGTTGTGAGTAGGTGGGGTGTAGGAGGTTGTGTGTTAGTTACTCCCACAGCCCTATTTAATGGACACAGCTGCTGACTAACCCAATAGAAAAAGTGTTGTATAGCTGGGTTATCGATATAACCACATGAATTCCCAATCTAAAATGCTAAATATATCGTTCACATATGAGCCTGTCTCAAAAGGTGCTAACTCTTTTTTAGTCCATAGTAACAATTGACACAAAATAGCACAGAAACAGTTACACTGAAAACACAAGGACATTTGCTTCAAATCAATATGTATTCTATTGGGATTATGACACACCATGTAAAAAACAAATCAGTTTATCCTGAGCAAATGCATAAGCAGATAGTTTATCCTGAGCAAATGCATAAGTAGATAGTGTGTCGATCGTTACTATGGACAAAGTTTTGTCCCATAATGCTTAGCACCTTTTGAGACAGTCTCATATTTATCTATTAAGTTGTGTATCCATAGACTGTTCCCTTGTGATGTGTTCCCTTGTTCCGTGTTCACTTGTGACCTTTTGACCGTGCCACACAGACAATGAACCTGTGTTTTGCTTAGTCGCAGTATAAATTAGGTTTTACCCAGGGACCGTATGGCTTTGTGCAGAGAACATAAAGAATGAACATATTCATTGTCTGTGTGATGCGTCACAAGGTCACAAGTGAACACGGAACACAGGAACACACCACAAGGGAACAGTCAATGGATACACTGCCTTATAAACCACAATTTTAGAAATGCAGAATTGATGAAATCATGTAGATTAATAATAGATTTTATAAGTTGAATGGAGAGAATCCAGTGCCTGCCATTTTGGTATCGTCTCATTCTCTCTCAGTTCATCAACTCTGTGAGAACATAGATAAAGTACTGTTCTCTGGAACCAGGACCTGCCAAAGCTTGTTTATAGTGAATACCTGACCTAAGCAGTTTTTGCTCTGATTTAAACGTGGTCGTCATTCCCCCTCCCCTATCTGAGAGTCAGTATTGTATCTAGCTTTGCGTGCATTTCCCTACCCAATCCAACCAAAGACTTGCCAAATTTATTATAGTTATCACTACCTTACCTGATGTTCAGTATTTCTAGGATACGGCAAGGACTGGTCGCTTGGCAAATTGTCAGTATGTGACCGAGTGAGATATCGGGTCACGGTGCCGGTGACACTGCATCCAGTCACGATGTTCATCCTCATCTGACCTCAGATGTTACTAGGACATAAAACCCCAATCAGTAACTCCGGCTGTGAAGCTACCAGGAGTGCAATCATCACTAATCATTACCCAACCCCACATGTCCCTCAAGTGTTGTTAGGACATAAAACCCCGCTCATTTGACCCAGTAATATAAGCAATTAGAACTGCCTACATTTATGTTCGAATTTGGATGTGGATGATAGTCATTACCTTATGCATATTCCTTGCGGTTTGGACAAGACGGGATGGCTGAATGTGTTGAGCGTCCTTCTCCCATTTTTGTAGACAGTGAAATTCGTACCGATGGCGAGTCAAATCAATGAGTCAACAATTTATACTTGTCGCTTCCTAGCCAGGCACTCTGCATTATTAGGATAGGGCAAGGACTAGTTGTCTCAGTATCAGGATAATGTGACTGAGCGGGATATCAGGTAATGGTGCTGGCTGCCAGGTCTCCCGGTGGGGCAGCACTATAAAATCGCCATGAGTGCGGACTGTCACAAGTCGGTACCCATCCGGATATGACCTTAGATGTTGCCAGGATGTAAAACTCCAACAACCTACCACTAACCAACCTTATGAATATTGCTCGCCGATGGATGGGATTGACCTACTTTCGTCGCGTGACCTACCTTTGTGGGTTGACCTACTTTTGGGCCTGTCGCTGGGACGACACCCACAGATGCTATGGCAGAGGGCTAGCACTCCCTCTGACCACATCCTTCTTTGTCACATCCTTGTCACACCAAGGATGTGTCAAGAAAGAAAAAAAAACGGGCGCGGTGGCCTACTCGGTAGAGCGCGGGCCTCCCGTGCGGAAGGTCGGGAGTTTGGTTCCAGGTCGAGTCAAACCAATGACTTTAAAATTGATACTTATGGCTTCCTAGCTTAGCGCTCGGCATTAATAGGATAGGGTAAGGACTGGTTAGCTCAGTGTCAGGATAATGTGACTGGGTGGGATATCAGGTCATGGTGATGGTGGCCTGATTTCCCAGTGGGGCTGCACTATAAAATCGCCATGAGTGCACTCTGTCACAAGTCGGTACCCATCCTGATATGACCTTAGATGTTGCCAGGATGTAAAACTCCAACAATCAATCAATCATTGTGATATGACCTTAGATGTTACCAGGACGTAAAATACCAACAACCAACTAACTATGCACGCACACGTACACACACCAACATACACGCACACACATTAACATACATGAACACACTCAGACATACATGCCCACACAAATGAACCCACACACACATACTCACACACACAAACTCACGCACATGCACACACATACACAACACACTCACACACACACATGCACACTCACACACATACAGACACACACATACACACACTCACATGTACACACACACTCACACACATGCACACAAACTCACACACACTCACACACACACTCACACACGTACACACTCATACACACTCACACACACTCACACACGCATACACACACATACACACACAGACACGCGCACACACACACGCACACACGTGTTGTCCACTCACCGCAGACAGTAAGCCTGTGGCTATACACTCGTAGTATCCACATCGCCAATTGACTCGGAGCTATATTCTTGTCATGGTTTTTTTATATATATTTTTTTTTTGTTATCGTGTGCATTTGTTCTGCCCAAGTAAATAAAACAAGAAAATGCTGACCTCGGGCCAAAGAAGTGGTCACTAAAAGTGGCAGCTACTTCCGCCGTGCACAGGTGTGACAGCAGCGACTGAGACAAATCTGCTGTTTGGAATACATTCGGCTTATTATTTCCGAGTACTCATCAGTGCAGGGGGAGAGGGGGGGGGCGGTGGGGGAGGGTCGGTAGGGTGGGGAGTGGTTTCTATTTTTTTTTTTTAAATTTAAATTCTTCTGCCGTCATCAACTGTCACATTTTTGTGGGAATTACTTTGCCGTAAGTTTTTTATAGTTTGTATTAAAGATTAGCATGCGATCATTAGATGTCATCTGTTGCTATCGTACCGAAGTGGTCGTTATTTTGGGGTGGCCGCTATATCGGCACTAGGCGAGTATTTGTTGTTTTTGGGGAGTTTTCAGTTGCATTGGTGCGCTCAAGGCTGCAAATCTGCAGCACTGTATGGGCACCGCTGAAAGCGGTCCCATGTGGTCGGGAGTTGGCTTCATATGGGTAGTGGTCAGAGAATTTGGGGGGTGGGGGGGGGAAGGAAAAAGGCAGCCTAAAGGCTACATTCCTTACACGCGGTATGCGGCATGCAAATGCGGCAAAAAATGGAAACGCATGTAAGTGTATGGGGGTGCTTCCATGCCTCCGAATGTGAATGCGAATGCGGCAACTGAATCGGTCCCTGTAGCCATCGGTGCGGCATGCGAATGCTGCTGCATTTGCCATAGAGAACAGTGGTGAGAAACCTGACACTATGTGTGGGTGTGGGTGTGGGTGTGGGTGTGGGTGTGGGTGAAAGGACCCAACCCGTTCGCATTTCGCATTCGCATTCGCATGCCGCATACCGCATGTAAGGAATGCTAGCTTAAGAGCCCAACCACAGTCCTCTGAGAAGGCCAGGGGAGGCTGGGCGGTTGGTGTAGTTTTACACCCAAGTAAGACCCTAGGCCATACCAGGACGTGCACCGACTTGTGACAGCGCGCACTCATGGCCACTTTATAATGCTGCCCACTGGGAAATCAGACTGCCGGCACCATGACCTGATGTCCCACACAGTCACATTATCCTGACACTGTGCGTCCAGTCCATGTCCTGACCTCATAATGCCAAGCGCCGAGCAGCAACAGGTACCTATTTTATATGTCATTGGTTTGACTCAACCAGGATCCAAACTTCAGTCCCTCCAGATTCACTGGTATGCACAGTAAGTCTGGCCAAGGCCAGAGGAAGAAGTGAAGTGAGGATGGAATTAGTTAGGCAATGGGTGGGGTTACCTGTTAGTTGTTAGTGAAAATTAGTGGTTAGTTGGTAGTGGTGTCAAGTCAGGTATGCGGACGAGGTGGGGCCTGCTAGTCCTCGGTGTCAGGGTCTGGGCGACCGACAGCGTCGATGATATCTGCGTTCTGGCGGTAGAAGCGAGCAAGTGCATTCCACGTTGACTTGGAAATCCTGGAGAGGATGGCCAGAGTGGCCCAATTGTTGCTGAGTTGGCGGTCAGAGTCCTCCATGAAGTCACTGATGGCAGATCTGTTGACGGCACCACATGAGGTGAGTATGTGGGCCACATTGAAGATCTTAGTGCTGCACGGACATTGCTGGAGATTGGGGACATCAATCCAATGGTGGTAGCCAGTTCTGAAGCGGTTGACGGCGACTTGGGTAGAAGCAGAAAGGCCGACTGGATGGGGGATGTTAGTTATGACCAGGGTGTACCAGAGCCAGCTTATTGAATAAGGGTTCCATACTTTTTCATTCTCTGTGGCGCATTCCCCCAGTTTGGTGGTGGCTCGAGAAGCGGCGGCGGTCAGTTTGGTGATAGAGGGAGGGATGGCTGTCTCCATGTCTGCTTGGTTGGCACCGGCTAGAGCGGCAAAGTTGGCCTGGTCATTACAATAGAATCCTATATGGGTGGCGACCCATAGCAGGACTGTTGAGGTGTGCCTGATGTCTGGTATCTGGATCACATCGGCAAGGGAGTGTCAGGCATTTGGGTGGGCAATCTCTTTGATGGCATTCAGAGAGTCGGTAATGATGATGGCAATTGAGTTGTGGAGGTCTTTGAGGGCCAAGTGAATGGCGACGAGCTCGGTATGGAGAGTGGAAGCAAAGTCTGACACCCTGGTGGTGTTCTTTGTGTTGGAGAAGGAGATGAAGATTCCGGCTCCGGCTCTACCTGATGTTGTGTTAAGGGTCCTTGAGGTGGTAGGAGATGTGTGGGTGACCGCGGGTCCCATCTCGGAGGCAGGTCTGCGGATTGTTGATGAAAGGCCTGAGGAGAGGGTTCTTGTGAGGTGGGTGGTGAGAAATTGTTTGCCTCGCAGGTGGAGGGGAGGAAGGCTCGATTCAAGGAGGAGGATCTCAATCTTGGTGGTGCTGGGAACACGTAGGACAAGCCTGGCAGCCCGGTGTTGGATGTTCTCAAGTTTCTGGAACTCATTCAGGAAGATCTTGTTCTTGGGTAGTCGAGTTTGGGGGTTGTCAAGCCTGAGGGCTGTTAGACCGAGTGTGGGCATGGCATAGTCGAAGAGAGAGCGGACTGCCTGGCGGTAGAACAGTGCGAGTACACCGTCCGGGGCGCCCCAGGAGAAGCCAGAGATCCTCTTCATGAGGATGAGTCTGTTGGTCATTCTGGTGGTCAGCTGGAGGCAGAGGGCTCTCATGTTAAGGTCTCGGTCTAGATGGATACCTAGGTAGTCGAAGGTGGAGACCCATTCGATAGGGGATCCACCTAGGTAGAGAGGGTGATGTGGTTGACCTCTGAACATGTGCATGATCTTGGTTTTGGTGGGGAGATTTTTAGTCCAAGGTCCCGGCAGGCGTTTCCGGCAGGTGATGTCGATGACCTCTGCGTCGCATACTATTGTTGTGTCTGTGATCTCTTGGGTGGCTATGTCTTGTTTAAGCCTCCTCACGAGAGATGCCATCACTGCATTGAAGAGGGGCCTGAGCACTGCACCCTGGTTGACGCCATTTTTTCATTGGAGGTAGGGAGAAGAGGTGCCTTGGACACTTACCCCGGCTCACCTGTTCTGGAGGTAATTTCGGACGTAGGCAAGAGGTCGGCCGGCGATGCCAAGATCAGCAATGGATGTCAGTACCACGTTGTGGTCGATAAGCTCAAAGGCTTTTTCGAGGTCAAGGAAGATGGTTGCTGTCTCGTGTCCATTACCGAGGACATAGGAAATGCTCTCGATGAGGGTGGCGACGGCATGCTGGGTGCCTCGTCCTCCTCGGTACCCGATGACCTCCTCTGGTAGGACATTGGTGGGGTCTTCTGTGACGGCTGAGGAGGATTCTTTCACTAACTTTCCCGAGGGATTGGAGAAGGGAGATGGGTCTGACTTCGCCCGGGGTTTTCTTGTGGATGGGGATGATATCAGCATCCTCCCAAGATTGGGGTATGCCCGCCTTGTAGAAGATATTGTCGAGGAGGGGGAGGAGAGGTTCCCTGTTAGCGGCAGATAACTTGGTCCACGCAGTGTTAGGGACTCCGTCGGCTCCTGGGCTTGTCTTCTTTGTGGTGGTGCCTACGGCGCGGTCGAGCTCAGCCCTGGTCAGGTGGTTGTCAAGATTATGGGCGGACCTTGTTGCTATTGATATGTTTATGAGGTCAGCTCTGCAGGCGGAGTTCTTGGTGAGTGCTTGTTGGTGGGCTTACGGGAGGTTGATTGCAGGGTCTGTTCTGTCCGTAAACCTTGCTGCAAGTTGGCCAGGTTGTGGGTAGAGTGTGGCGGGGGGGGGGGGGGGGGGGGGGAGTCTCCCCTGGATGCTGTTCAGTTTGCGCCAGAGTTGTCTGGAGGTGGTGTGAGAGTTTATTTTGGTGCACCAGAGTTTCCACTTACTCAACATCTTTGGCCCAATTGGTGCCTATTTTAATGAGATTCTCAGTGCCTCAGTTGGGGTTTGTTCAGAGCTTGTAGAGGAGCTTGTTGCAGAATCTTTTTGCTCTTTGCATTGCATCAGAGGTGGTGCGGCCAGTGTCAGCTTAATGTGACTGAGAGGGATATCAGGTCATGGTGCTGGCGGCCTTGTCTCCCAGTGGGGCAGCACTATAAAGTCACCATGAGTGTGCACTGTCACAAGTCGGTACCCATCCATATATGTCATTGGATGTTGCTAGGACATAAAAGAACAGCAAACAGTATGTATGTGTGTATGTATGCATGTATGTATGCATGGTATGTATGTGTATATATGTATGTATGTATGTATGTATGTATGTATATATATGGGTATATGTGTATATGTGTAGATATTATATATGTATGTCAATGTAATGTGTTAATGTGTGTAAGGTATGTATTGTGTATTTATTACTATTATGTATGTGTTATGTATGTAGATATATATGTATGTATGTAATGTATTATTAATGTAAGATATTATGTATGCATATATGGAGGTACTGTATGTATTATGTATGTATTAGTTTGTATGTGTATATTCATACATATTACATGTATGTATATTTGTGTATGTATCTATTTGTGTATGTATGGACCTATATATGCATATATTATATAACTCGAATATACATGCAGTCCACATGACTTGTCCAATTCTGGGTTTGTGCCTCATTCTTTCAGAATGGGAAGGGAATTAAGGGCACACTTTTCAAGGTATAATTCAGCCGGCAACCGGAAGTGGCCGATTGAACATGGGTGATTATATTCAACCGGCAACCGGAAGTGATGGTGGTACATGGGGATATGATATTCAGTAATACCCAGAAGTAACTGACTGTGCATGGGCGGTGATATTCAGTAATACTAATAACTAGACGGTGATATTCATCCAGCGCTGACCGGAAGTATCTGACTGCGCATGGGCGGTGATATTCTGTGATAAACCTAAGCGAGTGTAATATTCATCCAGCTGCTGACCGGAAGTAACTCACTGCGCACGGGCGGTTATATTCAGTTATAAACTAAGCTCACTGTAATATGCATCCAGCCGCTAAGCGTAAGTAACTGACTGCAGTGACTTCAGTGTAAGCGGAGTTCAATATTCATCCAGCCGCTGACTGGAAGTAACGGAATGCACATGGGCGGTGATATTCAGTGATTTCGGTGTAAGCGGAGTTCAATATTCATCCAGCCGCTGACTGGTAGGAATGGAATGCGCATGGGCGGTGATATTCAGTGATTTCAGTGTAAGCGGAGTTCAATATTCATCCAGCCGCTGACTGGTAGGAATGGAATGCGCATGGGTGGTGATATTCAGTGATTTCAGTGTAAGCGGAGTTCAATATTCATCCAGCCGCTGACTGGTAGGAATGGAATGCGCATGGGCGGTGATATTCAGTGATTTCAGTGTAAGCGGAGTTCAATACTCATCCAGCCGCTGACTGGTAGGAACGGAATGCTCATGGCAGTGATATTCAGTGATTTCAGTGTAAGCGGAGTTCAATATTCATCCAGCCGCTGACTGGTAGGAATGGAATGCGCATGGGCGGTGATATTCAGTGATTTCAGTGTAAGCAGAGTTCAATATTCATCCAGCCGCTGACTGGATGTAACGGAATGCGCATGGGCGGTGATATTCAGTGATTTCGGTGTAAGCGGAGTTCAATATTCATCCAGCCGCTGACTGGTAGGAATGGAATGCGCATGGGCTGTGATATTCAGTGATATTCAGTGATTTCAGTGTAAGCGGAGTTCAATATTCATCCAGCCGCTGACTGGTAGGAATGGAATGCGCATGGGTGGTGATATTCAGTGATTTCAGTGTAAGCGGAGTTCAATATTCATCCAGCCGCTGACTGGTAGGAATGGAATGCGCATGGGCGGTGATATTCAGTGATTTCAGTGTAAGCGGAGTTCAATATTCATCCAGCCGCTGACTGGTAGGAACGGAATGCGCATGGGCGGTGATATTCAGTGATTTCAGTGTAAGCGGAGTTCAATATTCATCCAGCCGCTGACTGGTAGGAATGGAATGCGCATGGGCGGTGATATTCAGTGACTTCAGTGTAAGCGGAGTTCAATATTCATCCAGCCGCTGACTGGTAGGAATGGAATGCGCATGGGCAGTGATATTCATTGACTTCAGTGTAAGCGGAGTTCAATATTCATCCAGCCGCTGACTGGTAGGAATGGAATGCGCATGGGCAGTGATATTCATTGACTTCAGTGTAAGCGGAGTTCAATATTCATCCAGCCGCTGACTGGTAGGAATGGAATGCACATGGGCAGTGATATTCAGTGACTTCAGTGTAAGCGGAGTTCAATATTCATCCAGCCGCTGACTGGTAGGAATGGAATGCGCATGGGCAGTGATATTCATTGACTTCAGTGTAAGCGGAGTTCAATATTCATCCAGCTGCTGACTGGTAGGAACGGAATGTGCATGGGTGGTGATATTCAGTGACTTCAGTGTAAGCGGAGTTCAATATTCATCCAGCCGCTGACTGGTAGGAACGGAATGCACATGGGCGGTGATATTCAGTGACTTCAGTGTAAGCGGAGTTCAATATTCATCCAGCCGCTGACTGGTACTGGTAGGAATGGAATGCGCATGGGCAGTGATATTCAGTGACTTCAGTGTAAGCGGAGTTCAATATTCATCCAGCCGCTGACTGGTAGGAACGGAATGCGCGTGGGCGGTGGTATTCAGCGATAACTGGACGGTGATATTCATCTAGTTTCTGACCGGAAGTAACTGACTGCGCATGGGCGCTGACAGGTCAGTTCTCACGGGCCGGGCTCCGTTCTATCCGCTCCGCGCCAACAATGCCAGACGACATTGTGCTTCCCGCGCTTCCGCTGGGAACCCACTAAGTCGGCCGCGCACCAGGGCCAGTCTCAAAATGTCGTCTGCAACATGTGTAATTTTATCTAATTAACCCTTGATGAGGCCAGTCTAGTCGCTGAGTTTGGAATTAATGTTGAGTGGTTTACTATTCGTTGTTGTTGTGGGTGTGGTGCTGTAGCTGTGGTAACGGGTTGGGATTTAGGCGGGTTTCCACCCACTCAGTGGTCTGTCTGACCCCGGGGAGGTCAATCACCCAGTGGTCTAGCGCATGTCCATACTGTATGATCGCTAAAGCCACTCTCCACAGTAGTGTATATATAATATTTATATATATATATATATATATATATATATATATATATATATATATATATATATATATATCCACACATATATATATATATACATAGTGCGCCCACAAACTAGACACGCCTGGGGCGACCAGACGGGATGGCCGAATGAGTTGAGCGTCCGTCTCCCTTCTTGGTAGATCGTGGGATTTGAACCCACAGGTTCGAACCCCACTCGAGTCAAACCAATGACTTAATAATTTATACCTGTCGCCTCCTAGCCAGCTGCTCGGCATTATTAGGATAGTGCAAGGACAGGTTTGATCAGTCTCAGGATAGTGTAACTGAGTGGGATATAACTATAAGGTCATGGTGCCGGTTGGCCTGGTTTCCCTGTGGGGCAGTACTATAAAGTCACCATAAGTGCATACTGTCACAGCTCACACTTGCTATCAGGACCGCACTTCATCCACACCTCTCTCTATCTCCTCTCTGCTGGCCATGCTCCTCCTTGATAATGTCTGAAAAGAGTTCCAGGAGGGGGAGCCCACCAGCATTTCACTTTCTACTCTTACTCTGTCCATGTCTTTGGCTCGCCGGCTGGTCACCATAGAGCAAATAGACACGATCCTTTGACTCAACTCTCCTCATTTCTCTTTCCTATACTCTACTCTTTTTTTTTTCTCCCAGGCTTACTTCTCCCCATGATCAAGGAAATTGTTTGCTTTGGTGGGCCCCTTTACCGTATCGTTTCTCTTGCTTTGTTCTTGTTGCTGAAACCGCTGGACCCACCTTTACCTGTCCCTTCCTCCTAAACCCTTGCTGCTGTCGACTGGATACGAGTGCTGTGCTACCGCCGGACCTGAGAGATTCGGGGCCGCCCCAACGCTTCGCCATTTTGAATGTTATAAAGACATCCCCAGCTTCTACAACCTTCCCACCTGAAGATTAACCTTCAACCAAAGATTGGACCGATTTATCGGGGCCTTTCTATATTGCTGCACTTCTACAGGCGGTAACTGTCATAAGGTTACGAACCACCCGAAAAGCAAGCAAGTACTGTCACAAATCGGTACCCATCCTGATATGGCCCGAGATGTAAAGTAAAGCTTATTTTATCTACTGATGCCTCTAGAGCACATTGATTTTGTATCATTGGCCTTTGGAGATCAAACATGGTCATTCTGACATATTTCTTTGCAGCAAACCCTCTACAGCCATATAGGCTAATCTTTCTGATAAGCCACAAGGCGTCTCTTATATGCACTTTCCCACAGACAGGACAACACATACCACAGCCTTTGATGAACCAGTTGTGAACCACTGGTTGGAACAAACAACTGAGAAGGATCGATCGGATGACCGACAGCTTCACAGGTTGACACGCTACAGCCTGAGCTACGTACCGCTCCCTTGACCCTAGATGTTGCCAGGACGTAAAACTTCAACAACCGACCAACACCCCTGAGGCCTATGCCTGTGTTGGGCGAGTGACTAACTAACTGACTGACTGATAGAGGGCAATATGACGTGGTCCCAAGTCTAGCTAACTCCCGGCAACGATGTTTGTTTGTTGGGGATTTACATCCTAGCAACATCTATGTTCATATCAGGACGGGTACTGACTTGTGACAGTGCACACTCATGGCGATTTTATAGTGCTGCCCCACTGGGAAAATCAAGCCACCACACCATGACCTTGATGTCCCACTCAGTCACATTATCCTGATACTGGCATATCCAGTCCTTGCCCTATCCTAGTAATGCCAAGTGCCAGGCTAGGTGGCGATAAGTATCAATTTTATTAGTCATTGATTTGACTCTGTTGGGATTCGAACTCCCAACCTTCCACATGGGAAGCATGCGCCCTGCCGACTCGGGCACCGCGTCCTGTCCTGCAGTGATATTATGGTCCAATCCACTGGTACTATGTGGTAGGTTCTTCCCAAGTGATTCCCCTTAATTTGTGTTGTGTGGTGTTTTGGATGGGAGGGGGTGGGACTTCTTCTTGTTTGTTGTTGTTTTACATCCTAGCAACATCTAAGGACGGGTACCGACTTGTGACAGTGCACACTCATGGCAATTTAATAGTGCTGTCCCACTGGGAAACCAGGCCTGGTATCCCACTCAGTCACATTATCCTGACACTGAGCACACCAGTCCTTGCCCTGTCCTAATAATGACAAGCACCTGGCTAGGAAGCGACAAGTATCAATTTGTAGGTCATTGGTTTGACTCGACCAGGGTTTGAACCCATGACCCTACAATCTACCAGCATGGGAGACGGACGCTCTAACTCATTCGGCTATCCCGTCTGGTCTATCACTGTAACTAAGGAGTCACCCTCACAATTATCGTTGTCAATTAGCACTGCAATTAAGGGGCTCTAAGGAGATATTAACAATTAACACTATCACTGCTCATCAGCACTGTTATTAAAGGACCATCTACAATTATCACTGCCAATCATCAATGTAATTAAGGCACCGTTCACAATTATCAACATTACCACAACCAATCAACACTGTAATTAAAGGGCCACTCACAATTATCGCTACCGATCAGCGCAGTAACAAAACCACCCACACTTTTCAACATCAACACTACTGATCAGCACTGTATTTTAAGGAACATCTACAATTGCCACTGCCGATCAGCACTACGGCTGGCTAAGGAGCCATCGAAAATTGTGGGAGGGGATGGAAGGGGTGCGTGCGAAATAGGATGGGCTATATTGAGGTAATGCACTTAAAAAAAATCCAATTTCTCTTGAAAAAAAAAGAAGAAAAATTGGCTAATTTATAGTTACACGGAGCTGTAATACGCGCTGGATTTGGTTATAGTAACACGGGGCTGTCCAGTGGTCGCCTGCCCTTGTTGCGACTATATCAATATTAATAAAAGCAAGCATACCAAAGAGACATGGTCATAAATTGACTATGGGCAACAGGGTGTGTGGGAGCAAACCTCGAAACGCAGACCGACTCTGCATTGAGCTCCAGTCACACTACAGCTTGTGACCACATTGTGACCACTTTTCAACCGAAAGGCCAACTGATCAGTGACTGGTCAGCGACCAGTCACAAGCGCTGAAGATGGTCAGCAACCTCAGGGCGACAGTTTTAGTCACAAGCAGGTTTTTTGGTGCAGCACCTGCAACCTTGTCATGACCAAAATGGTCGCCCGGAGGTTGGTGAGTGGTCAGTGACCGGTCGTTGACTGATCGCCAACCATTGTTTTTCCCACCTTCTTTTGTGCTTTGGTTGCATGGAAGTTGTTGGCTTGTGATCACAAGGTGGTCGTAAAGTGGTCACTAGTGGTCGCAAGCCATAGTGTGACTGAGGCATTAATTTGGTCTGTTTTATTGTCTATTTTTGACACTGAAGTGGTTTGTTTGCAGAACCTCTTCAGGCTCATTCTGTATTGACATGGCATTTACAAATATATTGATGGTTGTGACGTCACAAATAAGCATGGTTATTGCAGTTTATTTATTTATTCATTTATTTATTGACCGAACTCAGAATCATAGATGGCAGACTTCCTGTGGAGAATGTTCGGGAGTTTGAATTCCGGTAGAGTCAAACCTATGACATACAAAATGATACTTGTCACTACCTAGCCTGGCAATCTGCATTACTAGTATAGGGCTGGTTAGGTCAGTATCAGGATAATGGGACTAGGTGGGGAATTGGGTCATGGTGATTTTGGCCTGCTCTCCCAGTGGGCAACACTATAAAGTCGCCATGAGTGCGCACTGTCACAAGTCGGTGCCCATCCTGATAAGTGATATGACCTTAGATGTTGCGAGGATGTAAAGCTTCAATGAACAAACATTTATTTGTTTATTTAGCCAAGCAGGGGTAATTTATATATTGTGTGATATATTTATTATTTTACGGTTGATGTGAAAGGAGTTAGCAGGTGTGTTAATAGTGCTTATATATTTGTTTCTATTAATATTCACGAGTTTGGGCTCTAGCTTCTGAGCGCTGACACTCAAACACATTTTACTAAGTTGCGTTAATTTTTTGGCCCTGCGCCAACAATTCTACACTGCAGACAGTATGCATGACCTTTTTACTAAAGTAAAACAAGAAAACAGTTTAGCCTTTTTGCGGGCAGCTGGACTGTACCACCTCATATAGTTTACTAAATAAATTCTATCAATTATTAATAAAACTTTTCTTTTTCTATGGGAATTTGTTTCCCTTGACCACAAATATATGATTGTGAGGTTTCTAATTTAATGAGTGTCTATTGGCACATAATTGATTGTCTGCTTTTACATGTAAAATCAGTGGTTTGAACAAAAAACAAACATTTCTCACCGTGAATATGGCCTATGCTGCCGACACGACGTAAAGCAACCACGAATCAATCAATCAATTAATCTGAGTGCTTGAAATTGGAATTGGATTCTGGGCAGATATTGCTCTAAAGCTTGCCGTACATTGGCAACCATTGGTTAAGTCAGCTGGAAACAACAAACTGGCTGAGTCAGCATAGTGCGTAAAGCTAAGAAGTAAGATTCCATATTGAGGATTTGCGTGTGACGTAGGCATCACACTACTCGTATATCGTGGTTGGATAGAAGCAGTTCCTTCTACTATCAAGTGTATGTAAATAAAACAAAAAGCACAAATCTATTCACTGCTACGTCATTGAATTATCTTGGCCAGGATTCGAACTCCCGACCTTCTAAACGGATAGCCTGCACACTATCTATCCGGCCACTGCTTCCGGATAAAATTGATCTGTCGTGAGGGTGTTTTAGAACCAGATACATAGGGATAGTTCCCACATACATCACTAGGTGGCGCCATGCTGTTTGTTGTTGATCCCACCATCTGCGACAAGTACCCATTCCCAAGAGACTCCGCCTCTTTCGCGGCACTGATATGTATGCACTGCACATATCTGACAGCTGTGTGAGACGTGTAGACAAATTGCCTTCTCTTTATTATGCGGACCGGATGCGGTGGTCGAATCGAATCGAAAAGAGCGCTGGCTTCCCATGTGGAAGGTCGGAGATTTGAATCCCGGCAGAGTCAAGCTAATGATTTACAATATCGATACTTGTCGCTACCTAGCTTGGTGTTTGGCATTACTAGGAGATAGGGTAAAGACTGGTTAGCTCAGTATTAGGATAATGTGACTGAGTGGGATATTGGGTCATGGTGCCAGGGGGCTGGTCTCCCAGTGGAGCAGCAATATAAAGTCACCATGAGTGTGCACTGTCACAAGTCGGTACCCAGTCCTGATATGACCTTTGATGTTGCTGGACATGGGTCAGTTCCTCTAAATATGCTTAGCGCCGTTAAAGCATCATAGAAGTCCGACTTGGGGTTTTGTTATCATTTTTTGTTTGTTTGTTTGTTGGAGGCGACTCTCATGCCTGGCGTTGAGGGATTGTTGGTGAGTGGTTGACTGACGCTTATAGCTGCTGGTGGAGCCGGGTGAGGGAGGGGGTGGGGGTTTGTAGGTGGGGTGGGCAGTGTCAAGGGGAAGTTGAACCAGTTAGATGGAGGTCACGTGACTGACTCGACTATCTATATAAGGCCAGTGTGGCTTCTCTTGAACAGACACTTGCTATCCGGACCGCACTTCATCCACCCCTCCTCTCTGCTGGCCTTGCTCCGCCTTGATAATGTCTGAAAAGTGTTCCAGGAGGGGGAGCCCGCCAGCATTTCACTTTCTACTCTTACTCTGTCCGTGTCTTTGGCTCGCTGGGTCGCCATAGAGCAAATAGACACGGTCCTTTGACTCAACTCTCTTCATTTCTCTTTCCTATACTATACCCTTTTTTTTTTCTCCCGGGCTTACTTTACCCCCTGATCAAGGGAGTTGTTTGCTTTGGTGAGGCCCTGTACCTTATCGTTTCTCTCACTTTGTTCTTGTTATTGGAACATGCTGGACCCGCCTATACCTGTCCCTTCCTCCTGAACCCTTGCTGCTATTACTGGATACGAGTGCACTGCAACCGCCGGACCGGAAACGATTCGTCGTTTTGAATGTTGTAAAGACATCCCCAGCTTCTACAACCGTCAACCAAAGATTGGACCGATTTATTGGGGCCTTTCTATATTGCTGCAGTTTTGCTTGTTTGTTTGTTGTTGTTTTACATCCTAGCAACATCTAAGGTCATATCAGGATGGGTACCGACATGTGACAGTGCGCACTAATGGCAACTTTATAGTGCTGCCCCACTGGAAGACCAGGCCACCAGCACCATGACCTGATATCCGACTCAGTCACATTACCCTGACACTGAGCCAATCGGTCCTTGTCCTATCCTAATAATGACGAGCACCTGGCTAGGAAGCGAGAAGTATCAATTTTTACGTCATTGGTTTGACTCGACCAAGGTTCGAACCCATGACCCTATGATCTACCAACACGGGAGACGGACGCTCTAACTCATTCGGCCATCCCGTCTGGTTTTGCAGCCGGTAACCTTTGTAAGGTCACGAATTCCCCCAAAAGCTAAGCTCTTGCCAGACCGGATGGGCGAATGAGTTGAGCGTCGTCAAGAATAGGTAGAGTTATCAAGAATAGGTAGAGTCGTCAAGAATAGGTAGAATCAACAGGAAGAGGTGGAAATTATTATCAGGAATAGGTAGACATTATTATCAGGAATAGATAGAATTAATGATCAGGAATAGGTGGAATTATCAGGAATATGTGGAATTATCAGCAAGAATAGGTAGAATCAGGTAGAATCAGCAAGAATAGGTAGAATCAGCAAGAATAGGTAGGATCATCAGGGATAGGTAGAATCAACAGGAATAGGTAGAATTTATTATCAGGAATAGGTAGAATTATCAGGAAAATGTGGAATTATCAGGAAGAATAGGTAGAATCATCAGAATCATCAGGAATAGGTAAACACTGCATGCAATTACCTTGAGCAAGACCAGAAAGGCACTGACCACTACACAATGCACAGAATTACATAACAACCACTGGTGTCCCGCTAGGTCACCATGGAAACCCGCGCCCTAGTTATGCCCCAGGAAGCCTTACGTCACGGCCCGTGCCACACGCCATGGCCTTGTGACGTCACAAGAAGTTGAAACGGACAAAGAAGACAAAGAAATGCTGCAGTGGACGAAATGTCCTCACCGGAGTGAGTTGCTCGGGATTGGGGACAAAGCAGAACCGCTCCTAAATGTGGGCGTCTATGGAGATGTCACTGTGAAGCTGGAGTTTGTGTGCGCACCACTGTAAATGAGTCGTATGGGCTACTTTTGGTTTGTTTGTTTGTATGTTCTTTTACATCCTAGCAACATCTAAGTTCATATCAGAATGGGTACTGACTTGTGACAGTGTGCACTCATGGTGACTTAATAGTACTGCCGCATTGGGAGACCACGCTGCCAGCACCATGACATGATATCCCACTCAGTCAGATTATCCTGACACTGAGCCAACCAGTCCTTGCCCTATCCTAATAATGCCAAGCGCCTGACTAGGAAGCGACAGGTATACATTTTTAAGTCATTGGTTTGGTTAGACCAGGGTTCGAACCCATAAACCCACAGATCCCTGATATCCCAAAACAGGAGACGAATGCTCAACTCATTCAGTCATCCCATCTGGTCGCTACTTTTGGTAAATACCAGACGCGATACCTGAACCAGTACAGCGCAGACCTCCCATGTGGGAAATCGGGAGTACGATTCCCAGTTGAGTCAAAATCAAATTGATACTTGTCGCTTCCTAACTTGACACTCGGCATTAATAGGATAGGACAAGGACTGGTTAGCTCAGTGTCAGGATAATTTGACTAAGTGGGATATCGGGTCATGGTGCTGGCGGCCTGATTGGGAAGTGACAAGTATCAATTTTGTAAGTCATTGATTTGACTCCCGCTCGGGAGGCCTACACTCTACCGATTCGGCCATTGTGTCCAGTCCAAAAGCAGTGGATTATGGATAGTGGATAAAATGTACTAGAGCTCAGGCCTATTTATTTGGGTTTACGTAGTCCACCTACCTAAAAAATCATGTAAGGGAATTAACAGATAATACGACAGCCATGGCTTACATACGTAATATGGGAGGGACTCGTTCCAAACCGCTAATTTGGGACTGGGCAGAGGAACACAACATATGGCTAACAGTAGCACATATCCCAGGCAGTCAAAATACTTTGGCAGACAGAAAGAGTCAACACTTTCATGATCATCTAGAATGGTCATTAAGTCACAGTATTTTCAATTGCATTTGTGATAGATGGGGTAAGCCAGAAGTTGACTTGTTCGCATCACGAAACAACAGAAAGTTACCCATATATTTGTCATGGCATCCTGAGCCAGAAGCCTGGCGAGTGGATGCATTTTCTCTGATTTGGAATAATACATTTTATTACATATTCCCACCTTCAGCATTATCAGCAGAGTGGCCAGGAAGATCAAGATGGATCACTCACACGCAGTACTGATAGTACCAGAGTGGGACACACAACCATGGCTAGCGGCAGTGACATTAGGAGGGAAAGACATGCTCAGTTTCCACGAGGAAGCGACAATCTACAACATCAAGGACCACTGACACATCATGGAGACGTGTCAACGACACCCCTTTTGGCATTCCTTTTCTAAGGAAACATTTGGAACAATATGTTCTAGACAAAATTTCACAAGAAAGACTTAGTTCACACGCCTGGAGAAAAGGAACGGTGAAATTGTACACAAGTTATTTAAAGAAATGGGGACTCCACTGTTTGATTAAAGGAGTCAAACCATTAAAACCTACAATAACCCCGAGTGTAAGGTTTCTAAGAATGTTAGAAGATGATGGTTTAGGATTCGGTGCAATTAATGCAGCACAATGTGCACTTTCAATCATTCTACCAAGGATTGATGGACAAACGATCAGAGAGCATCAGGTTGTGCACTGGTTTATTAGGTCAGTGTATGAGACAAACCCATCCAAACCCAAATATAATAGGTTTTGGGGTGTGTCAGTAGTGTTTAAGCTGTTCAAGTCATGGCCTAGTGATAAGCATTTATCAATGATGGAACTAGGATTTAAGTTAGCAGTGCTATTACTGTTAGTGACAGGACACAGAGGCCAAACAATTGTGGCTCTGTCTCTGGACAGACTGGAGGCAACATTTGATTTGGAGACATTACTAAAGTTGAATTGAACAGGGGACCCACTGTCCACGGTACATGTTAATAGTTTTCCGGATGACCTACGCATTTGTGTAGTGTCTGCTATTAGGGCGTATATATCCAAGTCACGAGGAATAAGAAATTCCAGACAGCTTTTGATAAGCTTTATTAAACAGCATAGGGCTATCTCGAGAGACACACTCGCAAGATGGACCATCAAGGTGCTTAAAGAGGCAGGCGTTAATACGCATCCCACTCAACGCAGGGGGCCATGGTCTCTAAAGCAAGTCTCAGTGAAGAGAATCCTGGCGCATGCGGGCTGGAAGATGGCTAGATTGTTTGCAAAACATTACAACAAACGACTAGAAAAGTTAAGTGGCTTGGTGACTCACTTACTTACCAACTAAAGATGTGTGAGGAACACAAAATTCTATTTTGTACTGAAGCGTTATATGTTTAAAGAATAAGTATAAAGAAAGATAACAAATGAGATTACGTAAAGTTCTCCCTGGACTATGAGTAGCCAGAGGGTAGTACTGAGGTAAAATAGTATAGTTATATGAGTCTTACCTGATACAGATGATGGATAACTGTTGTTTTCCCAAGGTACTAGACTCGGATAGTCGTGGGTCAGGGCCCACCCACCCTACTCTACCACGACTATGATGTTGGCTTGTGCCGAAATGAAAACATGTTTAGTATCCATAGAATTGTGAGATCATTTTTTATCCTATTAAGTATGTAAAAGACTGCTGGACCCGGATGTGCTTGCTTCTCCCTGACCCACGACTATCCGAGGCTAGTACCAACAGTTATCCATCTTCTGTACCAGGTAATACTCATATAACTGTACTATATATATAGAGGATGTATAATTAATTATGCGTGTATAAATAGGCAGAGTATTGCCTGTATTATTATTGCTATGAGTTGTTTTATATATATATAGGCATATTCTACTGCATATATTATGTGAGTATTCACATATATATTGAATTTATATAAATATATGTAAGTTCATAACCGAGCTAGAGTTATGGTTACAGGAGTGTAACGGGTGTCGGTTTCGCATAAGGAATGAATATTACATGAAAATTACAACATGTTAGTGCTTTCATTATTTCTAACCATATAATAAATTATCACCTGTATATATGCTACATAATGTATTATGTGAATATAAATAAAGGTACTTGCATTTTATTATATTTGTCTATTTCGCATATGGTTCCATTCCACCTTCCATGGCCACTGGCGCCATCTGAGATCATTTTCTGTAAACTCACTCAGTCTTGGCCAAAATGTGTGCTATATAATTTGTTATGTCAATATAAATAGCAATGCTATTAGCATATTTTAATATTAATTGACTACTACTGGAAATACGTCTGTCTGAACTATTTTCTATTTTACTTCTCACCATGAATATGCCCTGCAATTGTAAGTCTTTTAAATGGTTTAGGTCCATTAGTCACTTAATGCTTACAATTACATACATACAGCCAATTCACTTACGTAAATTTACAAACAATACATACACAGGGTAGGTACAGTACAGTGCACATATTGTACAGGATCGTGGTCACGGAACCAGTGTCGTGAGGGTGATGAAAATGGGAAATATTGTGCCTAGAGCAGGAATGGACCCCACACCTCTTGCATTTCTGGGCTAGTGTGCTAGCCATTATACCACCCACACTCCTTGATATCATCACCCATCAGCACTATAAACTTGTCATGAGTGTGCACTGTCACAAATCGCTACCCGTCCTGATATGACCTTAGATGTTGCCAGGACATAAAACTCCCAACAACCAACCAAAGATCACCACCCTATCCACATCCACCGGTCGGTGTTTGTCCTTGTCTGAGCGGTCAGTGCAGACTACCACAAGGTTTAAAGACTGGTTTTGGCAGAAGGGGGTCACACCTATGACAGAGCAACTCGGACTTGTAGACAAAGAGCAGCGGCTCCTAGATCCCGCCCCGTGTCGCCATGAGAGTGGTAGAATAGGGATTTAGGAGCTGCGGTAAGTGCGCAGAGAGCCGAGCACCTCGCGAGCTACTCACCGCCATACGGGGTGGGGGGTAGCGGAGAGTGGGTGGGGGTGTGGGTAGGGGTGGGAGGGAGGGAGGGGGCACTGGGAATATGGGGAAGCACTATGGCAACGGAGATAAACCATGCCACCACCAGACCACCACCAGACATTGCCACCAGGGGGTGCATTGCCATCATTGGCACTATCACCACTGATCGACATGGTACTGCCACAAGGGGTAGACATTGGTACTGCCACCAGGGGTAGACATTGGTACTACCATGCACCAGGGGTAAAGATGGGTACTACCATCCACCAGGGGTAAACACTGGTATTGCCACCAGGGGTAAATATTGGCACTGCCACCAGGGGTAAACACTGGTACTGCCACCAGGGGTAAACACTGGTATTGCCACCAGGGGTAAATATTGGCACTGCCACCAGGGGTAAACACTGGTACTGCCACCAGGGGTAAACACTGGTACTGTCACCAGGGGTAAACATTGGCACTGCCACCAGGGGTAAACACTGGCACTGCCACCAGGGGTAAATATTGGCACTGCCACCAGGGGTAAACATTGGCACTGCCACCAGGGGTAAACACTGGTACTGCCACCAGGGGTAAACATTGGCACTGCCACCAGGGGTAAACACTGGTACTGCCACCAGGGGTAAACACTGGTACTGGCACCAGGGGTAAACACTGGCACTGCCACCAGGGGTAAACATTGGCACTGGCACCAGGGGTAAACATTGGCACTGGCACCAGGGGTAAACACTGGTACTGCCACCAGGGGTAAACACTGGCACTGCCACCAGGGGTAAACACTGGCACTGGCACCAGGGGTAAACATTGGCACTGGCACCAGGGGTAAACATTGGCACTGGCACCAGGGGTAAACATTGGCACTGGCACCAGGGGTAGACACTGGTACTGTCACGAGGGGTAAACACTGGTACTGCCACCAGGGGTAAACACTGGCACTGCCACCAGGGGTAAACATTGGCACTGGCACCAGGGGTAAACACTGGTACTGTCTCGAGGGGTAAACACTGGTACTGCCACCAGGGTAAACACTGGCACTGCCACCAGGGATAAACATTGGCACTGGCACCAGGGGTAAACATAGGCACTGCCACCAGGGGTAAACATTGGTACTGGCACCAGGGGTAAACGTTGGCACTGGCACCAGGGATAAACTTTTTGTTCCTTGTAAAACAGTTTATTCATCAGAATATAATGTTTTTCAGCGCCGAGGCACTGGTCTTCCGGCCATTTACATTACACTGTAAATAAGTAGATCAGCGGGTACGCACTTAGATAGGGCATATTAGTAGATTGTGAAGGGTGTTAGTGTCTTAGTGGGTTAGCCATAATAAGTTCAGTGTTATGGGCTAGGATGGTGGGTTGCAGAAAAAACTGTGCTGCTATTACGGTATAGTTGAGGTAAGTAATTGAATGACCGGGGGGGGGGGGGGGGGACAAGGAGGGAGGGGGGTGGGGAGCAAGGCAAGGCACAGGATCCACACTATGGTGTTTGTTCTGGCACTGGCACCAGGGGTAAACATTGGCACTGGCACCAGGGGTAAACATTGGCACTGGCACCAGGGCTAAACTCTGGTACTGCTACCAGGGGTAAACTGGTACTGCTACCAGGGGTAAACACTGGTACTGCCACCAGTGATCGACACTCGTACTGCCACCAGGGGTAAACACTTGTACTACCACCCACCAGGGTAAACACTGGCACTGTCACCAGGGGTAAGCACTGGTGATAACATCAGAGGGGCACTGATATTGACACAATGGGTAAACACTGCCACTGCTACAAGCGAAACACTGGTAATAACACCAGGGGAATGACTGGCACCATCACCAGGGAGAGGCACCGGTGTGTCATCAGAGGGAAGCACTGGGTAGCGTGGGAAGAACTGATTTGTACAATAGCATTCAGCAAGATTCTTCTTTTACAATATAAATATTCTCTTATGTCTAACCAAAGACCCTATAATACTAAGACGGCTCACTCAGCATGTACTGTGTAATCAAAATGATCAAACCCACCACTTGGTGCGCTGGCTGTTCTCTTGGTTAAACAGGTGCTATATTATATGTATAAATGTATATATGAATGTGAAAGATGTGTGATGATGGCAATGATGATGATGATGATGCTGATGATGATGATGTGTATTTGTTCATAGCAATTTCATATTGATGTGTATTCAGACTTACCTATCTCATGTATATAGGTAAGTCTGTAAACACTTGTCTGTGTTTACATGTGAAACACCAACCAGCAGCTGGGCTGATCAAACCCACCACAAGGTGGCACTGCGAAATTTACATTACCATGGGAGAGATAGGGAGTGAGCTGTCTTAGTATTATAGGGTCTTTGGTCTAACGTGTCATGTTTTGATTCATCATGAAGAGTTTTAATTGTGGGAATTGTCGGAAAGGGCTGAGTGCCGTAGGGGGGCATCTAGTTATAAAACGCTCCAGAGAAGGGGGGGGGGGGTACTCCACAATGCGTCAACGCATGAGGAAGGGATATGATTTATTTCCCCTCAAGCATTTATACTCGTTTAATACATTATACATTACATATATATATATTCCATGCAGATTATGTATGTCAAGTATACACAGTGTTCATCTGGGTACACATGCATAAAGTATATACGCGATATAATCCATTAAACAAATAAAAATAGTGAACAGTTCACCTATTCAAAGCCTCTGGAGTCAGCGTTCAAAACCTTGCCGTGTTTGAATACTGAATACTGCTGTCAAAGTTAAACACTGCTGGTGGCGACACCTGTGTTGGTCTCCAGTAGTAATCCCTTCCGGGCAATACTGTCACAAACATATTGTCACGTGTATTCACCTTTGATCTTTGACCTCATGGATATCCATAGTCCATTTCCGAGTCATGCACTCAACTCACTTAAATCTAAATTAAAGTTGCATACTCCCATGGTTTTGAGTGTCTGCCATATTTAAAAGAGATAAATATATTAACCTGTTCATTATAATTTACTTTACATTAGTTTGGAGTAACTTTTATTTTAAAAGGTTAACTTTGCAGCTATTTGAAGTGAAAACATGCCAGATGAATTTGGTGTGCACGGTGAAATGCTAGACATCATAGATTTGTGGCAGTGACGGGTTCTATTACATCGACTTAATATTCCTTCTACCCAGAAACATATGTTAAAGATGCATAGTCCGATGGTTTTGAATTTCTGTATTTTTTCTGAGATAAATATATTAGATCGATCACTAGTATCTACTTTACATTAGTTCAAAGTTACTTTTATTTTAAATGGTAAACTTTTCAGATATTTTGAGTGCAAACATGGAAAATTAGTTTTGGCAAGCACGCCAAAACTTTGACACCATAGATTTCTGCAGTAACAGGTTCTGTTAAATTGACTCAGTATTGCCTTCTGCGCAGAAACAAATGCTTAATAAGTGCATCAGTATCTAAGTTAGATATGTAAAATCAAATCTAGATAATTGGTTTGGTTTTGAAAATTTGATATTTCATCGGACTATGCAGCTTTAGGTAAGTGCATCAGTATCTAAGTTGGGTATGTTGGATTAAATCACAGCAAGTATTTCCGTTTGGAAATATTATACTGTATTCTCGCGGGTTAGCACCTTGGGCGTTTAAATTGGCAAATCACTGAAGTGTGGGGTGGGCGTTTACCCACACATGGGCATTTGATGCATGGGCGTTTATGAAATATTGACCAAGTGGGGATTGGCGTTAACTCACACAAGGTCATTAACCGACAAGAATGCGGTATGTTTATTGGATTATGGAACTCTGAATCAGCTCATCAACATCAAAATAAGAGTGAGAATTTCAAAGCGAAACTTTATTATTTCCGATCAAATAGGGGTCATGAAGCATGTCAGTCTTGCAGTTATGTTTTCAGGACTATTTAGAAAGATATTCTTGATTTTCCCAGATGGTAGAATATGCCTAGTGGTACACTATGTGCTTCACATGCAAGAATAACGCTCCTGGGTTCGATCTTTAGCTGAGTTTAAAAGAAATAAGGGCAAAACAAAAATTGGCACTTTTTACTATCGCGCGTCACAATGTTTGCATTGTGTTTGATTCAGTGGGAACAACACGCCTCCTCCCTTCTCTGCTACGCTGCGGACTCTTCTTTGGGCGGATGGATGAATTCATCTTCCATCCACCCGATTGGCCAGTGGAATTTCACACCTTATCAGCTGTCAACTGTGGCTTACCCTTCGCTTCACTTCTTGGCGAGCCAGTAATATGTGCACTATTCTGCCCACGCACCCTAGGACGGAATAGGTTGTTTTCTTTTCCTCGTAGAACTGGGCCCAGGCGCTGCTCTCTCTGCTAAATAAGCTTTTGTTCCCAGCACTACTTCTCTGTGCGTAGATCGTGGGATTCGAACCCATGGGCTATCGATCCCTTCTGTCAGCAGGTTAAATCTAAACACTAAACAAAATGGATAACTTAACTTCACTTTCACTAGTCAGAACGCTTGAACATCATTAGGAATAGGCCAAGGACTGGTTAGCTCACGCTGTCAGCGGATAATGATGACTGACAGTTGGGATATCGGGTTCATGGTGCCGGGCGGCCTGATCTTCCGCAGTGGTAGGGCAGCACTAATAAAGTCACCATGACGTGCGCACTGTCACAAGGACGAATCAATCAAACAAAAGTTTCCATCTCAGTCGCGGGTTGGGATGCAATGGTTCACTCCAACATCACAAGTCGATACCCATCCTGAATATGACAATCAGGATGTCTGTTGACTAGCGACGTCAAACAATAACAAACGAAAACTATGAATGAAGGGAGCACATACAGAAACAATGACTGGACGCCTAATGCTATTCATGCGTTCACTCCAACCTTCGCGCCCTCTTTCACTCCATCTGTCTCTCCTCTTTTTTGCTCCCGTCTTCTTTTCAACCTTCCTTTCTTCCCTTCTTCATACCTTCCCTTCAATACTTTCTCTCTTCTCATACTCGGCTTCCTGTCTATCCTCCTTCCTTCCTTCCTTCCTTCCTTCCTTCCTTCCCTCCCTCCCTCCCTCCCTCCAGCCCTCCTTCATCCCTTCTGTTCTGCCCTTCTTACCCCCCTTTTTTATTTAATTAATTTCCTCCTTCCTTCCTTCCTTCCTTGCTTCCTTACTTCCTTCCTTACTTCCTTCCTTCCGTCCTTCCTTCCTACCGGACGCGGTGGCCGAATCGGTAGAGCGCAGTTCTTCCGTGCGGAATGTCGGGAGTTCAATTCCCAGTTGAGTCAAACCATTGACTTACAAAATTCATACTTGTTGCTTCCTAGCCTAGGGTTCGGCATTATTAGGATAGGGCAAGGACTGGTTGCCTTGGTGTCAGGATAATGTGACTGAGTGGGTCATAGCACTGGGTGGCCTGCTCTCCCAGTGGGACAGCACTATAAAGTCAACATGATTGCGCACTGTCACAAGTCAGTACCCATGCTGATATGACCTTAGATGTTGCCAGGATGTAAAAACTCCAGCAACCAACCAAATCCTTCCTTCCTCCACCCCTCCTTCCCTTCTCTCCTTCTGTCCATCACTTCTGACATTTCTTCCCTTATTCCGCCTTCCTTTCTTCCCATCTCTATTCCCACATTCCCTCTCTATTCCCACCTTCCCTCTCTGCTCCCATCAACCACTCCTTTCCTGACTCCCCTCCCCTCCCCTCCCCTCCCCCTCCCCCTCCCCCCTCCCCTCCCCTCCCCTCCCCCCCCTCCCCCCTCCCCCCCCTCCCCTCCCCCCTCCCCCTCCCCTCCCCCTCTCGTCTAGTCTGCGTCCCACCTCACTCACCAGTGCTGCTCGGTCACACCGATTTAATACGAGTATACACGCATACATCAGTGACGTCACAGGAAACGGCGGTAATAAAATGCGGCATTACGTAAATCATATTCCAGAGGTAAAACAAGCCGAAAAGAAAAATAAATAAAAACTTCTCATTTAACCTCATGTCGCGTGCACACCTCCCGTATAACACCTAAAAACGCCCATTTCGCGACTCTAGTTCGTTTTTTCGTCGGTTTCAGTCTTTAGGTGTGTGACCCCCCTAACACACCTGAGTCTTCCGATTCGCGACTTAAAACTCAGTTTTAGGGCTTAAGACTGGAATCTTATGAGATTTGAAAAATGAATCGGGCCGTTCGAGAAACGGTATATGTAAGCACTCAATCATATCTTGTACGGTATATATGTGTGATACCCGCCGTCCGTTTGCCATCCAATCTTCCATGTTCTTACCCCTCTTCCATTCCCAACATTCCCCCCTCTTCCATTCCCCCCATTCCCACTCTTCCATTCCCCCACTTCCATTCCCCCCATTCCCCTTCAATTCCCCCTCTTCCATCCCCCATTCCACCCTCTTCCATTACCCCCATTCCCCCCTCTTCCATTTCCCCCTGTTCCATTCCCCCTGTTCCATTCACCCTCTTCCATTCCCCCTGTTCCATTCCCCCTCTTCCATTCCCCCATTACTCCTTTTCCATTCCCCCTCTTCCATTCCCCCCTTCCATTCCCCTCTTCCATTCTCCCCTCTTCCATTCTCCTCTCTTGCATTTCCCCTTCTTCCATTCCCCTCTTCCAATCTCCCTCTTCCATTCCCCCTCTTTCCATTCCCCCTCTTCCATTTCCCCCTCTTCCATTCCCCCTCATCCATTCCCCCCTCATCCATTCCCCCCTCATCCATTCCTCCTCTTCCATTCCCCCCTCTTGCATTCCCTCTATTGCATTCCCACCTCTTACATTCCCCTCTTCCATTCCCCCTCTTCCATTCCCCCTATTCCATTCCCCCTCTTCCATTCCCTCTATCCTATTGCCTCTCTGCCATTCCCTCCTCTTCCGTCCCCTTTTTCATTCCCCTCTTCCATTCCCCCTTCCATTCCCCCTCTTCCATCCCCCTCTTCCATCCCCTCTTCGATTCTCCCCCTTTTCGATTACCCCTCTTCTAATCCCCCCACTTGCATCCCCATCACTTGCATCCCCATTCTTCCATTCCCTCTCTTCCATTTCCCTCTCTTCCATTCCCCCTCTTCCATTCCCCCTCTTCCATTCTGCTTCTTCCTTTCCCCCACTTGCATCCCCCCTCTTGCATTCTCCATCTCTGCCATTCCCCCTCTTCCATTCCCCTTCTTCCATTCCACCTCTTCCATTCCCCAGGGAAGAGGGGGGAATGGAATAGGATGAATGGAAGAGGGGAGGGAATGGAAGAGGAGGGAGAATGGAAGAATGGGAATGGAAAGAGGATGGAATGTCAGAGGGGAAATGGCAGAGGGGGAATGTCAGAGGGGGAATGAGAAGAGGGGTGGAATGAAGAGGGGGAATGGAAGAGAGGGGAATGGACGAGGAAGGAATGGAAGAGGGGGGAATGGAAAAGGGGGAAATGGAAGAGGGGGGAATGGAAGAGTGGGTGTCATAGGAGGTGCTCATGTTGGTCTTGTTCAGGCAAATGTCACCAGGTGTGCGGAGAGGACCAGTCGCGAAACGGACTATATATGTGAGCACCCCAGTCTTTAGCAGTCGGGATATGTGTATTTCCCCCCGTTTTCAATGTTAGTCGGGAGTCGGGTCGGGTGTCGGGTCGGGTCAGGTCGCGTCGGTCAATGAGTTTTAGCGCGTGAATCGTACACGGGAGGTGTTATACCAGACTTTAGAGGTTACTAACACCCTCTCTACCCACTCCCTCCCCCCCCCCCCCCCACCACACACACACTTCCCCAAATCGAATCCATCCCATCCCACCCACTGCTCAAAGTGCACTATTCATGGGTGCTCGTTGTTTATAGTATTTTATTCAAAATAAACGGTGCAGCACAGTGTGAAAATAAGCACCTTGGGGCTTCTCCAAACTGTCCAATGAAGATGTGAAGGTATCACCCTGTGGAGCTGATGCTCGAAGTTTGTTTGTTGGGGTTTTATGTCCTAGCAGCATCTAAAGTCATTTCGGAATGGGTACCGACTTGTGGCAGTGCACACTCATGGTGACTTTGCAATAGTGCTGCCCCACTGGGAGACCATGTTGTCAGCATCGTGAACAAATTTCCCACTCAGTCACATTATCCTAATACTGAGCTAACCGGTCCTTGCCTTATCCTAGTAATGCCGAGTGCCAGGCTAGGTAATCAATTTTCTAAGTTATTGGTTTGGCTCGCCTTAATAAGTGCATCAGTATCCAAGTTGGATATGTAGGAGCAAATCTAGATGGATGTTTGAAAATGTTAAGCTGAGTTGGATGTGTGTTTGTTTGAGTTTTACCTCCTGGCAACATCTAAGCTCATATCAGAACGGGTACCGACTTGTGGCAGCGTGCACTCATGGCAACTTTACAGTGCTTCCTCACTGGCAAATCAGGGCACTGGCACCATGACCCGATATCCCACTCAGTAATATTATCCTGACACTGATCTAACCAATCCTTGCCCGATCCTATTCATGCCAAACGCCAGGCTAGGAAGCGACAAGTATCAATTTTAAAGTCATTGGTGTGATTCGACCAGGAACCAAATTCCCGCCCTTCCGCACGCGAGGCCTGCGCTCTACCGATTAGTCGACCGCACCCAATCTAAGTTTGATATGTAGGTTCAAATCTATATAGGTGTTTTGCTTTTGAAAAGTGTACGCTTGTATAGGACTATGCAGCTTTAAGGCAAAAACTCATAGCCACCTCCTTATGTAACTTCATCATGTGGGCAGGGCCTTCACTCCCTCCCCTCTCCTCTCCCCCGGGCCCCTCCCCCACCCCTCCACTTTCTCCTGCTCCACCGTGCCCCTCCCTTCCCTACCTCTCCCACCTCCTCCCCTCTCCTCCCATGCCCTGCCCTCCTCTCCTCTCCCCTCCCCTCCTCTCCCCTTCGCGCTCCCCTCCTTCCGTCCCTCCCCGCTCCCCTCCCCTGCTCCCCGCCTCCTCCCGCTCCCCCTCTCCTCCCTCCCCTCCCTCTCCCCTCCCTCCTCTCCCCTCCTCCTCCCCTCCCCTCCTCTACCCATGCCCTCACTCCCTCCTTCCCTCTCCCTCTCCCCTACCCTCCCCTCCCTCCCCTCCTCTCCTCCTCTCCCCTCCCCTCCCCTCCTCTGCCCTCCCTCCTCTCCCCTCCCCTCATCTCCCCTCCCTTCCTCTCCCCTCCCTTCCTCTCCTCTCCCCTGCTCTCCCTCCCCTGCTCTCCCCTCCCCTCCTCCTCCCCTCCTCCTCCTCTCCTCTCCTCTCCCCTCCTCTCCTCTCCTCTCCCCTCCTCTCCTCTCCTCTCCTCTCCTCTCCTCTCCTCTCCTCTCCTCTCCCCTCCCTCCCTCCCCTCCCCCCCCCCCCCCCCCTCCCCCTCCCCTCCTTCTCTACCCTCCCCTCCCACTCCCACTCCCCTCCCACTCATACTCCCCTCCCACTCATACTCCCCTCCCACTCCCCCCGAACCCTTTCAAAGTCATTCAGCCTTTTGAACTGACAATCTGTACAGAAAGTCCATCTAGAAAGCCAGTGTAGAATGCCACTGCTCACACTGATGATCAAAGTGAACTGTTGTGAGCTGGTGGGACAATACAAATGTTGTGGCAAACCCTTGTACCCTGAATGTACTGGTACCGGACCAAGGTGGCCAGTACCATGTTCCTTACACATCCTCTCCGGCAGACCTTTTGAATTGGCCTTGCACCAATTATGTGAATGGAGAGCGCGACTGTCCCCCCTTAGGCTGCTCCCGAGGACAATGCTCAAACTTCCAAGTGTACATCGTCTTTTGATATAAATGTTACCGTCTTCAGACATATGTTGATATCTACAAGAAGAAAAACCTGATAGAATGGCGGAATAAATTCTACTCACTTTACACAGTGAATATGGCATTTGCTGTCGACGCGGCGTAAAATCATGATTGAATAATCATTCAGTTGTCTTGATGGGTTCGAATGAAGGATATTTTGGGATTGGTGTATGTTTGTGCATATAATGTTTTAATTCATTAATTGTATTATGTATTATTGCAGTAAGTCAGAATTTTAAATGAAATCAGGCCAATAACAGATCTATAGTGTTTATATTATTGATTATATAAAGAGCCTAGAATGATTACGACTTTTAGACGATGGTGTATTGTCTTATAGTTGTATAATTCGATGATTTTGAATTTCTGCCACATTAAAAAAATATATATATATTGATATATCAGGCTGATAGTTATAGATCTACTTTATTTTGTTTTGAAGTCAGTTTTATTTTAAATGGTTAAAGTTGCATATTCTGGAAACATTACATTTTCTAAACTAAAACACTGACCTAGATTTGATCCTACATATCCGTCTTAGATACCGGTGCATTTATTAAATATGTGTTGCTGCATGCAATGACTATAAAGTTAATTTAATCGAACATGTCACTGTTGAAACCTATCATGTCCATAATTTGATACGCATGCCAACATTAATTTGCATTTTTCTCTCTTCAAATATCGCCAAAGTAAACCGTTGTAGTCTAAGTTACTTCAAATTAAAATAGTCAATTACAATGACGAACCTTGTGTATTTATCTAAGACTACAGCAGAAAGTAAACCCTTGTAATCTAAGTTAGTTCCAATTAAAATAGTCAATTACAATGACAAAGCTTGTGTATCTATCTAAAACTACAGCAGAAAGTGAACCATTGTAATCTAAGTTACTTCAAATTAAAATAGTCAATTACAATGACGAACCTCGTGTATTTATCTAAAACTACAGCAGAAAGTAAACCGTTGTAATCTAAGTTACTTCAAATTAAAATAGTCAATTACAATGACGAACCTCGTGTATTTATCTAAAACTACAGCAGAAAGTAAACTGTTGTAATATAAGTTACTTCAAATTAAAATAGTCAATTACAATGACGAACCTCGTGTATTTATCTAAAACTACAGCAGAAAGTAAACCGTTGTAATCTAAGTTACTTCAAATTAAAATAGAGTCAATTACAATGACGAACCTCGTGTATTTATCTAAAACTACAGCAGAAATAAACCGTTGTAATCTAAGTTACTTCAAATTAAAATAAGTCAATTACAATGACGAACCTCGTGTATTTATCTAAAACTACAGCAGAAAGTAAACCGTTGTAATCTAAGTGACTTCAAATTAAAATAAAGTCAATTACAATGACGAACCTCGTGTATTTATCTAAAACTACAGCAGAAAGTAAACCGTTGTAATCTAAGTGACTTCAAATTAAAATAAAGTCAATTACAATGACAAACCTGGTGTATTTATCTAAAACCACAGCAGAAAGTAAACCGTTGTAATCTAAGTGACTTCAAATTAAAATAAAGTCAATTACAATGACGAACCTGGTGTATTTATCTAAAACTACAGCAGAAAGTAAACTGTTGTAATATAAGTTACTTCAAATTAAAATAGAGTCAATTACAATGACGAACCTCGTGTATTTATCTAAAACTACAGCAGAAAGTAAACCGTTGTAATCTAAGTGACTTCAAATTAAAATAAAGTCAATTACAATGACGAACCTGGTGTATTTATCTAAAACTACAGCAGAAAGTAAACTGTTGTAATATAAGTTACTTCAAATTAAAATAGAGTCAATTACAATGACGAACCTTGTGTATTTATCTAAAACTACAGCAGAAAGTAAACCGTTGTAATCTAAGTTACTTCAAATTAAAATAGAGTCAATTACAATGACAAACCTGGTGTATTTATCTAAAACTACAGCAGAAAGTAAACCGTTGTAATCTAAGTTACTTCAAATTAAAATAGAGTCAATTACAATGACAAACCTGGTGTATTTATCTAAAACTACAGCAGAAAGTAAACCGTTGTAATCTAAGTTACTTCAAATTAAAATAGAGTCAATTACAATGACGAACCTTGTGTATTTATCTAAAACTACAGCAGAAAGTAAACCGTTGTAATCTAAGTTACTTCAAATTAAAATAGTCAATTACAATGACGAACCTGGTGTATTTATCTAAAACTACAGCAGAAAGTAAACCGTTGTAATCTAAGTTACTTCAAATTAAAATAAAGTCAATTACAATGACAAACCTGGTGTATTTATCTAAAACTACAGCAGAAAGTAAACCGTTGTAATCTAAGTTACTTCAAATTAAAATAGAGTCAATTACAATGACGAACCTCGTGTATTTATCTAAAACTACAGCAGAAACTCAAAACCATCGGACTATGAACTTTAAGTTTGGACATATTTGAAATGAAAATGTGCTAAATTAATTTTGGTGTGCACATCGAAATTCTGCACATTGGTTTTGATCATCCATTTTCTCTAGAATAACAGCATATCACGAGATCTGTAAGCTACAATAAATGTTTAATGAGGGTAGAATCAAATTGTGATTAAATGTTTTGGTTCAAAAAAATGTATGCTGTTCAATTTTAGCTTCCAAACACTAAAAGTTAGTTGATGTCGAGTTAGTGTTACTGGACACTGCTTGAGGGGAACTCTAATTAGTTCGCCAAGCATACATTCACCATGACAGCCAGCCACATAAACTAACACTAACAGCTGCTGGCACCACCACCTGTGGCCAAATTGGACGTCAGTCAAAAGGCTTGCTTTAATTTAAAGGAGGACAATTTGTTAGCCACTAATGGTTGAAGTGCGGGTGTGAGTGTGAGTGCTGCTGGGACTACTTAGCCGGGAGCTGGTCAGCGATTGGTTGGCTGGTGCAAATGCTTGTAAAAAAGAAATTCAACAGCAGAGCGTTAAAATATTACCGGTTCAACTCTAGCAAATGTCCAGTTTTCACGGAATGTCGTTATTCACCGCTATGTATTCTGCGAAGATCGACTTTATACCTGTCATGGTACTTTATTTATTCAAATATCCACGTTGAACACAATGCCCCCCCCCCCCCCTCTCTGTGTTGGATTGTGCAAGATTAGTCCTGGCGCTGTCAACTAGATAAACGACAGTCGCCATGTGGCCTGCTTTGCCTGTCCTTTTTCCTGTCCTTTTTCCTGTCCTTTTTCCTGTCCCTTTCCCTGTCCTTTTCCCTGTCCTTTTTCCCATCAGTTTGCCTGTCCTTTTTCCTGTCCTTTTTCCTTTCCTTTTGTCTGTCCTTTTTCTTCTCCTTTTTCCTATCCTGTTTCCTGTCCTTTCCCATATCGTTTTTCCTGTCCTTTTTCCTGTCCCTTTTCCTATACCTTTTCATGTCATTTCGTGTCCTTTCGTCTGTCCCTTTGTCTGTCCTTTTTCCTGTCCTTTTTCCTGTCTTCTTTCCTGTCCATTTCCCTCTCCTTTCGCCTGTTCCTTTTCCTGTCCTTTCGTCCGTCCTTTTTCCTGTCCCTTTTCCTGCCCTTTGCTTGTTCCTGGCTCGCCATTCGCCTCCTCTCCTCAGGGTGCCGGTTGGGTGCCGGTTGGGTCCCCATGGCTATTACCAGCCGGCAGGGAGGAATGAGGGAAAGAAGGAGGATGGGGGGGTGGGGGGGGGGAGTGTGACTGAGTACAGGATCATGTGTCATCAGTGCGCTCCACTCTGTGAACTGCCCATGGTGCTTCACTCGGTGCAATGCCATAAAGCAATGGCTGGGCGGTATGGCTTACTAACTCTCCACCGACTAGATTCAAATGCTTTACACACTGCCTTTTAAAGTGGTGCCCAAGTTAACCTGGAAAGTACCCGAATAGAGTGGTTCCAGATTCTGCCGATAGATGTCACTTGCTTAACTGGCGGGGACTATTCACAGTGCACACACAAGGTCTAGTCCCTTTCAATGAATTTAACCAGTCGCGGTGACCCAATCGATAGAGCGCACGTTTCCTGTGTGGAAGGTCCTGGAGTTTTTAAACCCGGCCGAGTGAAACTGATAACTTACAAAATTGATACTTGTCACTACCTAGCCTGGCGATTCACATTACTAGGACAGGGCAAAGACTGGTTAGCTCAGTGTTGGGATAATGTGACTAAATGCAATATTGGGTCATGGTGCCGGTGGCCTTATCTCCTCGGTAGGGCAGCACTATAAAGTCGCTATGAGCACTGTCACTGTCACTGGCATGAGCGCCATGTGCACTGTCACAAGTCAGTACCCGTCCTGATATGACTAGATGTTGCTAGGACATAAAACCCAAACAAACAAACCTTTTAAAGCTGTATCAAGTTGTTGAAACCAGAACACTTACCCAGCTTTGATCCTCCATATATCCAACTAACTGTTTGTTCTAGCAACCTCTAGGGTCTTTATAGTGGTACCCCAATATGAGACCAGGCCTCCGGCACTGGTACTGGCACTCTCACATTATCCTGATACTTACCTAACCAGTCCTTGCCCATTCCTAGTAATGCTATGTAGTTCCCCTTTCTCTTCCATCTGATTCTCGTTCTCGTCCCTTCTCTCCTTTTCCCACTTCTTTTCTTTGACCTCCTCTTACTCCTTTTCTCTCTGATTTTTATATCTTCTTCTTTCTTCTGCTTTCTTCTTCTTTAGACCAGACGGGGTGGCCGAATGAGGAGAGCGTCCGTCTCCTGTTTTGGAAGATCAGGAGATCCGAACCCATGAGTTTGTGGGTTCGATTCCTGGTCGAGTAAAACCAATGACTTAAAAATGTATACTTGCTGCTTCCTAGCCTGCTGCTCGGCATTATTAGGATATGGCAAGGACTGGTTGGCTCAGTGTCAGGATAATGTGACTGAGTGGGATATCAGATCATGGTGCTGCTGTCCCAGTGGGGCAGCACTATTAAAGTGCACACTGTCACAAGTCGGTACCCGTCCTGATATGAGCTTACATATTGCTAGGACGTAAAACAACAACAAACTTCTTCCTCTTCCTCCTCTTCCTCCTCTTCCCCTCTTCCTCCTCTTCCTCCTCCTCCTCCTCCTTCCCTTTCCCTCATTTTCGTCGTTTTCTCTTCCATCAGTTGGTCTTCCTTCACTTCCTCCTCTTGCTCTTCTTCCTCCTCCTCCTTCCCTTTCCCTCATTTTCGTCGTTTTCTCTCCCATCAATAGGTCTTCCTTCACTTCCTCCTCTTTCTTTTCTTCCACATTCTCTGTTGTACCTTTTCTACCTATGGTTTTAAGCAGGGAAATGTCAATCGCAGACAGACGGACAAGTAAATTTGCATGAATAGGATTCTGTTGTTCAGACCTTAATAATCATAACAGGTTAGGATTAGTTAGATAAGTTCTGAGATACCACCTCAGATGTTGCTAGGACGTAAAACTCAATAACCAACCAACACCAACCTAAAGACGGCTAATCCGCTAATCTGGTACTAGATCATCCCTTCCTGCCCACACACACACATACACAGACAAACCCACAGACAAACACACACATACCCACAGACAAACACACAGACACACACAGACACACACACAGACACACATACAAACATAAGCACACAGGCACACACGGGCACACACACCAACACACAAACACACACAGACCGACACACAGACACACAAACACTCATACACACAAGCACACACAGACACACAAACATAAACACACAGACACAAACACAGACACAAACACACAGGCACACACAAGCACACACAGACATGTGCACAAACACACACAGACACACACAGACACAGACACACACAAATGATGCCTACTGGAGTTTCAAATTGAGTCCCTTCTAAAGTCGAGAAGTGTTAATCCCCACTAACATGCTCACTTGTTCTAAACTAATGACCAGACCTTATTTTCCAATCCTTTGGGTGATAGAACCAGTTGTTTACGAGAGCACTCGGCTTGCCACTTCATGCCGTGGCGCGTGAATCAATGTGTCAGCTGATTCAAAATGGCCGCCATCCTTCAATCTGGGCGGGGGCGGGTTGACCTGAATGCTGCTGGTCTGTGTCCTATATTAGCTTTGTTTGGGTGTGGTTTATTTTGTTGCTGTTCCTTTTCTTTTTGTAATTTTTATATTTTGTTATGGATTTTTTTCTCCCCCCCCCCCCACACCTACACACACATGTTCACTTCCTCCCTCACCGGGCGTGGTCGCCTAATCGGTAGAGCGCGGCCATCGCGTGCGGAAGGTCGGGAGTTCGGTTCCCCGTCGAGTCAAACCAACTTTTAAATCGATACTTGTCGCTTCCTAGCCTGGTGCTCGGCGTTAATAGGATAGGGCAAGGACTGGTTAGCTCAGTGTCAGGATATTTTGACCGAGTCGGATATCAGGTCATGGTGTCGCCACCCCTGATTTCCCAGTGGGGCAGCACTATACAGTTGCCATGAGTGCGCATTGTCACAAGTCGGTGCCTGTTTTGATATGACCTTAGATGTTGCTAGGACGTAAAACAACACCAACAAACACTTCCACCTCTCATCTGTTGTGGTGTTTTTGTTATTCTGGTGATACATTCCGTGTGATTTATGGGTGCGTTGGGCACCCCACTTCCGATAATGTGACCACCATGCCAGCACATAGACCCCCACCTCCACACCCCCACACCCACACCCACACCTGCCTGCACTGCTACATGTCACAGCGCGTTTATATGATGTCAGAACGCTGGGTGACAAGACAAATACAGTAGTTTTCACACCACTGTTCACACCACAGGATGAGCTCCTGTACCATAGGGTTACCTACCGTAAAGCTGCCACTGCAAGCCACAGCCGGCTTATACGCAGAGATTGGGCCGATGCAGAAATTAGGCCGATGTAGAAATTAGGCTGATGCAGAAATTAGGCCGAGTTAGAAATTAGGCCGATATAGAAATTAGGTCAATGTAGAAATTAGACTAATGTAGAAATTAGGCCGATGTAGAAATTAGGCTGATATAGAAATTAGGCCGATATAGAAAATAGATCAATGTAGACATTAGGCCGATGTAGAAATTAGGCCGATGCAGAAATTAGGCCGATGTAGAAATTAGGCCGATGCAGAAATTAGGCCGATGTAGAAATTAGGCTGATGTAGAAATTAGGCCGATGTAGAAATTAGGCTGATGTAGAAATTAGGCTCATGCAGAAATTAGGCTGATGTAGAAATTAGGCCGATGTAGAAATTAGGCCAATCTAGAAATTAGGCCAACACAGA
This sequence comes from Branchipolynoe longqiensis, assembly GCA_030323885.1. Taxonomy (NCBI): domain Eukaryota; kingdom Metazoa; phylum Annelida; class Polychaeta; order Phyllodocida; family Polynoidae; genus Branchipolynoe; species Branchipolynoe longqiensis. The sequence continues at coordinate 151,287,713 of CM059187.1, read as the reverse complement.
AATTAGGCTGATGCGGGAATTGGGCCGATGCATAAATTAGGCCAATGCCTAATTTCTATATCGGCCGATGTAGAAATTAGGCCGATGCAGAAATTAGGTTGATGTAGAAATTAGGCCGATGTAGAAACTAGGCTGATCCAGGAATTAGGGCAATGTAGAAATTAGGTCAATGTAGAAATTAGGTAAATTCAGAAATTAGGTCAATGTAGAAATTAGGCCGATGTAAAAATTAGGGCAATGTAGAAATTAGGACAACGCAGAAATTGGGCTGATGCGGGAATTGGGCTGATGCAGAAATTCGGCAGATGCAGAAATTAGGCCGATGTAGAAATTAGACCGACGCAGAAATTAGGCCGATGTAGAAATTAGGCTGATGTAGAAATTAGGCCGATGTAGAAATAAAGCTGATGTAGAAATTAGGCTGATGTAGAAATTAGGCTGATGTAGAAATAAAGCTGATGCAGAAATTAGGCCGATGTAGAAATTAGACTGAGGCAGACATTAGGCCGATGTAGAAATTAGGCCGATGCAGAAATTCGACTGATGTAGAAATTAAGTTGATGCAGAAATTAAACCTAGACCAGACGCGGTGGCCGATTCGGTAGAGCGCAGGCTTCCTGAGCGGAAAGTCGGGGATTAAATTCCTTGTCGAGTCAAACCAATGACTTATCAAATTGATACTTGTCGCTACCTAGTCTGGCGCTCAACATTACTAAGATAGGACAAGGACTGGTTAGCTCAGTATCAGGATAATGTGACTGTGTGGAATATCAGGTCATGGTGTCACAGGCCTGGTATCCCAGTGGGGCAGCACTATAAAGTTGCCATATGGGCGCACTGTCACAAGTCGGTACCCATCCTGATATGACCTTAGATGTTGCTAGGACGTAAAACAACGACAAACAAATTAGACCAAGGCAGAAATTAGACCAATTCGGCCTGTAGGGAAAATTCTAAAGTTGGTGTTCATCAAATAGCAGCGGTTTTCTTATGAACTGGTGATTTCATTGTGGAATTTCTTGTAACGCTTTTGAATGCGTCTTAGGCCAAACCTGCTAACCCCCCTTCTCTAGTGTCTTATTGTAGATATCGATTTATGTGGGCGGTGTTAAGGTTGTTTCATTACTTCACAACTATTTGTACCTATTTATAACAATTTAACGTATCTTGCACGGAAAGAAAAATAATTCAAACATTACAAACAATATTTTGTTGCAAATGGACAGGATTCTGGTAGAATTAGATGGTTTAAAAAATGTATTATTGTTGTTTCTTTTTACCCCGAAGCACTTAAAAATTGATACTCGTCGCTTCCTAGCCAGGCACTCGGCATTATTAGGATAGGGCAAAGAGCAGTGGAATGAGGAAGACCAGTCGTCTGCGACTGAAATTTCCCCCGCTTAAACAACTAATGTACCCCAAAAAAAAGCACATTTCTTTGTTTATATATGAAAGTTGCATAGTCCGATAAAAGTATAAAATTTTCAAAAGCAAGACACTTAACTAGATTTCATTCTACATCCCCATACTGATGCGCTTATTAAGTATTTGTTGCTGCGTAGAAGGGAATATTAAAGTGGCATAGTCTGTTGGGTTTAAATGTCAGTTATTTTTCTGAGATAAATATATTGAATCGATTGTTGCAATGGACCTTATTTTAGTTTGAAGTAACTTTTATTTTAAGTGGCTGACATTTAAGAAATTTGAAGTGGAAACATGCAACATATTTTGGCAAGCATGTGAAAACTCTGAGACCATTTGCTTACGCAGCAACAGGTTCTATTAAATTGGCTCAGTGTTCCCCTTTATGTGGAAACAAATGCTTAATAAGTGCACCAGTATCTAAGTTAGATATGTAGAATCAAATCCAGGTAAGTGTTTTGATTTTGAAAATTTGACGCTTCATCAGACTATGCAGCTTTATGTCAATTTAATAGAACCTGTTATTGCTGAAGCCTATGCGGGTCAGAGATTTGACAAGCATGTCAAAATTAATTTTTAATGACAGCAAGTCAAAGCCATCGGACTATGCAAGTTTAATGTGATTCATTAGTACTTTCCAATGTTTAGCCACATCTGCTTTCCCGGTCGGATCAAACCATTTACTTATAAAAATCTATACTTATCGCTTCCGAGCGTGACGCTCGGCATTAATAGGGTAGGGCAAGGATGGGTTAGCTCAGTGTCAGGATAATGTGACTGAATGGGATATCGGCTCATGGTGCCGATGGCCTGATTTCCCAGTGGGGCAGCACTATAAAGCCACCATGAGTGTGCACTGTCACAAGTCGGTGCCCGTCCTGATATGAACTTAGATGTTGGCAGGAGGTAAAACTCCAACAACCAACCAACCAACCATCTGCTGAGTATGTTATCAAAAACTCTGTCATTGGGTGAACAAATTCTCAAGTTATCGGTTACAAAATATTATCACTGCCATAGATTCTGTCCCCTCGCAATTTCTAGTCGCTAGGCTGGCCTGATGCAGCGTGGTTTGTCAGGATTATCTTTGATGGTTTCTTGGGTGTTTTTTATTGTTGGATTTTGATTTTAAAATGTGGGATGGCGGTGACGATTTGTTGACAAAACATGGCCTGCTCGCGCCTGTCCCGATCTACTTAGAGCAGCTCACACTGCCCGACTCGTGCAAAGCCCCCCTTCTAATCATGGGATGCAGTTGGTCGAGTTGAGGCAGTGTGGGAATGATTGAGTCTCTTTGTCCTCCAGTGGAAGTGGGTGGGGTGGAAAGGGGGGGGGGATCAGGAGGGGGGGGGGCGCTCTCTGTAGAAATGACACAATAGAACCAGCTTAAGTTCATTCAATAATCTTTTGTTTGTAAATGAATTTTATTCATGTATATTGTGTGTCAGTGCCGTGGCACTGATCTTCCATCCGTATGTGTGAGTGCCGGTTACAGTGTGCAGAGGTGGTGGCGCCACCATCTGAGCTGGGGTTGGGGCGGCTTGAGCAATAGATGACTAGGACAGACTCCATCAGTCCATGGAGCTGAGTGAGTGATGAGGGAAAGGAGGGATATTCCAGGTTATACTGATATAATTCTTATACAGCATATATAGGTATTTACATAATTTCTTTACATGGTTTATATAGTAAATTGAAGTGTGAAGTCAATTCTGGAATTAAAGTGTACACAATGCAATAAGTAATGAGTATGAGGTACATTAAATCATTTTACATTTACATAAAAGGTTTTAGTTGTTGGTTTAGGATTTCCAATTCAATATATATTAATGCCTTCAATTATTTAGTCTTGGTTCAATGTAATTAGATACTCTTTTATTTGTTATGTTTTGCACAGAGTAGGTTTTGGGTGTTAGGTGGGGTATGATTGTGTTAGTAAGTCAAGACGACTAGAAATCTAGCAGGTTTGCAGGTAGGATGGTCCAGTGGTAACAGTGTTGGCCTCCTGTGCAAAAGGTTGGGCGTTAGATCCTCAGCCGCAGCAAACTAAAAGTGAGGGATGATAACAAAAATGTGAAAAGGCAGTTAAATTTGCAGTGTGTTATATTATATTAATATATTATGTTAATTATTACAGGCTATTATTTTGAAATACCCTTTTTAAAGGGTTTATTTAGATGTTTGAAGTGAAAAAAAATACATGAAAATATGTGTGTGGACCCTGAAATGCTGGAGAGCATGACAAATGATTTCTTGGACAACCTAACCGAAGGCACTGGGCATCATTTAAACGGGGATTAGAACCAAAGCCGTCAGTGTTCCACATGCCGGGCTAAGCTCTTACAACTCATTAACCACAAAGAAGCTGCACACCTGATACATTTTCCCCACCCACCCTGCCTCCACCACTCCTCAAACCCCCTCAACCACCCTTCCTGCCTCTGCAGCATACGGGCATGCTGAGTTCCACTGGTCCCTCATGAAGCACTGAAGCTGTGTCCTGACTTGTGACAGTGCACACTCATGGTGATTTCATAGTGCTATCCCACTCAGTCACATTAACCTGGGACTGAGCCAAAAAGTCCTTGCCCTATCCTAATAATGCCGAGCGCCAGGCTAGGAAGCGACAAGTATAAATTTTATAAGGTATTGGTTTGACTCGACTGGGAACCAAACACCCGATCTCCTGCGCGCCAGACCTGCGCTCTATCGATTCGGCCACCGCGCCCGGTCGCCTCTGAAGTAGTGTGTGGGTACAGGCCGCCTTGTCCGTACGAGGCACGTGCAGCAACCAGCGAGTTGTTTGTTTTTTAGGAGTTTTCTGTTGCATTGGTCCGCTGAAGGCTGCAAATCTGCACCACTGTATGGGCACCACTGAAAGCCCCATGTCCCATGTGGTCCCATGTGGTTGGCAGTTGGGTTCCGATGGGTAGTGGTCAGAGAAATTGGGGGGGGGGGGAGGGGGTAATAAGGAAAAAGGCAGCCTAACAGCCCACCCACTGTCCTCTGAGAGGGCCGGGGGAGGCTGGGTGGTTGGTGTAGTTTTATGCCCCTGTGAGACTCTAGGCCATACCAGGACGTGCACCCCACTGGGAACTCAGAGCACCGGCACAGTGACCTGATGTCCCACACCATCACATTATCCTGACACTATGTGTCCAGTCCCTGTCCTGACCTCATAACGCCAAGCGCCGAGCAGCAACAGGTACCTATTTTATAAGGCATTGGTTTGACTTGACCAGGATCCAAACTTCAGTCAGTTAGGCAGTGGGTGGGGTTACCTGTTAGTTGTTAGTGAAAATTAGTGGTTAGTTGGTAGTGGTGTCAAGTCAGGTATGGGGACGAGGTGGGGGCCTGCTAGTCCTCGGTTTCAGGGTCTGGCCGACCAACAGCACTGATGATATCTGCGTTCTGGCGGTAGAAGCGAGCAAGTGCGTTCCAGGATGACTTGGAAATCCTGGAGAGGATGGCCAGAGCGGCCCTATTGTCACTGAGTTGGCGGTCAGAGTCCTCCATGAAGTCACTGATGGCAGATCTGTCGAAGGCGCCACATGAGGCAAGTATGTGGGCCACATTGAAGATCTTAGTGCCGCAGGGACAGCGCTGCAGGTTGAGGACATCAATCCAACGGCGGTAGCCATTCCTTTGGCAGTTGACGGCGACTTGGGTAGAAGCAGGAAGGCCGACTGGATGGGCGATGTTAGTTCTGACCAGGGTGTACTAGAGCCAGCTTATTGAATAAGGGTTCCGTACTTGTTCCTTCTGTGTGGCGCGTTCCCAGAGTTTGGTGGTGGCACGAGAAGTGGTGGCGGTCAGTTTAGTGATGGAGGGAGGGATGGCTGTCTCCATGGCACAGTTAGAACGGCACAGTGGGTCATTACCCTAGAGTCCTATATGGGAAGGGACCCATAGCAGGAGTGTTGAGGTGTGCCTGATGTGTGGTCGAGATTATAATCTGGATTACGTCGGTAAGGGAGTGTCAGGCATTTGGGCAGGCACTTGAGTTGTGGAGGTCTTCAAGGGCCAAGTGAATGGCGGCGAGCTCGGTATCGAGAGTGGAAGCAAAGTCTGACACCCTGGTGGTGTTCTTTGTGTTGGAGAAGGGGATGAAGATTCCTGCTCCAGCTCTACCTGATGTTGCGTTAAGGGAGCCATTGGTGTAGACCGTCTTAGTGAAGGGGAAGTCTGCCTTCACCTGAGTTATGGCCTCGAGAGCCAGGGAGTGGAGTTCTGGGGTGGTGTAAATCACCTTGTCAGCAACTAGGTTGGTGATTCGGGTTTCCACTGGAATGGAAAACCATGGTGGCTTGTGAGGGCTCAGTGCGGAGTCTGCAATGTGGAGTCTGTGGGAGTCCTTGAGGGTGGTGATGGCGTCCTTGAGGCGGTACGAGATATGAGGGTAACCGCGGGTCCCATCTCGGAGGTAGGCCGCGGCTCTGCGGATTGTTGATGAAAGGCCTGAGGAGAGGGTTCTTCTGAGGTGGGTGGTGAGAAGTTGTTTGCCTCAGAGGTGGAGGGGAGGGAGGCCGGATTCAAGAAGGAGGATCTCAATCCTGGTGGTGCTGGGAACACGGAGGACAAGCCTGGCAGCCCGGTGTTGGATGTTCTCAAGTTTCCGGAACTCATTCAGGAAGATCTTGTTCTTGGGTAGTCAAGTTTGGGGGTTGTCAAGCCTGAGGGCTGTGAGAGCGAGTGTGGGCGCGGCGTAGTCGAAGAGGGAACGGACTGCCTGGCGGTAGAACAGTGTGAGTACACCAACTGGGGCACCCCAGGAGAAGCCAGAGATCCTCTTCATGAGGAGGAGTCTGTTGGTCATTCTGGTGTTCAGGTGGCGGTAGAGGGCTCTCATGTTAAGGTCTTGGTCTAGATGGACACCTAGGTAGTCAAACGTGGAGAACGATTCAATATGGGATCCATCTAGGTAGATCGGATGAAGTGGTTGACCTCTGAACATGTGCATGATCTTGATCTTGATGGGGAAGATTTTTAGTCCAAGGTCCCGGCAGGTGTAGCACCTGATCAGCCAGATCCTGTGCGTTGATCGAATGGGAGCAGGTGATGGCGATGTCATCTTCGTAGTAGACTATTGTTGTGTCTGTGATCTCTTGGGTGGCTAGGTCTTGTTTAAGCCTCCTCACAAGAGATGCCATCACTGCATTGAAGAGGCAGGGGCTGAGCACTGCACCCTGGGGGATGCCATTTTTTAGTTGGAGGTAGGGAGAAGAGGTGCCTTGGAAACGTACCCTGGAGGTAATTTTGGACGTAGGCAAGAGGCCGACCGGCAATGCCAAGATCAGCCATGGATATCAGTACCACGTTGTGGTCGATAAGGGCAAAGGCTTTTTCAAGGTCAAGGAAGATGGTTGCTGTGTCATGTCCATTACCAAGGCCATAGGAAATACTCTCGATGAGGGTGACGATGGCATGCTGGGTGCCTCATCCTCCTCGGTAGCCGATGACCTCCTCTGGTAGGCCAGTGGTGGGGTCTTCTGTGACCATCTGGAGACAATTCTTTCACTAACTTTCCCGAGGGATTGGAGAGGGAGATGGGTCTGACTTCACTCGGGTTTTTTGGGGGGATGGGGATAATATCTGCATCCTTCCAAGATTGGAGTATGTCTGTGTTGTAGAAGATATTGATGAGAAGGGGGGAGGGTTTGCCTGTTAGTGGCAGATAACTTGGTCCACGCAGTGTTAGAGACCCCGTTGGCTCCTGGGGTTGTCTTCTTTGTGGTACTGCCTAGGGCGCGGTCGAGCTCAGCCCTGGTCAGGTGGTTGTCAAGATTATGGGTGGACGTTGTGGCTATTAATAGGTCTATGAGGTCAGCTCTCCATGCGGAGTTCCTGGTGAGCGCTTGTTGGTGGGCGTAAGGGAGATTGATTGCAAGGTCTGTTCTGTCCGTGAACTTTTTGTTGTGTTCTGCTGCAAGTTGGCCAGGGTGTGGGTAGTGTGGGGGGGTGGCGAGTCTCCCCTGGATGCTGTTCAGTTTTCACCAGAGTTGTCTGGAGGTGGTGTGAGAGTTTATTTTGGTGCACCAGAGTTTCCACTTCCTATCCGATTCAGCAAGCTCGACATCTTTGGCCCAACTGGTGGCTATTTTAACGAGATTCTCAGTGCCTCGGTTGGGGTTTGTGCGTACCTTGTAGAGGAGTTTGTTGCAGAATCTTTTTGCTCTCCTCATTGCATTGGAGGTGGTGCGGCCAGTGTGGTTACAGGAGATGGTTTGCTTTATGGTGTCTGTCATTGCTTGGTAAGTGAGTGTGGTGAACTCATCACATGTGGTCTGTGGGTTCAGATCTATTAAGTTTTCTAGACGAAGGTTGAAGGTCGCCCAGTCTGCATGATTTAGGTTGAATCTGGGTGATGGTGGGGGGTGGGTGACCTTGGCTGCATTGGTGTGGAGGAGAGCTGTGTGGTGGTCAGAGTATAGTGCCACTGGCTGAGGGGTCACCCCTGACTCAGGGTGGCAGCGGGGTGGGGGTGGTTGGGGGGAGGCAGTTGGTCAGTGTCCATCTTGGTGTAGGAGCTACGATTTGTTCCCTCCCTTGGTCCGTGCAAGTCTGGAGTTGGACCGGGACATTTACGCACCTCACCCCACCCCCTCACTTTCCCCGCTCCCCCCGCCCCTCCCCTGGTCCATACCAGACTGGGTGGCCGAATGAGTTGAGCGTCGTCTCCCATTTTATTAGATCGTGGGATTCTAACCGACATGTTTGAACCCTGGTCGAGTCAAACCAATGACTTAAAATTGATACTTGTCGCTTCCTAGCCAGGCACTCAACATTATTAGGATAGGGCAAGGACTGGTTGGCTCGGTGTTAGGATAATGTGACTGAGTGTGATATCGGGTCATGATACTGGTGGTCTGGTCATCCAGTGGGTCAGCACTATGAAGTCGCCGTCAGTGTGCACTGTCACAAGTCGGTACCCGTCCTGATATGACCTTAGATGTTGCCAGGATGTAAAACTCCAACAACCAGACCCCCCTGGCCACACACACCCATCCACGGCCCACCACCGGCCCATCCCCTGACCTATCCCCAGGTCCACCTACGGCCCACCCCCGGCCCATTCACGGCCCGCCCCCGGCCCATCCCCAGGAACACCTACGGCCCACCCCCAGGCCCATCCCCGGACCTTCCCCAGCCCTCTCCTTGCCCACCCCCGGCCTACCCCCGGCCCTTCCCCGGCACACCCGTCGGTGGTGCGCCGCGGGGTGCTCCCACACCGACTACCGGCCTTGTATATTGTTACAGTATCGCCTATAACTTTAGTATTATTTATATTCTTACGGACAGAACACAAAAGACAACAAACACGGATATATAGTTGGATGAGAATCTCTCTGGCTGAACCTCGAAAGGCCCCTCCGTTTAATAACAGATAGAGTAGTATAAAGTCAAATTCCGACCGAATGGAGGCCGAATAGGGGCTGCACCGCCTGAGGTCGGCTCTCCCGAGGGTGCCCCCACCTGATTGGTTGCTCGCATGAGCAGGGGACCCCCTAGCCGGGAGAGTACAGCGGTACAGCGCCCACCCCGCCGACGGTGTAGGAATTCAATAAGGCCCTGCAGCCTAAATAATATGAGCATAACGTGTTATACAATACATTATTTATATTCTTACGGACAGAACACAAAAGACAACAAACACGGATATATAGTTGGATGAGAATCTCTCTGGCTGAACCTCGAAAGGCCCCCCCCCCCCCAAATTAGGGATTATTTCACCCGTTCGACAACATATGTCTGATGCGAGCCTTTGCTCAATCGGTGCCTGTAGGTATTCGAACACCGCGTCCGATTTCCAATCCCCCCATTCCTTGATTTCCAGTATGGACGCCCCACACCTCCTCAGGAAGGTAGCCCCTCCCCTGCGCAGGGTATGGGTAGTGAAGTTTCCTGGCTGGATGCCAGCCCTGGTACATAACAACTTTAGAGATGACAGATAGAAGCTATAAGGCATAGGGATGGAGCCCCCCAATCGCGGGATCCTAAACGCCTGGCCGTCGGGCAGAGAGGCTATCTCTAGGAAATGCCTGCGCACCCAGTATACTGCACACAGAGCTGGGTCCAACACATAGGACACCGGTATTAGGTGCGTTCTTTCCCGGTACTGTATTATTTTTGATTTCCTCACCCTGACCATCATGCCCCACCTGTGGAAGGTGAAGTCCGATCTGAGTAGGGACGAGTCTGAGTCCGATACATGACACTTCCTTAGAAGAGCCCTGAATGACAGCAGGATGGCTGCACGTAGCGCCACATGACCCGGAGTCAGAAACATTACTGCGAACAATTTTATCAAATGATGTGGTAAAAGAGGGGGCGCTTGCTTAGGCGCGTCCCCCAAGGACCTTCTAATCCCTGACATGCATTTTCTTATACGGTGATCTTTGTAGTCTATCGGTGGCCAGCCCAGATCTTTTAGGTGATTGTTCAGAGCACTCAGATACTGTTTTATCGAGCTATATGACATACGGCGTGCTAGATATGACATGTACATGCAGATTTGATCCGATCGACAAGGGTAAGGCGAAACCGTATCTGAAAACACCTCACAGAATTCCAGGTATGCTCTGACTTGGGTCGAGCGCGTTTGTTTAGTTGCCTCTGCATAGTGTGCGTCCTCGAAGGCGCCACACTCCCTCCGCAGCCTTGACCAGTCTGAATCAACAATAGAATAAATCATGGCAGCACATTGCCCGAGCTACATCCACGTCCCTCACCCGAGCTATGCTCTTGAAATTGTCCAACCTACTGAGGCTGTCGCATATTACGTTATCCCTTGTGTTAACGTAGGCTGACTGTACATCAAAGTTATTCATGATCGAGCTCCAGAATATTAGACGTAACCGAGACATTGTTGTTTTGTTTCTGCTTCTTCCTGAGTTTAACGCTGCTTTGACCTGAGTATTGTCGGTGATGAATACGACAGTCCTATTTCCCCATAGATGGGCCCAACGCCGGACCGCCGCTAAGATCGGCCATAATTCCAGGACGTTAATATTGTCCGTTTTACAGCCGGCATCTTTTGCCCCTTCGAAATGATGGCCTAGCCATACCTGCAGGGTCTTCGACTCCCCAAACTTGAATGCTCCTGCGAGCCAGTCACTATCATGTGTAGCCCCGAACCCGAATAGCGAGGCGTCACTGTAGACTGAGATGTAGGGGAGGGCCGGTTGAATTATCTTCGCTTTCCCGTTAAAGGTGGCGGCAAATTCCAGCCACCATTGTAGGTCAAGGCGGAATTCCTCGTTGAGTCTCACCTTGTGATCTCTATTATGCACCGAGGCGACAAGATCGTACACCCTGCGTGAGAAGGTGCGGGCCCCCATGGACTACTTTACAACAGTGCGCCAGTACACCAGCGAGGCTCTCTAGCTCACGCTTTGTGGCCTTCCTGCGGCGCAGGAACAGCCTGAGTTGGTCGTTTAACTTCAGCAGTTTATCCTCGGGGAGTCTTAGTTCCATGTTGATAGAGTCTAGTTCAATCCCCAGGAACCTGGCTACCGGGTTTGGGTATGTTAGTTTTTTTAAACTTACGTAGAAGCCTAAACGGCGCAAGATCGCCACCAACCTGAGCTGTCCCTCCCTGCATGCTTCCCCCGTCCTGGCGACGACACAGAAGTCGTCCAGGTAATTAACACATTCTGAATGTCCCTCGCGGACCATGCATCTAACTACAAAATCACTCATCTTTGAAAATACATAGGGGCTGCTGCTCAGGCCCATGCATAGGCGGTTATCCCTGAGAAAGATGGCACCCCCCCAAAGTCCCACGCTAGGCCCTGACGCTCTCTGCAGCCCGGATGTATGCTGATTGCACGATATGCATTACTAATATCCACAGTGGCACAGTGGTCCCCCTCCTGCAGTATTTCTGTGACCGATTCCACAGAGTTGTAACTGAAGTTCACCCGACAACCTAGGGTGTTATCATTGACACAATTGCCCGTTGGGCTCGAACAATCTACGATTGCCCGAAAGTCATCGTGACCTTTCGGGACACTACCTAAAGCATGAATACAGGTACATGGATCATCAACAATAGTTAAACATTCATTATCAATTTCTAACTGTAACCGGCTCGACATGGCGACGCCGACCACACCTTTTGTTATCGAACCATAGTTCTCGTTGTGATAGCTATTATCACACTCACTGTTGATGACCTTGAAACCGAAGCAAGCCCCGCGTAGGATGTAGTTCCAGTCTGGATCTACATCCCCCCGGCAAAAACATTCCACATATACCCGACATGGTTTTATTTGGGCACGTACGCCCTCGATTAGGTAAACACAATTACAGCAACCATATATGCAGTCTTCAAAAATGTCTATGACGCGTTCGCACCTAGTGTGCGCCCCATCTCGGTCTATAACCAATAATGTACAGATAGCAGCATTTACCTCTTTGCTATTCGGACCGTGTCCAATGACCCGGAACCAGTCCTCATTGCGCTCAATGAGCTCTGGGTGCTCGACCCCGAATTGTCCTGATGTGCAGCCACCCGATGGCCCCGCAGCGTCTTCACTCGTCGATTCAGTGATCACCACCTTGCTGCTGTTCTTTCCTCGGTGGGCAGTCTCCGTCACGAGATCCCTGCCTGGTTGACCACCATCAGAACCGACATTATCCCAGTGCCCACCGCTCTGGTTGTTTGTTTGGGGCGGTTCCCCATGGTGAGCGTTTGGTGACATCAGAGGCTCGGTACGGGCGCCGATGCACCCCTCCCCCGCACTAATCCCCTCTTCAGAAGTTGTCATATGTCTACCACTGAGGCTGTCACCTCGATCGCTCCCATCACACTCCCTGCCTGTCATGCGGGCCCCCTTTGTGGATGTAGCCCTTTGACGCGTCCCACTCGCCGGTGCGAAATCGCTGTCCACACGCCGTCCCGCATGGCCGCCGCCCGCACTAGGCACAAGTCAGTATTTTTTGTTTGGACAGGCATCCACGATGTGGCTTTTACTTTTGCAAGACAAACAGTGATGGTCCCACTCACATTTACAACCTTCTCTGTTGTAGTTGTGACCAAAACACACCCCTTTCATCTTACTCGCCCCACTCCTAGCCGTCTCCGTATTTGTTCTCGGCACGTTTCCCCGACTTTTGCCTCCTGCTTTGTAAGACCTTGAATTGTCCATATTAAAGTGCAATAATGAGAGCCCGTTGTCCCCCATTTTGAATGCGCGCACACCCTTTTCCTTTGCCTTCTCCCTCACCGCTTCATCATAGCCCCGATAAGCCTCGTCAGTGTAATTGTTAGTCGTCGAGTGCATTGTCATATATGCCAAATGACCCATGTACCCCTTTAGGTCCTCCACATCCATGTTCATCTTTGTCGCCCTCTTGATGCCCCACACAAGACTAGCATACAGTAGTTCATTAAAGTTCAGGCGCCTCACGCTCTTTCCCTTTGTGTACCGATCAAGGGCGAACTTACTTTTTCTTTTCCTTCTGCGTCTACGACGTTCCCGACCGCTGTCCCCACTGTCCTCCGAGTCCGACGAGTCCGATGACGACGAGGGCGGGGGCGATGAGTCCCCCGAACTCTCACTGGTTTCCTTGTCCCTGGCGTCCCTCCTCCTTGAAGCTCTCTTTTTCGCCTTGGACTTCTCCTTCCTTTTCGATGACTTCTCTGTCACCCTTGCTGCTCTGTCCTCCGCCGCGATTTCTTTATCAAGTGCCGCCTTCAATTCTGCTTTTCGTCGTGCAAGCACGCGTGACTCTAGCATATGACGCAGCTCCAGCTCTTCTGCGTCCGGTTCCACCGTAACTCGGGCGGGTACCGTAGACTGCTTACCATCGGCCACGTCCGATAGCGCCATCTTCAGCATACTGTCGGTTATACATTCCTCGTCGCTTTCCACCGTCTGCTCCAGTTTGACCGTTCGACGGCCCCCTTTTGATTTCGCCCCTTTACACTTGCTTCCTCGTTGTGGTTCGTGTTCATCACCATACGCTTGGCAGATATCCAGAACCATGACTAGCGTCCCGCAGCTACCTGCGAAGTCTGTGCGTTCAAGCGTGTAGCGCAGAAAGCACGACTGCCTTCAAGTCAAAATCCGACCGAATGGAGGCCGAATAGGGGCTGCACCGCCTGAGGTCGGCTCTCCCGAGGGTGCCCCCACCTGATTGGTTGCTCGCATGAGCAGGGGACCCCCTAGCCGGGAGAGTACAGCGGTACAGCGCCCACCCCGCCGACGGTGTAGGAATTCAATAAGGCCCTGCAGCCTAAATAATATGAGCATAACGTGTTATACAATACATATATGACCCCTAATAAGTAATAGGCACTGTGTGTATAAGGGAAGCACCCTCCCCCACCACCACCACCACCACCTCCACCACCTCCACCACCTCCACCAACTTCACCAACCCACCCGACCCCAACCTGTCTCATAAGGCGTGGCACACATAAACAAGCACCTACACACACGCACACACACACACTATACACACATGTACACCCACACACCTAAATACACCTAAACACTCCTCCCCCACCCCTCCAACATGTATTTTCCTCTTATAACTGCACCTCCTGCTCCTCCTCAACCTGCTCCTCCGACACCTCCTCCTCCTCCGACACTTCCTCCGACACCTCCTCCTCCGACACCTCCTCCTCCTCCTCAACCTCCTCCTCCGTCACCTCTTCCTCCTCGGACACCTCTCCCTCTCCTCCATCTCCTCCTCCTCCTCCTCCTCCTTCTCCTCACCCTCCTCCTCTGACACCTCTTCCTCCTCCGACACCTCTTCCTCCTCCGACACCTCTCCCTCCCCTTCTTCTCCTCCTCCTCCTCCTCAACCTTTTCCTCCTCCACCTCTTCCTCCATCTCCACATTTTCGTCCTCCTCCAACTTCCCTCTCCCACCACCCCTCCTCCATCTCCACCTCCCCTCCTCCATCTCCACCATCTATATATGGGTCGTTCTCAGAAACTGTGTACCACTTGAGGTAGTCTACTAGAAATGCATATTTCAAAGAAACCCTTTATTGGAGTGTCAATATTTAGATTTCATCAGTTAGCCAAATAATGTGGGAGATAGTTTAGATCAAAAGTAAATGTTAATATTGTGTATTATGTATCTTATTGGGATGGATGTAGCTAAATACATAGAAAATTACATCACTAATTTGTGACATTGTCAACAGCATTGAAAATAAAGTGTCACAAACTTAATGAAAACCTCTGAACAACAGCTCATTTCACTTCAAATGGTTATATACAATGTCTTCATTAAGTTGAAGACATTTATTTCTAAAAAAAAAATTTAAATTATGAAATAGTTAACATTTTCTGGAGTCATTAACAATGTAACATTTCGTTTCCACTTGCAAGTACTATGAAACTCTGTATCAAACACTGAGTACAGATACAGTACAGGAACTATTTTCACCATTTGACACACTATGCATGGACCCAGTTATGGTATAGTAAAAGATAAATCCTGAAATTGCCCCTAAACATTGAAATTTGAGCCGAAAATTTGTGTAAAATTGTTGTTTCCACTTTGTTACTCTGCTAATCTGTTACTCCGCTAATATTTTCTTGCTTTTCTCTTTAATATTCACAAATAAGACAAAACCATAGCAATGAGGTTTCAAATTATTATTACTACTGTTTATAAAGCAAGTGGCATGTGAAATGTCCTAAAAATGTCAAGTTTTGTGTGGAAAATATTTGATTTTGGAGTCAGATTGGTTTCCATGCTATACTGCTATTTATTGGGTGTGAGCATCATTTGACCTACTTAAAAATGCCAGAATATGTTTATTTTCAATTATTCAGATGCAAAAGGACATACACATTGAGGAAACTTTCTTATAGGACTTTGGCAGCATTTTGATTTTCTGGTACTGATGTCACACTATTGGTACACAACTTCTGAGAACGACCCATATACACACACATACACAAACATATTCACGCACATACACATACAAGTCAAGATGCACACATACACGCAGACACATAAGGTCCGTTCACACTGGCGAGTTAAGTCGCCTCAACTAGTTCGCTTCCTTTAGTTCGCCTCACATTGGTCGTGTGGACGTGATGTTGGGGCGACTTAAGCCTGAGTCGCCTCATCTAGTTCGCTTCATCTAAACCACCTCTCTAACTTAAATCGGCCCACCTAGCTTGTGTGGACGGTAGCGGTTTACTTGAAGCGGATTAAGCACGGCACACTATATAATATAATTTGGTCTATGAACCGGCTAGAGGTGCACAGATATTTTTTTCATCATTTATTTTTAGGGTTTCACTGCCCAACAGAAGTCTTGACCGTTCCAAAACAATACAACTCAGTCTATACATATCTAGGTCGAACCCACACTCTCTCGTGGTGACGTCGACGAACCGAAAATGGCGCTGGTTAGTATGGACTTGCTCATGCGCAGAGATCGATTTCCGCCTTAAACTGCCCCAAGTACTGCTTGTGTGGACAGGATGCCTAGTTCGCCTCCTCTAGTTCGCCTCCTCTAGTTCGGCCTAAAGTTGTGCTGTGTGAACAAGGCTATACAGTCGCAAACAGACACACGCACACACGATCCCATTCCCTCCTGACCCTAACCAGCTAACAAGGTTTCCTTTTCGGCACGCCGACATTTTGTAATAATGTATTTAATTACGCATACTGCCTGGGTGGAGATCTTTCCCCCCCATGTCACTCCCCATCTCTTCCTCTCCCCTCTTCCCATGCCCTCTTTCCACTCTCCTTCCCCACACCTTCCTCTTCGTCCCCCTCCTCCTTCCCCATCTCCTCGTTGCCTTCTTTCTCTCATGTCCTTCTCCATCCTCCCACTGGCTCTCCTTTTTTCTTTCTTTCTGTTCTCGCCCTCCCTCCCTTCTGTCCCTTCCTCATCCCCTGGCCCTTCCTGTTACTCTTCTTATCCCACCCCCCATTTCTTTCCCCTTCTACTTCTCCTCCCCTTCTTCTCCTCATTCCCCTTCTTCTCCCCTTCTTCTCCTCCTTCCCCTTCCTTCTCCTCCCCTTCTCTCCTCCCCCTCTCCTCCTCCCCTCTTCTCCTCCCCCTTCTCCTCCTCCCCCCTCTCCCCCTCCCCCTTCTTCTCCTTCCCCTTCTCCTCCTTCCCCTTCTCCTTCTCCCCTTCTCCTTCCCTTTCTCCTTCCTCTTCCCCTTCTCCTTCTCCTCCCCTTATTCTCCCCTTCCCCATCTCCTTCCCATTCCCATTCTCCTTCTCCTTCTCCTTCCCTTCTTCTCCTTCCCCTTCTCCTTCTCCTCCCTTTCTTCTCCTCCTTCCCCATCTCCTTCCCCTTCCTCTTCCTCTTCTTCTCCTTCTTCCCCTTCCCCAAAGATATGCCTAACTCTATGTGTTACAATGCCAATGTTTTAATGAGTGTGAAAACATAATGTTTGCCCAAGTGCAGCAGCACAGTGCCAACATAGTGTCAGGTGTGAACAAGCCTCGGTGCCGGCAATAAAACCGACTTCAAAGAGACCTATTTCTGGTAGCAGTTGACCACAAGCCGAGTTTACCGAAATCCAAATGACCATAATATTATGCCTGTTTCACAAACAAACAAAAAATAAGACAATATTTGGGACTGATTCAAATTAGGCGCTAATTACCGGTGAACCACGATATCAGATAGCTGCGTTTGTGGATCTGTATTGGTATTACAATATATTTTAGATTTTTCTTCAGTTGCGTAGAAACTGCAGTGTTGGTTAGTAACAATCTCCCATAGGAAGGATTGACCCCCTTGGAGGGGACCTCCACTCACATTATTCAAATGCACTCAGTATCATGCATGCCCAGGAGCGCTGTGTGTAGGGGGAGGGGTGGGGGGAGGGGGTCCTGGAGCGCAGTGTTGGGGGTGCAGGGGGGGGGCTCCTCCTCCTCCTGAGGGTATCTGACCGAACCCGGTGGCTGAATCGGTCAGAGCGCAGGCTTCCCATGTGGAAGGTCGGGAGTTCGAGGCACAGTCGAGTGAAGCCCATGGCTTACCAAATTGATACTTGTCGCTACCTAGCTTGGTGCTCGGCATTACTAGAATAGGGCAAGGACTGGTTAGCAGGTGAATAATTAGTGCTGCATGACTATTATGGACCAGCTACACTACCTTAATTTAGACCGGACGTGGTGGCCAAATGGGTAGCGCATGAATTGAATGAGCCTGGAAATGCTATTAGTTGGATCCTATTGAGCAGAGATGAAAGACCTCCGCGGTTTCGCGGATTTCCGGGATTTCTTATATCCACCGATCAATGTTAAACAAAATTCCAAAAGATGGGATGTATATATGACAACAGTTCGGTGGTTCGAATCACGTTCTTATATGACCTTAGATGTAGTTAGAACATAAAACCTAAGCAAGAAATTGTTAGATATGGGCGATAATTCAGTCACAACAAGGCTTAGTTCAGACCTGACTTCCGGTATTTTTCCGCGATTCCCTGACAATGCTAAACCTATGGGAGAATATCAGCATTTCCGCTTTTTTCCCCGGAGACCACTTTCATCCCTGATTGAGGTACCTGAAGCTGGAGCTGAGAGACATTAAGACCAACTCATGGACATCACTCTCACAGCAGAGAGCTAAATGGAGAGCGGCAGTCAAGTAATGAAAGCAGTCTTTGTCGCATCGGTAGCATGATGATGATGATGATGATTGAGGTACATAATTAAACAATATTAAATTACTTAATCACTCAATAGGCCCCACCTGAGATCACAATAAAGATCAGTTTAATCACAAAGGGCCACCCTACATTCCACCATCATCCTTTCAACGAGTATGTCACCTCTAGAGAGATAATCAGTTATGCCCACCCCCTATTAATAGGTACTCCAAACATAGGACTGGTTGCTGATGGTGACTGGACATTGGAAAAAACTTTGCTTTCAGCATACTACCCTACCCCTCTTTGAATGTTGAGTTCAGTATCTCAAATAGAACCAGAAATATTAATTTTCTAAAGATTTGATCAAGGACGGTTATTGAAAATCACACGATCTCTGATGTTTGATGTCAAATTGCTCAACAAATATTTTTTTGTAAGGTCTGAAACAAATTGATATTAGAATTTGTACTAGAAATAATGAGTTAAAAGAATAATGGTGTGATTCAAATGTCATTTGCCTTCAGCAGGCAGCCTCAAACATCAGGATTTAAGCACTTGCAGAATGATCAAAAATGTGTGTAAAATTAAGGGCAAAAACTAAATATTAAAGAATTCATAACTTAGGGACTAATAGACCAACTTTCCATTATTATATATATTTGTAATCAGAATGATAAGAGCTTTCTAACTGTAACATTTGCGAATTAAGTTTGTGAAAAGAACAATTCCGTTTGGAGTACCTACTATTAATGCTTACCATACTAGTCTAATACCCCTGTCACACTATGACGTAACGAGCAAACATAAGCCTGACGTGATCACGTTTCGTCATTACGTTGACGTACGTTGGGTTATGTTATGATGACGTCAGAATGACGTTAGACTGACGTCGAGCTACGTTACGTTACGTCGTGTTACATCGGCGCACATCAAAGTTTTGAACCTGTTCAAAACTTTCGACGTAACTTGAACGTAAGGGTTTACGTTCGCCGTACACTCTGTACACGTTCGGCGAATGTCAATCACGTTAAACGGACGTTAGTCAAACGCTGCTCACTACGTTCAACTACGTTCCACTACATTGACCCACATTAAACCCGGTGGAAACGTCCACGCGGCATAATGGGAATGTCAGGAGAACGTCAGGAGAACGTCAGGAGAACGTCAGGAGAACGTACATTCAACGTACGTTCAACGTTTAGCCACCGTGTCATGACGTATGTAACATCACGTAACATAGTTCTGGTAATCGAATAACATTCATAACGTACCTTGAGCATAATGACGTTGTCCTCTCTCGTTGAATGACGGTATCACTATGCTTTACCGACGTTACGCTCTCGTCAACTATGCTGCATCCAGGTTCAACTTGTGCCCAAATTTGCACACTACACTGAGAACTTCAACGCTCTTTACGTTCTCCCTACGCTGACGTCGTTATGTCATAGTGTGACAGGGCCTTTACATAGCTACCTCCCCCTATGTTTCTTTTTCTCTTTTATTGTCCTTCACCTGTCATTCATATTGATACTTTGCTTATTGTCTTGTAAGTGTCTATCTATATTGTTGCAACTTTGTTTAGGGTGTAGAGGCAGTTGTCATTAGGGCTGGAAGACCAGTGCATCAGCACTGACAACATGTTTGTTATTCAGAAGAATAAAAACACTTGAACAAAATAAAAATAAACGTAAGCCTTGTACTAGGTAATGAGGTCAGTCAATTCTAGCAAGAAACTTGCCTTTTGTCCAAAAACACACATTCAGACTATTTTCTCTAAATCAGTAATTGGTTTTTCGTTTGTCTGAACAGGACCGGCGTTTCATGACATTTCTGCGCCTGACATTTCATGTCAGCGCCGCCATTGACCGCTTTCCCCATAATGTAGGCGACTGGGTGATTGGGGTTATGTGTCCGAGGCACATTTGAGGTAATGTTACAGTGGTTACTGCGTGATTTGTGACAATTCCAACTCATTGTGGCTTTATGGCGGTGTCCACCTGAGGTAGCATGCCACCAGCACCTTGGTTGTTACGATATCTCACTCAGACACAGTATTGCGGTAGGTAGTGCAGTGATAGGCGGTGTTGTGTTCCACAAGCACATGAAGAATACAAGTTTTGTAGTAGAGGATGTTAAAGTGTTATTATTTGACACTCCATAACACATAACTCAGACATGGATATTTGGTTGAGGAGCATTACCTCTGGCTGGCCAACAATTTAGCCTGTTTATTTAGCTTGGTCAAAATTTCCAACGGGAATGATTGTTTGTTTGTTTGTTTGTTTGTTTGTTGTTTTACGTCCTAGCAACATCTAAGGTCATATCAGGACGGCCAATGGGAATGACACTGATAGTGGTGCTCTTGCCAGCTCGGCGGTCACTCGTGGTAGGTTTGCGTACCAGTGTGCAAACCCAAGTTGCCCAGGCCGCTGCCTCCAGCGGAACTGGGCGATAGTAGTGTTCGCGGGGTGACACAGTACCGGAACTCTGTTAATAATATTAATATAGTTTATGTATATAGCATGTAAGTCACTGAGATATATAACAGTTAACACAAGACAGAGTTGGTCTGAGTCAGTTGGATGGTTTTCTGGTAAGGAACAATTTGTCCTACCAATATATACAAACAAAAGGACAACCCTGTGCACAGATTAATTACCAGTTGGCAGTCTTGCCACATCTATTTTTGTTTGATGGGGGTTTACATCCTGGCAATATCTAAGGTTATATCAGGATGGGTACCGATTTGTGACAGTACGCACTCATGGCGACTTTATAGTGCTGTCCCACTGGGAGACCAGGCCACCAGGACCAGGACCCAATATCCCACTCAGTCACATTATCCTGATACTGAGGTAACCAGTCCTTGCCCTATCCTAGTGATTCCAAGCGCCTGACTAGGTAGTGACGAGTATCAATTTAGTAAGTTATTGGTTTGACTCAGCTGGGATTCAAATTGCTGACCTTCCGCATGGGAAGCCTGCGCTTTGACCGATTCGGCTACTGCGCCCTGTCACAAGTCGGTACCCGTCCTAATCTGACGCGGTGGCCGAATCGGTAGAGCGCAGGCTTCCCATGTGGAAGGTCGGATGTTGAATTCCTGGTCAAGTCAAACCAATGACTTACAAAATTGATATTTGTCACTTCATAGCCAGGCGCTCAGCATTATCAGGATAGTGCACAGACTGGTTGGATCGGTGTCAGGATAATGTGACGGATTGGGATATCAGGTCATGGTGCTGCCGCCTGATTTCCCAGTGGAGCAGCACTATAAAGTCGCCATGAGTGTGCACTGTCACAAGTCGGTACCCATCCTCACGTGACCTTAGCTGTTGCCAGGATGTAAAACCCCAACAAGCCCCAGCAAGCACATGGGAAGTGAATACTGAACCAATTTGATATGGACGAGCAGAGGTGAAACTGGGTCAAATCAAATTTCCAGTTTCTCGAGTACTGCATGGTGTATCACGTGGTTTAATTAAAGCGGACACATATTGACAAGAGGACCCCTGAGATAGATTTATTCGCAGAATTGGATGTTGTCCAGAATCTTTAATTCATCCGATACAATTCTCAATTTAAAGTTGCATAATCCGATGGTTTTGAATTTCTGCCATGGTTTTCAGTAATTATTAGGTTAATCATTGTATTATATTATACTTGATTTTTTATTTTGGAGATGTTTAAAGTTGTTGTTGTTTGTTGTTGTTTTATGTCCTAGCAACATCTAAGGTCATATCAGAACGGAGATGTTTAAAGTGAAAATATGCTAATTTAATGTTGGTGTGCACACTGAAATGCTGGAATTAACCCCATACATACTTATCTAAGAAATAGGCTTAAAAACTAATTTAAAAAAAAAAGTTTAAACCATCGGATCCTGCACCAATAAATCTATGGGATGGTGTTATGTTTGGAGATCTGTTCTCCTCTTGAGAACCAATGCCTTTACGATCTCTCAGTCTCTGGCCTCACCTTGAGGATCAGTAATGGCGACATGAAGAGTCGAATGCCAACGACAGATCATCAAAAGTAAATACAGTCAGCGCGTGTTTGTCTGGCCCCATTTTTAATTTGGACATCTCACTATCCGACAAAAACATCCATGTAGCAGATTTCCACCGATTCATTTTACTCCTGTCAAGTTTGAAAATTGTTTACGTTAAAGCTGCATAGTCCGATGAAGATCAAATTTTCAAAACAAAAACAATTATCTAGATTTTATTTTATTCTACATATCTAACTTTGATACTGATGCACTTATTAAGCATTTGGTGCTACATATAAGGGAATATTGAGTAAATTTAATAGAACCTGCTACTGCAGAAGCCTATGGTGTCAGACTTCTGGCGTGCTTGCCAAAACTGATTTGACATGTTTGCAACTTCAAATAACCAGACGGGATGGCCGAATAAGTTAGAGCGTCCATCTCCCATGCTGGTTGATCGTGGGGTCGTGGGTTCGAATCCTGGTCAAGTCAAACCAATGACTTAAAAATTGATACTTGTCGCTTCCTAGCCAGATGCTCGGCATTACTAGGATAGGGCAAGGAGCAGTGGAATGAGGAAGACCAGTCGTCTGCGACTGAAATTTCCCCTGCTTAAACCAGGGATGAAAGATCTCCGCGTTTCCGCGGATTTCCGGGATTGTTCAATCCCGCAGCACCATCAGCGTAGATCTGTACTAATACGTGGTGCAGACTCCGCAGCACAATCAGCGTATACCACTAATAAATGCTTCAAACAGCGCAGCACTATCAGCATATACCAATATATATGAAACCCGACTTCCGGAAATTGTCAGCAATTCCCTGACAGTGTTAAACATGGGAGAATATCAGTATTTCCGCTTTTTTCCCCGGAGATCACTTTTATCCCTGTTAAACAACTAATGTACAAAAAAAAAAGATCTCAAAACTTAGCGAATAAGTCACTTCAAACTAAAGTAAGGTAGATTATAGCAATCAATTTAATCTATTTATCTCGGTAAAATGTTAGAAACCTAAAACCATTGGACTATTCAACTTTAAGTCCGACAGTCTTGTTAATCTGACCTTGTGTGGTGGGAACAAACGAGTCCATATTAAAGCTAATTGACTGAGTTTTGTGTCACTCTGATTGATATCTGTTTTTTCACTTTCAAGTTGCATAACCAATGGTTTTGAGTTCGTGACATGTTTTTAGATAAAATATTAGGTTGATTGTTATAAGCTACCTTTTTTGGGGCTAAAATAGTTTATTCATCAGAATATACATTTTTTCAGCGCCGAGGCACTGGTCTTCCGGCCGTTTACATTACATTGTAGATAGGTAGATAAACGGGTATGCACTTACGGCATATTAGTCGGTTATTTTAGCTTAACGTTGCATAGTCCGATGGTTTTGTGTTTCTGTCATTTTTCTTAGATAAATATATTAAATTGATTGTTATAATCTACCTATCTTTAGTTTGAAGTAACTTTAATTTTAAATGGCTAAGTTTTGTGCAAACATGCCAAAACACTGATCCAATAGGCTTTAGCGATAACATATTCTATTAAATTGCCTCAGTATTACCTTCTATGTGGCGACAAACACCTAATAAGTACATCGGTATCTATGTTAGATATGTAGAATCAATTTGAGATAATTGTTTTGGTTTTGAGAATTTGATACTTCATTTTCAGCTTTAGAGTAACTTTTATTATAATTGGCTCATTTTGGAGATATTTTAAGTGACCACATGAACTATTAATTTTGGCGTGCACATAGTAATTCTGAAAAAAAATAGGCTTCAACTTCAGCAGTAACAGGTTCTAATAGATTCACTTAGTATACCCTTCTTGCTGCAATAAATGTTGAATAAATTAACTAGTATCTAAATTGGATATGTAGGTTCAAATCTAGCTAATCGCTTTGGTTTTGTAAATTTGATGCTTTCATAAAATTATGCAGACCAAATGAGTTGAGTGCCTGCTTCGCATGTGGTAGGTCATAGGTTCGAACGATGGCTGAGTCGAATCAAATTTATACTTGTTACTACCTAGTCTGAAGCTTGGTATTATTAGGATAGGGCAAGGAGGAAGAGTGGAATGAGGAAGGTTAGTTGCCTGGCATTAGATTTCCCCCGCTTAAAGCTGCATAGTCCGATGAAATTATCAAATTTTCAAAACCAAAACAATGACCTAAATTTGATTCTACATATCTCACTTAGATACTGATGCACTTATTAAGCATTTGTCACCACACAGAAGGGAATAGTGCAGCAATTGAATAGATCATGTTCCTGTAGAATGCTATGGTGTCAGAGTTTTGACAAGCTTGCCAAAATTAATTTTGCATGGTTGCACTTCAAATATCTCAAAAGTTAGCCACTTAAAATAAAAGTTACTTCAAGGTAAAGTAAGGTACATTATAACGATCAACCTAATGTATTTATCTCAGAAAATTTCTGAAACTCAAAACGATCGGACTATGCAACTTCAATCAATGATGATAACCCTTGAAATGAACCACCAATATATATATATATATAGAAAAATAAGGAACAAAGGCCTATGTAGTAATTTGTGCAGGTTATTCGCTGCCGATTCATTAGTAAACCCTGCCGTTCATTTGAGCTGCCACCTTGCGGCATCGCGGTCTGATGTGGAGGTCCAATTTCTGAGACAGTTCAGGAAACGCCCGTCCATTGCATACGAAATGACCCTCACCCCCTCACCTTAACTCCCCTCCCCCCGGATTCTCCACAAAGAGGCTGCTTGAGGGTTGCACTGTGCTTGGAGAGTGGAACTCATGATGCACGCCACACCGCGATGGTGATGGCACTAATTAGGTTACCTCTCACCTAACTGTATCCGTCAAGGTCACGATCAAGGTCACAGGGACGGGGTGGGTTGAGTGTTGTGGAGGTGGGGCACGGTGTGGGCGGGGGGGGGGGGGGTTACTGGAAATAAGAGCAGCAGCTTTCAACAGCATTCTCATCTCTGTTTCATCTGTCTGGGAGTGCTCGCTCGAACACTCCATGCACATGTTTGCCTACAGCTTGGAACCTGTGAAATGTGCTTGTATATTTGTATGCTGTATGCTGTATGTTGTATGCTAAGAATTATAGGAGTATAATAACCCAAAATATCCCTCCTTTTCCCTCCAGCACTTAGTCAGTCAAGGACTACTGGAGTCTGGATTAGCCATCTAGTGCTCCACCTCCCCAACCTTTTTTTATTTTATTTTTTTATTTCAGGCTGTATTTGTACTGTCCATAGCATATAAGCCCGGGTACCCAGGCTCGTTTTCAATGCTGGCCAGTTGTAGTGTTGGTGTTATCTTACCACACAGTAGCTGCTGATAATTATTTGATTGCCTGCATTTCAGTAGCAGATCGATAATTGGTTGGTATGGTTAGTAGCCTATGTTAGTTTTTTTTGATTTTCTTGGCATATATGTATTTTATTTTGTTCTACTCTTATTACTAGACTAACTTAAGCTCCGATGGTGGCGCCACCTGCTTCACACTGTAACCGCCATTCATAGTACCGCTGAAAATGATATATATTCATATATGTTTATATATAGCGTACGAGGTGGCCGAATCGGTAGAGCACAGGCTTCCTGTGTGGAAGGTTGGGAGTTCAATTCCCAGTTGAGTCAAACCAATGACATGCAGAATTGATACTTGTTGCTTCCTAGTCTGGGGCTCGGCGTTAATAGGATAGGGCAAGAACTGGTTAGCTCAGTGTTAGGATAATGTGACTGGGTGGGATATTGGGTCACATTGCCAAAAGCCTTATTTTCCAGTGGGGCAGTACTATAAAGTCGCCGTGAGTGTGCACTGTCACAAGTCAGTGCCTGTCCTGATATGACCTTAGATGTTGCCAGGATGTAAAAAAAACAACTCCAACCAATCCCTAGTGACACTTCCCCCTGACACCGTGCCTGAGTATACATAGATGTCAATATCTAAGAACACTGCATACACTAAATGTCATCTGTCGATTTACTGTTCCAATCGTGTTGGCTTGTGTCATTGCAAATATAGCAATATTGTCTGTAACTGTTTACATTTTCACCATCTTAATCATCTTTTCCATTTTATTTGCAGGTGAGTTCTCATATCAATTATTGTCGCAGCACCGTGCAACAAGTTATGGTGGACTAAGTATCTCAAAATGTATCCCCACTCCCCTAGAATATGTACATGTATTATCTGCGCATAAACCCGTCCTGATATGACCTTAGATGTTGCTAGGACGTAAAACAACAACAAACAAACAAACAAACAAACATCTGCGCATAAAGGTAAACATTTATACATACACATAAAATCCTCCGGTGCGACTGACACTGGTCTACATCCGGTGGAGGAGAGGAGGGTAGGTGGAGCCACTAGTAAGTGTTGGTCTTACGGAGTATAACAAATAATAGTAATAATTAACCCTTATGTATCTTGATACTTGCATAATTCGTTATACATCACATATATATGTTGTATAAGAATTATATGAGTATAACAACCCGGAATATACCTCCTTTCCCTCATCACTCCATCAGTTATTGACTGATGGAGTCTGTCCTAGTCATCTACTGCTCAAGCTTCCCCAACCTCAGCTCCGATGGTGGCGCCACCACCCCTTCACACTGTACCTGCCACTCACTGTATTGCTGAAAAATTGGATATATATATATATGAGACTGTCTCAAAAGGTGCTAAGCAATATGGGACAAAACTGTATCCATAGTAACGATCAACACACTATCTACTTAGGCATTTGCTCAGGATAAACTGATTTGTTTTTTACATGGTATTTCATAATCCCAATAGAATACATATTGATTTGAAGCAAATGTCCTTGTGTTTTCAGTGTAACCGTTTCTGTGCTGTTTTGTGTCAATCGTTACTATGGACAAAAAAACGAAGAGCTAGCACCTTTTGAGACAGGCTCATATGGATAGTGATAAAGCAGGCATCACTCCAACACTGGGGCAACACTCCACTCACTCGAAGTCTTTTTTTTTCATTTTCTATCTTTGCATAACGGAAGAATTATATATATGTGGGTGTGTGTGGGTGTGTTTGTGTATATATATACTGCAACTGCAAACCATACATGGGTTTATAGTGACTGGTCACTATAAACCCATGTATGGTTTGCAGTTTGACCCTGTTTGACACCAATATTGAGCCACGATTGATTAAAGGTTTCTATTACTTGCTGTGACGTGATGAACAAATTCAATCTAAAAAGCAAAAATGGTATGCAGAAATCATTGCTAGTCCTTGAACGCTCACCCCCTTCCCCCTCCCCTCTCCCTCCGCTTCCCCCTCCCCCTCCCCCTCCCCCCCCCCCCCCCCCCCCCCACCCGTGTGTAGACGATGAGGCCGTGCACCTTTAGCGCGCCGCCTGGTGTCCGGTAACGAGGTGTAACCAGCCCCAGCAGCCCGAGCAGCTCCTCTCCATTTGTCACCGTGAGCTGCTCAGCTGGCCCGCCCAGTTCTATATAGATCCACCAGGGGGCGCGCAGTGACCCCTGAACCCTGAACCCTGAGCCCTGGCCCTCTACAGGCCATGTGCTAAACGACAAATGAGTGTTCGTGAGTGGGGCAGGTTCGGATCAAGGAATGCTATTTTAGGCCAGTCTATTTCGGAATGTTTCGTCTCATGGCCGAATTGGTTGAGGTCATGCGTTTGAACGCCAGCCGAGTCAAGCCAGTGACTCATATAATTGATTGTTGTCGCTACCTAGCCTCGCGCTTGGCATTAATAGGAAAGGGTGAGGACTGGTTTGCTCAGTGTCGGGATAATGTGACTGTTCGATGTTGGATGTCATGGGACTGGTCGAATGGGATGTCAGTGGGACAGCACTATAAAGTTGCCATGAGTGTGCACTGCCACAGGTTGGTGCCTGTCCTGATATGGCCTTATATGTTTCCAGGATTTAAAACCCCAACAAACAAATCATGGGATAATGACAATCAGTACTACCACTACTACCACACCACGGCCTCCCTTGCGACTAGTTGCGGCCGTTTTGCGACGACTTTGCAACCATTTTGCGACCACTTTAGACAACTTTGAACCAAAGAACCCACCTCCTTGCGACCTCCTTGCGACCAAGGCAATGGTCACCTTCTAGAGTGGCACTGCTCTGCCCGAGTGCTCCTGCCCATCAGCTGGTGTGTAATAAGGCTATTTTTAAAGAGCTCGTGTAAATAAGGCCTTACTCACAAGAGTTTCTGAAAGTAAGGCCGTTCTCACACGACTTTGTGTAATTAAGGCTATATTCACAAGAGCATGTGTAAATAAGGCTATATTCAGAAGAGCATGTGTAAATATGGTTATATTCACAAGAGCTTGTGCAAATAAGGCTATATTCATAAGAGTTTGTGTAAATAAGGCTCTATTCACAAGAGCGTGTGTAATTAAGGCTATATTCACAAGTGCTTGTGTAAAATTGGTTATATTCAGAAGATCTTGTGCAAATAAGGCCATATTCAAAAGAGATTGTGTAAATATGTCTATATTCAGAAGATCGTGTGCAAATAAGGCCATATTCACACAGCCTTATGTAAATAAGGCTTTATTCACAAGGCTTTATTCACAAGCAGCTTGTGTAAATAAGGCCATATTCACACAGCCTTATGTAAATAAGGCTTTATTCACAAGAGCTTGTGTAAATAAGGCCATATTCACACAGCCTTATGTAAATAAGGCTATATTCACAAGAGCTTGTGTAAATAAGGCCATATTCACACAGCCTTATGTAAATAAGGCTATATTCACAAGAGCTTGTGTAAATAAGGCCATATTCACACAGCCTTATGTAAATAAGGCTATATTCACAAGAGCTTGTGTAAATAAGGCTATATTTACACAACCTTGTTTAAATAAGGCTACATTCACTAGAGCTCATGTAAATAAGGCTATATTTATAAAAGCTTGTGTAAATAAAGCTATATTTACAAGAGCTAGTGTAAATTAGGCTACACAAGAGCTTGTGTAAATAAAGCACTGTTTACAAAAGTTTGTGTTAATACCACTAGTTCACAAGAGCTTGTTGTGTAAGTAGAGCTATTCACTAGAGCTTTTAAAAATAAGGCTATATTTACAAGAGTGTAAGTAAATAAGGCTATATTTACAAGAGCTTGTGCAGATAAGGCTATATTCATACAACCTTGTTTAAATAAGGCTACATTCACTAGAGCTCATGTAAATACGGCTATACTTAAAAGAGCTTGTGTAAATAAAGCTATAATTACAAAAGGCTGGGTAAATAATGCTATATTTACAAGAGCTTATGTAAATAAAGCTATATTTACAAGAGCTTGTGTAATTAGCTGTGTGACCTTCACTTTGACCGTCTCGCTAGTCTTGATGGTTGCGCGGTGAGGCGAGCAGTCATTGTTACGATATTAGACGCCCGGCCGTGGACTCATTCTCTCCGGGAAGGCCCGGGAACCCACCCCGACTGGGCACCAGACTGCGATGCGACGCGCCACCTACTGAGAGAGAGGAAGGGAGGGGGGGGACTGACAATTGAAATATATACGCGCGGCGCACATGCCGGTAGACAGCACCGCGACATTGCTGACCCCGGCTGACCCCGAGCGCCGCGCGCCCCCTTGCGGTAGGACGGGGCGCTCTTCACAGACGCGCCCTGACGCGTACAAACGAGCGCGTCCGGTGCGCCGTGCCACGCCCACCCGCCGCCACGTGACTGGACGGACGCAACCACGTGACCCGCCGCGCCGCGCGAGACCCAGTAGCGCGACCTCATTCCAGCTGACCCGGTCAGCAGCCGCCAGATGGCGGTACGGGCCGACGGCGGGCGGAGTGGGTGCGGGTGCGGGTGCGGGTGGTGGTGGTGGTGGTGGTGGGGAATATCGAAGCGCATTCTTAGGCGAGCAACACACTGCCCGTCCCCTGACCCATCCCTTTCCCCTGCCCCATCCCTTTCCTCTCTCCTCTCTCCTCTCACCTCTCTCCTCTCTCCTCTCTCTTCTCTCTTCTCTCTCATCTCCTCCCCTCGCCTCCCATACCCTCCCCTCGCCTGCCCTCCCCTCCCCTTCCCTCCCCTTCCCTCCCCTTCCCTCCCCTTCCTTCCCCTTCCCTCCCCTCCCTCCCCTCCCTCCCCTTCCCCCCGTCCCCTCCCCTCACCTACACTCCCCTCCCTCCCTCCTCCCCTCCCCTCCCTCCCCTCCCATCCCCTCCTCCCCCCTCTCTCTCCCTCCGTCACCTACACTCCCCTCCCTCCTCCCCTCCCTCCTCCCCTCCCACTCCCCCCTCCCTCCTCCCTCCTCCCCTCCCCTCCCATCCCCTCCCCTCCTCCTCTCCCCTCCTCCCTCCTCCCCTCCCCCCCTCCTCCCCTCCCCCATCCTCCCCTCCCCTCCCCTCCCCTCCCCTCCCTCCCCCCCCCCCCCCCTCCCCTCCCCCCCCCTCCTCTCCTCCCCTCTCCCTCCTCCCTCCCCCCCCCCCTCCTCCCCTCTCCCTCCCTCCCCTCCTCCCTCCCCCCCCTCCCCCCCTCCTCCCCCCCCCCCCCCCTCCCTCCCCTCCCCCCCCCCCCTCCCCTCCCTCCCCTCCCTCCCCCCCTCCTCCCCCTCCCCCCCTCACTCCCCTCCCTCCTCCCTCCCCCTCCCCTCCCCTCCCCTCCCCCCTCCCCCCCCCCCCTCCTCCCCCTCCACCACTCCCCCCCTCCCCTCCTCCCCCCCTCCCCCCCTCCCCCCCTCCCCTCCCCTCCCCTCCCCCTCTTCCTCTCCCTCCCCTCCCCCCCCCTCCCCCCCTCCTCCCCTCCCCCCTCCTCCCCTCCCTCCCCTCCCCTCCCCTCCCCTCCCTCCCCCCTCCCCCCTCCCCTCCCCCCCCCACCTCCCCCCCCTCCCCCCTCCCCCCCCCTCCCTCCTCCCCCCCCTCCCCCTCCCCCCTCCCCCCCTCCTCCCCTGCTCCCCTCCCCTCCCTCCCCTCCCTCCCCTCCCCCTCCCCTCCCCTCCCCCCTCCCCTCCCCTCCCCTCCCCCTCCCCTCCCCTCCCCCTCTCCCTCGCTAGACAGGTTACTTCCCACCCGATCCGATTTCCGTGTCGGGCCGACAGCTGGGTTCGTCGGGTGGGGACGGCAACAAGTGCGGCACATGGCGCCGATTAGTCGCCTCCCAGCGGATAGTGTGCCGAGCCGACGGGGCTGATCCCGAGCCGACTGTAGTTCTTCAGTCGGCCAGTGTGCTGGAGAGTGTGGTGTACCCTGCTGTGACTGGTTGGTGTTGTCTGGGCTGGTGTCGACGCGTCTGGGCCACAACAGGCACCACCTGCCCCACTCCCCTTCCCCCCATCCCCCATGCCTCCAGGGTTTCAGGCCGTGCCACCAGGGTGTGAGGTCCTGCTCCAGGGTGTGTGTGTGGGGGGGGGGGGCGGTGATCGGTCCAGCACCCATATAACACTGTGTGTGCCACGTAGTTTCGCACACTTCATCATGCCTCAAACGCCACACTTCATCATGCCTGAAACACCACACTTCATCATGCCTGAAACACCACACTTCATCATGTCTCAAACACCACACTTCATCATGCCTCAAACACCACACTTCATTATGATCAAACACCACACTTCATCATGTCTCAAACACCACACTTCATCATGTCTCAAACACCACACTTCATCATGCCTCAAACACCACACTTCATCATGCCTCAAACACCACACTTCATTATGATCAAAAACCACACTTCATCATCTCTCAAACACCACACTTCATCATGCCTCAAACACCACACTTCATTATGATCAAAAACCACACTTCATCATCTCTCAAACACCACACTTCATCATGCCTCAAACACCACACTTCATTATGCCTCAAACACCACACTTCATTATGCCTCAAACACCACACTTCATCATGTCTCAAACACCACACTTCATCATGTCTCAAACACCACACTTCATCATGCTCAAACACCACACTTCATCATGCCTCAAACACCACACTTCATTATGATCAAAAACCACACTTCATCATGTCTCAAACACCACACTTCATCATGCCTCAAACACCACACTTCATCATGCCTCAAACACCACACTTCATTATGATCAAAAACCACACTTCATCATGCCTCAAGCACCACACTTCATCATGTCTCAAACACCACACTTCATCATGTCTCAAACACCACACTTCATCATGCCTCAAGCACCACACTTCATCATGTCTCAAACACCACACTTCATCATGTCTCAAACACCACACTTCATCATGCCTCAAACACCACACGTCATCATGCCTCAAACACCACACTTCATCATGCCTCAAACACCACACTTCATCATGCCTCAAACACCACACTTCATCATGCCTCAAACACCACACTTCATCATAGCTGAGAATCTTCAGCTTTATCCGGAATTCCTCATTTTTTTATCTGCCCGATTTTTTCTGGATATGGTAAATTATTCCGGCTTCTCCCGTCGCTTTAGAAGTCCCAAACATTCATAAAATATGTTTCTGTTTTTATTTTGGTGAGACCATTCTCATCTATGTTCATATATTATCTGTCCCGTCGTGATATGACCGTAGATGCTGCTAGGGCGTAAAACAACAAACATTATCTGGGGTGTTTTTTGGGGACGGGGGTAGACTGTGGGAGTTTGAATGTTGGGAGTGCGTTGCTGTAACCTTGACCTCGTAACCCCGTGACCCCTTTTTTTGTAGACAGCCATACAAGACGCTCAGCACAGTTCGGTTGGTTGGCTGTTGGTGGGAGTTTTACGTCCTGTCAACATCTAAGGTCATATCAGGACTAAGGTCAAATCAGGATGGGTACCGACTTGTGACAGTGCACACTCATGGTGACTTTATAGTGTTGCCCCACTGGGAAACCAGGACGTCAGCACCATGACCCAATATCCCACTCACAATATCCTGACACTGAGTCAACTAGTCCTTTCACTATCCTAATAATGCCAAGCGCCTGGCGGTGAAGTGACAGGTATACATTTTTAAGTTATTGGTTTGACTCGACCAGGGTTCGAACCTGTGCATTCAAATCCCACGATCTACCAAAGAGGGAGACGGACGCCCAACTCCTTCGGCAATCCCGTCTGGTCCTACTATAATAGACTAGATCACCGTTCCGACTGCGCAGGCGCTGAAAACGGCGCTGGCAGCAAAGCAAAGGCGTACAACCATTGAGTTTGCTGATATGCATAGGGAAACAGTTCGATTTTATTCAAAATTAATAAAAATACATAACAATTAGGCACAAACATGGTTGGATGGATGCAATGTAATAATATAATGAATATGTTTGAGACACAACTCTCCATAATTAAGCATTTTGAGCTAAGAAACATACAATTTCAGTCACTTTACAGGTTGATGTTTACATCACCATTGATTAGACATAAGTAATTCTTGTTCTAAATATTAAAATGTCAAATGTGTCCACAAAAACTTGTTTCAAAGA
The DNA here is from genome assembly GCA_030323885.1 of Branchipolynoe longqiensis. Classification (NCBI taxonomy): domain Eukaryota; kingdom Metazoa; phylum Annelida; class Polychaeta; order Phyllodocida; family Polynoidae; genus Branchipolynoe; species Branchipolynoe longqiensis. The sequence goes on along the minus strand of CM059187.1, from coordinate 151,254,264 downwards.
AATATATAACCAATATCTGATTACCCCTACTCATTTTCTATTTCTACATATGTCATTAACTATAGAATATAAATAAAAACATGAATAAAATAAGTAAAACTGACTCTGGCTATGGCTCTAACACTAGTCTGAGTGCCCAGATTTGTCTAAATCTAAATGCACATGGCATAAGATTTGCTGATTATATTTATGTTGACGTAAATGCAATGCAGGATAAAAGATTACTATCTTAATTTATTATATATGTTTTTTTAGTTAGTGTTCTATGTTTCACAGGTTTGTTTTGCTTTGACGCATCCCACAATGCACCGCGCCGCTGGAATGGCGATGTAGTCTCTTGTGACCATGACATTGGTTGGCTGGGTGGTGGTGGTGGACAGGCTGTGACTGTGAGGCTTGTTTGTGGTGGTGACCCTACATCGTTATCCGTCCCGGCGGGTACCGGGCTACGTCATACACGTTATACACGAGTTATACCGCCCGCACAGCCTGCTGACATGGTGGGCAGTATGTGGGGCGGAAGTTATACCCACGTTATATATGTGTTATACTGCCCGCACAGCCTGCTGACATGGTCGGGCAGTTTGTGGGGTGGAAGTTAAACACACATTGTACACGCGTTATACTGCCTGCACAGCCTGCTGACATGGTCGGGCAGTATGTGGGGGCGGAAGTTATACACCGGTTATACCGCCCACACAGCCTGCTGACATGGTCGGACAGTATGTGGGGTGGAAGTTATACCCGAGTTATACATGGGTTATACTGCCTACACAGCCTGCTGCCATGGTTGGGCAGTATGTGGGGGTGGAAGTTATACCTGAGTTATACATGGATTATACCGCCCACACAGCCTGCTGACATGGTCGAGCAGTATGTGGGCCAGAAGTTATACCTGAGTTCTACACAGGTTATACCGCCCACACACACTGCTGCCATGGTCGGGCAGTATGTGGGGTGGAAGTTATACCCGAGTTCTATATGGGTTATACCACCTACACAGCCTGCTGACATGATTGGGCAGTATGTGGTGGTGGAAGTTATACACCGGTTATACCGCCCACACAGCCTGCTGACATGGTCGGACAGTATGTGGGGTGGAAGTTATACCCGAGTTATACATGGGTTATACCACCTACACAGCCTGCTGCCATGGTTGTGCAGTATGTGGGGGTGGAAGTTATACCTGAGTTATACATGGATTATACCGCCCACACAGCCTGCTGACATGGTCGGGCAGTATGTGGGGCGGAAGTTATACCTGAGTTGTACACGGGTTATACCGCCCACACACACTGCTGCCATGGTCGGGCAGTATGTGGGGTGGAAGTTATACCTGAGTTCTATATGGGTTATACCGCCTACACAGCCTGCTGACATGGTCGGGCAGTATGTGGGGTGGAAGTTATAAACGCGTTATACCGCCCACACAGCCTGCTGACATGGTCGGGCAGTATGTGGGGTGGAAGTTATACCTGAGTTATACACGGGTTATACCACCCTCGCAGCCTGCTGACATGGTGTGGCAGTTTGTGTGGCGGAAGTTATACACAAGTTATACCACTCACACAGCCTGCTGACATGGTCGGGCAGTATTTGGGGCAGAAGTTATACACAAGTTATACCACCCGGACAGTATGCTGACATGGTGAGGATTATGTGGGGCGGAAGTTATACATGAGTTGTACACAAGTTATACCGGCCGAACCAGCCTGCTGAAGGGGGCAGTATGTGGAGTGAAAGTTGTACCCGAGTTTGACACAGGTTATACATGAGTTTACACGAGTTGTACACAAGTTGTGCACAAGTTGCAAACGAGTTATACTCGAGTCATGGGTTGTTCATGAGTTATTCAGTTATACTAGGGTTATATATGAGATATACACAAGTTGTACCCAGTACCAGTGTGCTGACATGGCCGCGTGCATTATGTGGGGCAGCAGTTATACCAGTTATACACTAGTTATATCCGGTTACACAAGTTATACAGCGTTATACTGGTGGTATGCACGAGTTATACATGAGTTGCACCCCATACTAGCGTGCTGACATGGCAGCATGTAGTCTGTGAGACCCAAGTTATACACAAGATATGCACAAGTTATACATGGGTTATGCATGAATTATGCCCAAGTTATTCCAACATACCAGTGTGCTGACATGGTGGCACGCAGTATGGCGGTGTCCTTATGCAATTATACATGAGTTATACATGCAGTATGTGGGGTGGTAGTTATGTGTATAACTCATGTTATACAGAAGTTATATGCGAGTTATACCACCTGTACCAGCGTGCTGACGTGGAGGCCGACAATATGTGGGGTGGAAGTTATACCTGAGTTATACACGAGTTATACACGAGTTATACACGATTTGTTCCCGAATTGTACTCCAGTTATACCTCAGTTATGTATGGGTTGTGACTGCATTATGTGTTGTGTATGGGTGAGTTATGTGTGTGTTATGTATGGGTGAGTTATGTCTGAGTTATGTATGTGTTATATATAACCTGTGACCAAGTCTAAATTATATCTTAGTTTGAGTTATGTCTGCTGATGAGTTATGTTTGCGTCTCATTTATGTCCGAGTTCAAATTATGCTGAGTTTGCACATATAAGTGTGAGTTGTGTCTGTATCCTATTCCTAGCGGTAGCAGGTTGTATTAAGTTAACTTAGCGCTCCTTTCTGTGCAACAATAAAGTTTAATACCCGCACTACTACTAATACTAGCTATCTAAGATCAAATCTAGGTCAGTGTTTTGATTTTGAAAATTTGATGCTTTCATCGGATTGTGCGGCTTTAAAAGTGGACTCACAATAACATTGGTGATGGCGGTTACCGCAATCAAATTTGTTCATAGGCAAACATTTCCAGCAATATAGGGTTGTCAATATGTACGGTGTAGACAAGAATCGAATTGGTAGTTGTATGCTTTGTGACGTCAGCAATACAGTGCAGACATGCATATTGGTCTACCTGATATAGTGGTCAACCAGTAATTCTGGCCAATTTGATTCAGTCCCAAATATTTCCTTAGCGCCACTGTTTACATAACATCCACAATTGTAGTCGGCCCTGATGGCTATGAGCTCGGCTTGTGGTTGCCTGTTTTCCACTCCTAATAGGTTTCATCGGATTTGTTATATGGCAGCCGCAAACGTCGGTTAACACCTGACGAAACCCGATTCACCGCTCACGGTGCAGCTGCACTGATGATCACACGGGCAAGTGTGCATTCTCAAACAAGTAGTTTGCCTCTATGTACCTGGACACCAGACGGGGTGGACACATCGGTAAGAACGCCGACTGGATTGCTGTGTGGACGGTCATGGATTCGAACCGCGACAGAGTCAAAGCATTGATTTACCAAATGTATACGTGTCGCTACCTAGCCAGGTGCTCGGCTTTTCTAGGATAGGGTAAGGACTGGTTTTCTTAGTATCAGGATAATGTGACTGAGTGGCATATCGGGAAGGAGCTAATATTGTGTGTAGCACCTCACTGTGCATTCCCCGTCCTGATATGACCTTAGATGTTGCTAGGACGTAAAACAACAACAAACAAACACTGTGCATTCTCTGTTGAAAAGGGTTTATAGGGGATTTCCACCACCATCCTGCAAGAGCTAATAAGCGTCCATGTTGTGGGTAGCAGCAGTTCACCATGCATATTCCATGGAAAAAGGTCTACAATGTTTTGCCATGTATCCAGTCACGAGTCAAACAAGCCGAAGCATTGAAGACTGCAATATAATTTAATGCAACGCAATTTGTGGGTGATACGCGACAAGGAAGGAGGCGGAGGCAGGGGTGGAGAAAAGAGCACTTTATTGATAAGCGCTCAACATAGCATACAGGATAATGACAGGTTAAATGAGAAAAATACAATATAATACAGGTCAAGTACAATGTGAAATAGAGTATAATGAAAAAATGTGAAATAAGCTCATAAGGAGGTAAGCATCACGACCAATGCAGGCTACAGTAATTAAATGAGGTAATTACCTCATTGACTATCATTGTTTTATAGCAGATTTAACACCTTAAATACTTTGTCAATTAACTTGTGCTAATTACTTAAATACATAGTTAATTAATGAGCGTCCGGATGTGGAGGCTGAAGCGGTAGAACACAGGCTTCCTGTGCGGAAGGTCGGGAGTTCGATTCTTCGTCGAGTCAAACTAATGAGTAACAACCTAGCCTGGCACTTGGCAATTACTAGGAGAGGTCAAGGACTGGTTAGCTCAGTATCAGGATAATGTGACTGAGTGGGATATCAGGTCATGGTGCTGGCGATCTGGTCTCCCAATGGGGCAGCACTATATAGCCACCATGAGTGTGCACAGTCACAAGTCGGTACCCATCCTGATGTGACCTTAGATGTTGCCAGTAAAATGTAAAACCCCAAAAAGCAACAATGTGAGCTCGATCACTGCTCGAGTCAAACCAAAGTCTTAAAAAATGGGATACTTGTCGCCTGGTGCTTTGGCTGACAGATGTTGCTAGGACGTCAAACCTCAGTTGAGTGTTTGGTAGACATGAGTAGTGTAGAAAAGGGCGTTCATCCCAGGCACTACCTGCCGTGTAATTAAATGTGTAAGCGTGCTAAATGTGGCATGACCTCCTGACCGGTCATCGGGTGAGGTGGCAGAATCGGTAGAGCGCAGGCCTCGCGTTCGGGAGATCGGGAGTTTGGTTCCCGGTCGAGTCAAACCAATGACTTATAAAATTGATACTTGTCGCTTCCTAGCCCTGCGCTCGACATTAATAGGATAGGGCAATGACTGGTTAGCCTTAATGTCAGGATAATGTGACCGAGTGGGATATCGGGTCATGGTGCTGGTGGTCTGATTGTTGGAGTTTTGCATCCTGGCAACATCTAAGGTCATATCAGGACAGGTACCGACTTGTGACCGTGCGCACTCAGGGTGACTTTATGGTCCTGTCCCACTGGGAGACCAGGCTGCCAGCACCATGACCTGACATCCCACTCAGTCACAGTATCCTGAGACTGAGCCAACCAGTCCTTGCCCTATCCTAATAAATGCCGAGCGCCTGGCTAGGAAGCAACAAGTATCAATTTTTAAGTCATTGGTTTGACTCGACCAGGGTCCGAACCCATGGGATCGAATCCCATGATCTACCAACACGGGAGACGGACGCTCAACTCATTCGGTCATCCCGTCTGGTTGTGATATAAAGAGATATTAAGAGAGAGGGAGGGCCTTGTTCAACAATCTTATCTACAGCAATAATAAAAATTGCTTTCTTATGGCTGTAATCTGTATTACCCAAACTATTTAGCGGTCCCCATCTTGATATACACCTTAGCTGTTGCCAGGTTGTCAATTTAGTGGCTTGTTAGAACTGTGTGTGAGTTAGTAAGATGCGCCCCTGATGTTGACTTCCGGTCTGTGCCTATCCCCCCCTCCCCCATCCCCACCTACACACACTGACGTCACGTCTACTTCACAGCGCGTGGGTGTGACGTAGATAGAGGGGGACAGTTTCCATGGTGAGCTAACGAGGTTGTGGTTGGCTGTGTGTGTGGGGGGGGGGGGGGAGATGGGGGAGGTAAAGTGGGTGGGTACTACAGACTGGAAACGCTGCAGTGTAAACAACCCCTATGATCCGGTTGCGAAGGGCGGTGTGGCCTCGCAGAAGGGAGGCCATGTTTATTATTAACACACGGCTGTGGGATTCAGAAAGTCGGCTTATCATTGATTGGGGTATTTATCCCGGGGCGGTTTAAGGAACTGCTATGCATATGTTATATATGTATACAGTGAAACCCCATTATAATGTGCTCTGATTTAATGCGAATTTGGATATAATGCGATGATTCATTGGACCAGGAATTGTGTAATTCAAAGGTGATTGAGTAAACTGAACCCCGATTTAACGTGATCCCGCTGTTTTCGCGATGACATTGCATGGACCCCAACAATCATTTTATTACTGGATTTCACTGTATATATTGTTTTTGTTTAAGTTTACTGGCAATATTTAAGGTCATATCAGGAATAGTAATGTCTTGTGACAGTGCGCACTCATGATGGCTTTATAGTGCTTGGCATTTATTTAGGATTTTCTGCAGGCAGTGTCTAAATAGTTCAACTTTATGAATGACTTAAAAATTGATACTTGTCACTACCTAGCCTGCCATTCGGTATCGATAGAATACGGCAAGGAGCAGTGGAATGAGAAACGCCAATTGTCCGTGATTGAAAATTACCTTGCTTACTCACCTAATGTACAAAAGAAATACATGCCTGCTATTATGATAAGCGACAAGGCAGTTGACTCATTCTTATACCCATCAGAGAAACGCTAAGCCGACAACAGCATCATTAGGAACCAGGCTTTATTAGATGGTTCTCTGAAATCAGGATATAGGCGCAAGATCAAAGAAACTAACTCCAGCGAATCATCCCTAATGACACCTCTTCGGGGTCAGTACCCCAAGGTCAACTGCCAGAGGTCAGAGTGCAAAAAGGTCAATTGGCAGAGGTCTTCAGTCAGGGAAGGTGCCATGGAGTGAATCACAGGATGCCATCCGCTAATTCCAATGCCTGCTGGACATCTTCCGAAAGCCAATATATATGCTGGAGTTGTGATGTTTTGTGAGCCCAATCAATCAATCAATAGTTCCGTCCTCTAGTCGAGGGTTGGATGCAATGGTTCTCCACTTGTCCCGATGGTGTGCTGTTCTGATAGACTGTGAATAATTCAAGCCTGTCCACTGTGAAATATTTGTAAACCATGATATTCTTGGTCTCCCTCTCCCTCTGCTGCCATTCACCTTCCCTTCCAACAATGTACGGTATATTGAACTCTGACGAATGATGTGGCCAAAATAAATAAGTTTCTTTGTCTGTATAGTGGCAAACAAGCTTTTCTTAGTTTTAATTTTTCTAAGAACTTCTTTGTTGGTGATCTTTGTCAATGATATTTTCATCATCCTTCGATAAGTCCACATCTCAAATGCTGCTAAACGTTTGTACAATAGATGTGTTAAATTTGCTTTACTGATTTCTGGATTTGCGCGTTTCCGGATAGCTAAACTTTGGGCTTCACAACATTTTTAGGATAGAATCAGATGGCATAACTTGTTAGTCTTAAGCAGTAGAGCGCAGGCTTCTCATGGGGAAGGTCGGGACTTTTGAATCCTGGTCGAGTCAAAGCAATGACTTATAAAATGTATGATTGACACCACTAGGATAGGACAAGGACTGGTTAGCTCAGTATCAAGATAATGTGACTGAGTGGGTAATCGGGTCATGGTGCTGGTGGCCTGGTCTTCCATTTGGGCAGCGCTATTAAGTCGCCATGAGTGCACACTCTCACAAGTCAGTACTGCTGACATTACGATAGATTTGCCAGGATATAAAGCTCCAACAAGTAAATTAAGAAGTACTTAAATCTAATGGCCCTGTCACACTACGACGCTTCTCGCCGGCGCGCCGTCAGCGCGCAAAATATCTTCTACGCGTCGAGACACGTCCAACTTTTCGGCGGTTTGGGGAAAAAGATCGGCATCAGCGCAGCGTGTTATTCGCGCGCGGCAAACACTAGTCGACGAGTGAGGAAAAAAAAAAAGTTTGGCGCCATGTGCGTTGTGCTCATATGACCTTAGATGTTGGTAGGACGTAAAACAACAAAGCAACCATTTGGAGCAACGTGTGGAGACGACCCTCATGCGGGCGCGGCGACTGCCTAGCATTCGCATAATGTTATTCCAGTGCTGTCGACGTCCTTCTGACGTCGCCATAATATTGGCAACTGTGCGTTGAAGCGTGTTGTCGGTCGTCACGTTTTTTTGACGTGCTAAAAACCTCTAGCAACCTCCTATGCTCCCCGACGTCCTCCGGCGACTGTCGACGTCCAAGATAGTGTACCGATGTGTACCGACGTTCGCATAACGTCCCCCTAACGTTTCCCAACGTTTTCCGACGTTTCGCCAAAAAATGACAAACGTCGACGCGCGTTGGAGAGAAACGTCGTAGTGTGACAGGGGTATAAAGTAAGGTGGATTATAACGTATTACAAAATTACAAAAACTGAAAACCATTGGACTATTCAACTTTACTGTTGCAACATATTTGGTAGAAGAAATTGAATCCATAGCCATGCTATGTATAGTAGACCCTTTTCGTGGAGTTTGTACAGTGTGTTTCTACCCACAGCATAGTTAATACCACTGCCACCAGAGAAAGACATGCTCAGATGGAAATCCATTATCAGACAGGGATGAAAGATCTTCGCCATTTCATGGATTTCCGCTATTTTTGAAGTATTTACTGATTAACGTTAAGCAAAATGCCAAGGAATAGGGATGTATATCAGTATATGATAACAATTGGTTAGTTCGAATCCCATTCTTATATGACCTTTTGTTTTGTTTGTTTGTTGTTGTTTTACGTCCTATCAACATCTTAGGTCATATCAGGACTGCTTATATGACCTTAAATGTTCATCATCATCATTATGCTGTCGGTTGCTATGCGACAAAGACTGCTTTCATTACTTGACTGTCGCTCTCCATTTAGCTCTCTGCTGTGAGAGTGATGTCCATGAGTCGGTCTTAATGTCTCTCAGCTTCAGGTTTCTCTTGATGGTATCCGTGAATACCTTAAATGTCACTATAACATATAATTCAAACAAGAACAGAGTTACACATGGGTGATAATATAGTCACAATAAGGACTGTTGAAACCTGACTTCCAGCATTTTCCCCGCGATTCCCTGACACAAAGTGACTGTGCTAATCCTATGGGGGAAAATGTGCATTGTTACGGAAATTCACCATCGGTCAAAAATCTCAACTTGACTTCCGCATTTTTTGCTGGAGACCGCTTACATCCCTGATCCAGGCCTTTACCCACAGAGCATGCTGCACCACGGTGCACCGGCACTGTCGCCTAATCGTTAGAGTGCAGGCTTCGTGTGCGGAAGGTCGGGAGTTTCGTTCCCGGTTGAGTCAAAGCAATGACTTTAAAATTGATAATTGACCATTCCTAGCCTGGCGCTCAGCTCTAATAGGATAGGGCAAGAAATGGTTAGCTCAGTGTCAGGATAATGTGACTGAGTGGGGTATCGGGTCATGATGTCAGCGGCGTGATTTCCCACTCGGGCAGCACTACAAAGTTGCCATGAGTGCGCACTGATATGACCTTTGATGTTGCAAGGACTTAAAACTCGAACACCCAACCAACCAAGCACCATGGTGCTGCCACCTACAATATTAGTTCTGCAGGTGCCGTCAGAGAGCGTTGACCATCCTGGTGTCTCTGCTCTGACATATTGGGCCATAAGAAGCCGACTCACATTGCTGCGTAGTTGAGACTCATTGGTCTGGTGTGCTGAATCATTGTAACTAATTAACAGCCACACACAAAGTAGTTCTAATAACCTCATGGGGGGGGGGGTCATGCAATGGCGTCCTGCTGACCTCATTGTGTTACTGTGATTGTCATTTTGTGTTCCGGTGGGACTGAATTTTGCGACACTGAATTGTTCATGTTCACTATCACATTGAGGGATACTCAAACTGCGGCATACTGAATTGCATTATGTAATTATTTCCTCCTGAGTTGTGCAACATTGAACTTCTACATTCAATTGTACAACAATGAACTTCCAGGCTGCTCACTGTGCTTTGCAATGCAGCGCTATACACTGCTCAGCTATGAGGGCTGCTCCAACTCATCTGCTCACTGTGAACTGTAACAGAGAACTGACCACGAGCTTCGCTCACAGAAAAACTGTTGCCACCTAATAGTTCAGAGTGAACTGGTGATAATAACCTGCTCACTGTGATATATGACCTACCTGGTCACAATGACTGGCTCACAGTGACCTATGTACAATTACCAGCTCACAATGACCTTCTCTCAATGAGATGTTCACAATGACCTGCTCACAATGACCTCACAATGACTCATCACAATGACCTCACAATTACCTCCTCACAATGACCTCACGACGACCTCACAGTAAACTGCTCACACTGACTTACTTATTACCTGCTCTTGATGAACTGCTCACAATGTCCTTCTCACAATGACATCACAACGACTCCTCACAATAACCTCCTCACAATGACCTCACGATGACCTTACAGTAAACTGCTCACAATGACTTACTTATGACCTGCTCTTGATGAACTGCTCACAATGACCTTTTCACAATGAACTTTTTATTATGAGCTGCTCACAATGACCTAACAATGATCTATTAGCCATGACCTACTCATAGTAAGCTGCTCACAGTGAATTGCTCACAATGACCTGCTCAGAGTGACTCCCTCCCAGCAGAACTGCTGCAATGAATGCTGCTCAGATCTTCCAACGATATTAACGGATCCTATTTTCACGTCGCAGCTCCTCAGCCGGCACTGTTACATCTACAAAACTTGCTGCGACCTTGGTTGCCTCATCAAGCATGCACGTGGCAGGTCCTTACACATCCACACATCCTGGTCCCGCCTGGCTGTGTAAGCTGGGTAGTGTATTAGTTCATATTCACAATTATAACCGTTGACTATGAATTAAGTATTGTTGCGTAGCAACGAATAAATTATGCGAAGCACGGCTGTGCCAGACTGCGAATGCTTTTAAACTGCACATGCATAGAGCGCAGACCAGGCGGGATGGCTGAATGAGTTGAGCGTCTTGTCTCCCATTTTGGTAGATCGTGGGGTTCAAAGCCACGGTACAAACCCTGGTCAAGTTAAAAATTCATACGTCTTTGCAGGCGCTCAGCATTATTGCAGTAAGGCATGGACCGGTTGGCTCAGTGTCAGGATAATGTGACTGGGGGATATAGGATCATGGTGCTGGTGGCCTGGTCTCCCAGTGGGACAGCACTATAAAGTTGCCATGAGTGACACTGTCACAAGTTGGTACCCATCCTTAGATGTTGCTAGGATGTAAAATATCTATGAATTAAGTTTTGCTGCATAGCGACAAATAAATAAAGCGAAGCACAGCTGCATTAGATTGCGCATGCACTGAATGCAGTCAATGTTATAAATATGCCATAATCAATGACGCTGAATGCCTGCGGTGGTGGACTCCGAGGGCCTTAATGATGCTGTCACATTATGACGCTTCTCGCCAACGTGCGTCGACGTGTGTGATCTTTTGGTGCTACGTCGGGATATGTCAGGAAGCTTAAGCACGCGTTATGCACGCGTAGGTATACGTTGATATACGGCGATGTTCGGCGACGCACATCGTCGCACGTCGAAAGTTTTGTGCTTGCACAAAACTTTCGACTTGCGACAACACGCGGGTGCCAACGTTATGGCGACGTTAGGGGCGCGTCGAGATACATTAGACGCGCATTGGAGGAACGTTGTGTGATATTGTCCTACGTTGACTATTTTTTTCAATGATGGCGAGCATTCTGTCAGCGCGTCGGTAACGTACCACTGTCGGGAAGCGTTACCCACGCGTTAGGCCAATGTCACGCGCGCTGGCAACGCGCTGGAGTGTCGTTGATCAAGCGTCGATCACCCGTCAATCACGCGCTCTCATACGTCGTGTAACACGTCGGTCGGTCGCTAGCGGAGCGCTGGAATAACGTTATGCGAACGCTATGCGGCTGCCGCGTGCACGTGAGGCTCTTTCCCACACATTGCGCCTACCTTTTTTTGTTTTTTTCCCACGCGTCGATAGACGTTACCACAACATCGGCCGCACGCTACCACCACGTTGCCCTGACGTCAAGCTTTTTCCCACCCGGCTGAAAAGTTTGACGTGTCTCGACGTTAAAAAGTGATTTTGCGCATTGGCGGCGCGCCAGCGAGATATGGCGTAGTGTGACAGCACCATAAGTTATTGGTGCCTGGATCAGATCATATATAAACTAGTGGCTGGCATTTGACTACCACTAGTACTTGTACCGTATGGTGAAATATGTTTCTGTTTTAATTCCATATTCCTAGCTCTGGTTCCTAATTACCAATATTTTCACCAGGTTTCTGTGTACATGTGCACGTGATTACTTGGCTTCCTGCTCGATTTGGAAGTCAGAATTGCTGATACTCGATGTGAACTGGTTTACTATTATTGATAATACTCTGGTGTTTACTGTTGATAAATGAATGAGTGGCCATATGGTGATTGTATGACCGAATGAGTTGATGGCCGAGTGAGTCGATGGCTGAATGAGTCAATGGCTGAATGAGTCAATGACTGAAGGAGTCGATGTGATCAAATGAGTCGATGACTGAATGAGTCAATGACTGAATGCGTCGATGACTGAATGAGTCGATGACTGAATGAGTTGATGACCGAATGAGACGAAATCCGAATGAGTCAATGGCCGAATGAATCAATGGTTGAATAAGTTGGTTGAATGAGTCGATGGCTGAATGAGTCGATGACTGAAGGAGTCGATGTGACCAAATGAGTCGATGACTGAATGAGTCAATGACTGAATGAGTCGATGACTGAATGAGTCGATGACTGAATGAGTCGATGGCCAAATGAATCAATGGTTGAATGAGTTGGTTGAATGAGTCAATGGCTGAATGAGTCAATGATTGAAGGAGTCGATGTGGCCAAATGAGTCGATGACTGAATGAGTCGATGACTGAATGAGTCGATGGCTGAATGAGTCGATGGCTGAATGAGTCGATGGCTGAATGAGTCGATGGTTGAATGAGTCTATGGTTGAATGAGTCCATGGCTGAATGAGTCCATGGCAAAATGAGTCCATGGCCGAATGAGTCCATGGCTGAATGAGTCCATGGCCGAATCAGTCCATGGCCGAATGAGTCCATGGCTGAATGAGTCCATGTTTGAATGAGTCTATGGTTGAATGAGTCTATGGTTGAATGAGTCCATGACTGAATGAGTCCATGGCCAAATGAGTCCATGGCCGAATAAGTCGATGGCCGAATGAGTCCATGGCTGAATGAGTCGATGACTGAATGAGTCAATGGCTGAATGATTCCATGGCCGAATGAGTCGATGGCTGAATGAGTCGATGGCCGAATGAGTCGATGACTGTATGAGTCAATGGCTGAATGAGTTGGGCACCTTCTTCCTGTTCTGATAAGTCATGGGATTCGATCATAAGGTTCGGACCCTGGTTTCAAACCCGGGCTGAGTGACACCAATGGTTTGAAAATTGATACTAGCGTGGCACTTCACATTACTAGGATAGGGAAAAGTGCAGTGGAATGGGCGAAGACCAATTGAAATTTTCCCCCTTAATCAATTAATATAGCAAATAAAAAATGGAACGCAGCCCACTTTGTTGTCTGCAACTGCATCCGCATCCAGATTTGAATACGCGAATAAAAAAAGAATGTGAAGAAAAATGGGTGCTGTAGTTGCATAACAGAAGAAACTATGCCGCAGGTTCCTTTATGCGTTTTTGTAATATGGTGAACCGCAATTTGCGTGTGTTGATTTGTGGCTGTGGATGTGAATGAAGTGGGGGACCACAGACCAGGCTTTTTGTCTTTACTTCCCATGATGCCATGCGGTTCGCCGCCCAACCGGATCTGGGTTATCATGGGCGTTGTCTGTGTGGTGCCTGTAGAAGCCGCTGTATGGGGTGACGCTGAGGTATGAGGCGAGGGGGGGGGGGGGGGCAGGGGGGAGGAGAGGGGAGAGCTGGAGAAGGACGAGGGAGGGAGCGTGGGAGGGAGCGAAGGAGCAAGGGAGGGGGGGAAGTGATGAAGGGGAGAGGGGCGGGAGAGGAAGGGGAGGGGGAGGAGCTGGAGAAGGAAGAGGGAGGGGAGCGTGGGAGGGGAGCAAAAGGAGCAAGGGAGGGAGCGTGGGAGGGAAGGGGCGAGGGAAGGGAGCGTGGGGGAAGAGAGGGAGGGAAGTGACGAAGGGGAGAGGGGGCAGAGAGGGTGGGAGAGGGGGAGGAGAGAGGGTGGGGAGAACGAGGGGAGCGTGGAAGAGGAGAGAGGGAGGGGAGAGGGAGAGGGGATAGAGGGAGGGGAGAGAAGGAGGGAGGGAACAGGTTGAAGGGGAGCGATGAGGGAGAAATAGAGATTAGAGAGGGGAGAGAATGAGCGAATGGACAGAGGGGAGGAGGTGAGAGGGGGGAATGGAAATGAGACATGCGGATAGGACAGGAGGGAGGGATGGCGACTAGAGAGGGGAAAAAGAAGGACGGCAAGCGGGGGGATGGAGAGGGGAGGGGTGGAGAGAAGGGGGGAGGGGTGGAGTGGAGAGGAAGGGAGGGATGGAGAGGAGGAGGGGGAGCAGGGGGGGGGGATATGGGTTGTATTCAATTATTGCTGAGGACACCCTCAAGGCCAATAACCGCCTCCCGTCACCACCCCCCCCCCCCCCCCCCAACCCTCCAATCACCCCCCCCCCCCCACATTCCCACATTGCACCCCGCCCATCCCACCAGGCTGTACTGGCCTACTCCAGTGCTGGCAACCCGGATGTAAACAATTAGGTCCCTGGATATGACTACATCCGGGTACGGTGGGGTCACGTGGTTCATTCGGTGCACATCTCACCGTTTTATTTTAAGCATCAACAAGAAAGCCCTCCCTTCTCACCCCAGCGCGTCTGGCATGCATGGATTGCAGGTTTCTCTGCTGTGATTTCGGCGTTGGTTATTTTAATTATTCAGGGTTGAAAGATCTCTGCGATTTTGAGGTTTTCCACAAATGTTGATATTTACTGATTAACATTCACAAAATGTCAATCTATTATATATATATATATATATATATATATATATAGATACTTTTTTTTTTAAAGAAGAAGTTATTGACGAGGTATTTACTCTGCCCACAAAGTATAAGCTCCCGTGAGGGTGCTTGTTTTCAATGCTGGACAGCTGTGGTGCTGTCTTGATCTGTTCCTTTGCCCAGGAGTGTTTACCTGTGTCTGCTCAGGTCAGCCTTCTGCAATTTTGGTTGTCAGTAATAGCCTATGTTAGTTTTTTTTAGTAATTTCCCAGTTTTTGTTGTCTAATCTGAGTATGATACCTTAGCCTACTATGGACATCTACTTGGGTGACATGCAGGCTTGCAGGAGAGGATCCCATTCCATTAAGATTTTTAATGTCTATATATTTTATATGATGTATTTCCATTGCGCGATTGACAGTGTTTCGTGACACTGGTTAGGGTTTGGGCCGGCGGTGGTGTCACTGGTCCCAAGAAGGGGTGGGGGTCACCCATAGAGTAGGACACAACATAACCGTGATTACAATATTATTAATAAGAACATTTCCCTTATGTACCTTTATACTCGCATACTCCTTATACATCATATAGAGTAGGACACAACATAACCGTGATTACAACATTAATAAGAACATTTCCCTTCTGTACCTTTATACTCGCATACTCCTTATACATCATATAGAGTAGGACACAACATAACCGTGATTACTACATTAATAAGAACATTTCCCTTCTGTTCCTTTATACTCGCATAATCCTTATACATCATATAGAGTAGGACACAACATAACCGTGATTACAACATTAATAAGAACATTTCCCTTCTGTTCCTTTATACTCGCATACTCCTTATACATCATATAGAGTAGGACACAACATAACTGTGATTACTACATTAATAAGAACATTTCCCTTCTGTTCCTTTATACTCGCATAATCCTTATACATCATATAGAGTAGGACACAACATAACCGTGATTACAATATTAATAAGAACATTTCCCTTATGTACCTTTATACTCGCATAATCCTTATACATCATATAGAGTAGGACACAACATAACCGTGATTACAACATTAATAAGAACATTTCCCTTATGTACCTTTATACTCGCATACTCCTTATACATCATATAGAGTAGGACACAACATAACCGTGATTACTACATTAATAAGAACATTTCCCTTCTGTACCTTTATACTCGCATACTCCTTATACATCATATAGAGTAGGACACAACATAACCGTGATTACTACATTAATAAGAACATTTCCCTTATGTACCTTTATACTCGCATACTCCTTATACATCATATAGAGTAGGACACAACATAACCGTGATTACAACATTAATAAGAACATTTCCCTTATGTACCTTTATACTCGCATAATCCTTATACATCATATAGAGTAGGACACAACATAACCGTGATTACTACATTAATAAGAACATTTCCCTTATGTACCTTTATACTCGCATAATCCTTATACATCATATAGAGTAGGACACAACATAACCGTGATTACAACATTAATAAGAACATTTCCCTTATGTACCTTTATACTCGCATAATCCTTATACATCATATAGAGTAGGACACAACATAACCGTGATTACAACATTAATAAGAACATTTCCCTTATGTTACCTTTATACTCGCATACTCCTTATACATCATATAGAGTAGGACACAACATAACCGTGATTACTACATTAATAAGAACATTTCCCTTCTGTTCCTTTATACTCGCATACTCCTTATACATCATATAGAGTAGGACACAACATAACCGTGATTACAACATTAATAAGAACATTTCCCTTATGTACCTTTATACTCGCATACTCCTTATACATCATATAGAGTAGGACACAACATAACCGTGATTACTACATTAATAAGAACATTTCCCTTCTGTTCCTTTATACTCGCATAATCCTTATACATCATATAGAGTAGGACACAACATAACCGTGATTACAACATTAATAAGAACATTTCCCTTCTGTTCCTTTATACTCGCATACTCCTTATACATCATATAGAGTAGGACACAACATAACCGTGATTACAATATTAATAAGAACATTTCCCTTCTGTTCCTTTATACTCGCATACTCCTTATACATCATATAGAGTAGGACACAACATAACCGTGATTACAACATTAATAAGAACATTTCCCTTATGTACCTTTATACTCGCATAATCCTTATACATCATATAGAGTAGGACACAACATAACCGTGATTACAACATTAATAAGAACATTTCCCTTCTGTACCTTTATACTCGCATAATCCTTATACATCATATAGAGTAGGACACAACATAACCGTGATTACAACATTAATAAGAACATTTCCCTTATGTACCTTTATACTCGCATAATCCTTATACATCATATAGAGTAGGACACAACATAACCGTGATTACAACATTAATAAGAACATTTCCCTTCTGTACCTTTATACTCGCATAATCCTTATACATCATATAGAGTAGGACACAACATAACCGTGATTACAACATTAATAAGAACATTTCCCTTATGTACCTTTATACTCGCATACTCCTTATACATCATATAGAGTAGGACACAACATAACCGTGATTACAATATTAATAAGAACATTTCCCTTATGTTCCTTTATACTCGCATAATCCTTATACATCATATAGAGTAGGACACAACATAACCGTGATTACAACATTAATAAGAACATTTCCCTTATGTACCTTTATACTCGCATAATCCTTATACATCATATAGAGTAGGACACAACATAACCGTGATTACAACATTAATAAGAACATTTCCCTTATGTACCTTTATACTCGCATAATCCTTATACATCATATAGAGTAGGACACAACATAACCGTGATTACAACATTAATAAGAACATTTCCCTTCTGTTCCTTTATACTCGCATAATCCTTATACATCATATAGAGTAGGACACAACATAACCGTGATTACAACATTAATAAGAACATTTCCCTTATGTTCCTTTATACTCGCATAATCCTTATACATCATATAGAGTAGGACACAACATAACCGTGATTACAACATTAATAAGAACATTTCCCTTATGTACCTTTATACTCGCATAATCCTTATACATCATATAGAGTAGGACACAACATAACCGTGATTACAACATTAATAAGAACATTTTCCCTTATACTCGCATATCCATTTATAACTACCGGCATATAACTCCCTCTTATACTAATCCATCATATAGAGTAGGACACAACATAACCGTGATTACAACATTAATAAGAACATTTCCCTTATGTACCTTTATACTCGCATAATCCTTATACATCATATAGAGTAGGACACAACATAACCGTGATTACAACATTAATAAGAACATTTCCCTTATGTACCTTTATACTCGCATAATCCTTATACATCATATAGAGTAGGACACAACATAACCGTGATTACAACATTAATAAGAACATTTCCCTTCTGTACCTTTATACTCGCATAATCCTTATACATCATATAGAGTAGGACACAACATAACCGTGATTACAACATTAATAAGAACATTTCCCTTCTGTTACCTTTATACTCGCATAATCCTTATACATCATATAGAGTAGGACACAACATAACCGTGATTACAACATTAATAAGAACATTTCCCTTATGTACCTTTATACTCGCATAATCCTTATACATCATATAGAGTAGGACACAAACATAACCGTGATTACAACATTAATAAGAACATTTCCCTTCTGTTCCTTTATACTCGCATAATCCTTATACATCATATAGAGTAGGACACAACATAACCGTGATTACAACATTAATAAGAACATTTCCCTTCTGTTCCTTTATACTCGCATAATCCTTATACATCATATAGAGTATCTCACTTCAGTGTTACGCGATGGAAAGACGCTTTCATTCTTGATGCCGCTCATCCCATGAGCCGCGTGGAGTGTGCCATGCTGTGAGACTACATTACCCAGCAAGTTTTCCTTAGGTATCTGAACCGCGTAGGAGCGTGGGGCCTCCTTCTGTAGGCCAAATGACAGGTTGACGATACAGGATCTGCTTTATAGCGTCTGATGACATCATATGAGTGTGCCAGCACGGGGACTTTATCAAGATCTATCCATATGAGCAGCAATCTCGAGTAGTCCTTATACACTTTCCTTCCAGTAGTATGATTGCCCAGCAGAGTGAGCATGAGGCATGCAGTACACCAGCGCGCACATTCAGGCATCGGGCGATAGTGGGTGGATAGCAGAGCGCGGTGACGATTACCTTTGACCCGAACGCGAACAAAGGTGTTGTTCAGAGTTCACTGGCCGTGTCGACCGGAATAGATGCGCTAGTCCCTGGCATCCCTCTTGTATCTCAGGCATCAAATGGCTCCAGCACTTGATATTGTGCAATCCAGAAAGGAGAAATCGGAGCATGAGGTCAGTACTTGGTTTCCCATCAGCATGATCGCCGCCCTCTGGCGGGCTCTAGTAGAGCTGTGGGCTCAAGAACGGGACAGCCCCTCCCACCTCTGCAACTCACGTTTCAGGCCAAACTTCTTTGATGCTCGGGGCCGAGACCCCGTCTAACCACTCATTTCTCGGCCTCATTCAGCAGAGCGGGCAACCCCAGTGCACTGTCACCGCGGATAGTAGCTCTTCACAGTATCTCTGAGTTAGTCATGGTCTTCGCTCTGCCGTGTGCCGACATCCGAATAGGTCAGCCAGCACTGTCTGGACTTCATATAGACGCCATCCCCATGTCTCGGCACAAGGCCTAGTCTAGCATTAGCTCGATCGGAAGATGGAGAAAGAGCATAAACCTGACAAAAAACAAAAAATGAACGAAGAACTTGAAAAACCTAAAAACATTGAACTGAAAAAACTTGAACCTAATATGATTGATATGTTTGCCCTGATGTAGATTTGATGATTGTTTAATGATTGTTATAATGTTTTGGGATTGATTAATGATGGATTGATGACTGATGAAAAATGCTGGTCCGCATCCTTGAAATGTCCTGTACTCATGATTAAAAATGTCAACTTGATTAAATACCATAACTTCTTCTCCATGTCGGGCCCTGTTACCGGCCACTCATACCTGTAAGAAGTAGAACTCAACTACTCCGCCAGTTACCCTGTCTGTCATGGAAATAAAGTTGTGTTATTCCCAACCTCTGCTTCTGTCTTCTCTGGGCCCCGGGTAGCAATGAAGGTCATAACAAGGATATTTTGAAACCTGATTTCCGGCATTTTCCCGCGATTCACTTAACAGTGCTATAAATGGTTGTGTTCATGAACCTTTCATTTAGATGTTTCATCGAATGATTACATCGTTGTTTTGCTGCGTACGACAGAGTGTTTAGCCCAATGGTTACCTACTTCGCGGAGTTGTTGTCATAATGTATTTGGGTTATTCTCCAAAACTGGGCACCACATATTTGGTCTCCATGTTACGATGCTGATAATTAAGTCTTTGTTTATTGATAGCAAGTCAAATATTTATTGTAGCCTGTCTATTAGGTATGTTAGCAGTTCTACATATATTGAATTTATCCCACAAAAGATATCAAATTATAATTGTATGATTTTGCGCTAGAGTGAAAATGTGAAAATTTACACACGGACACCATACATGTAGCCAAACTTTTTTCAGCTTATTTTTCAACTTTTTCTTGTAAGTCATAACCTTGTCTGCTTAACAGTAATCAATAAAATCTTGTTTGACTATGTTGTATATGTTAAAATGAGGTTCTGGATGCATCTTTGATTTTCATGTTACACGAGTGATATTAATGTATTGCTCAATTTTTATAAGATCTAATTCAAAAAGTGAAACTCATTTTTTTTCAACTCTGACATATGCACAACATGCAAACCTTCATAGGACATTGGATTAGGCTATTATTTGGATGGATTTTTGCTATTGTTTGGTAGGTTTTCACTTTTGGTTTTCGTGTCACACTTTTGTGCCCAGTTTTAGAGAGTGACTCATTTACATAAGCACAAACTGAAATGTAATGTACCATTGGTTGCTGGGCTGGAAGATGACCCCCATTAGGAAAAGCCATGCTGTGACCTTACTACATGTTTGTGGTTAAGCAAAACTCAAAACTTTTCCGCTGAATGGGATGACCTTAGATGTTGCTAGGACGTAAAACCCCACTGATATTTAACCACACTACTGCCTTGTGTCTTTGCAGGTAAAAAGCTCGATAAAGGTGCTACGAGATCAGGAGTTGGGCAAGGTGGAAGGACTGTTAAATGCTTTACGGTAAGATTCACACAACTTTCGCTTTGCGCAGATGCAAAATAATTGTTGCTGTGCATATTGATATACTGGGCATCATATGGCAGTGACGGTTATATTAAATTGGTTTAAAGCTGCATATTCCAATGAAAGCATAAAATTGTCAAAACCGATACACTCATGTAGGTTCGATTCTATATATATCTAACTTAGATAAGCTTGATAAAGATGCTACGAGATCAGGAGCTGGGCAAGGTGGAAGGGCTGGTAAACGCTTTCCGGTTAGATTCACTCAACTTTCGTTTGTCACTAACCGAGTTTACGCAGATGCAAAATAATTGTTGCATCATATGGCAGTGACGGTTATATTAAACTGGTTTAAAGCTGCATATTCCAATGACAGCGTAAAATTGTCAAAACCGATACACTCATGTAGGTTCGATTCTGTATATGTCTAACTTAGCGTTAGATGCTGGTGTAATTACTAAAGATTCATTGTTACATAAGAGGGAATGTTAGGTTTATTTAAAGTTGCGTAGTCCCATGGTTTTGAGTTTCTCTCATTTTCTGAGATAAACATATTAGGTTGTTCATTATAATCTACCTTACTTTAGTTTGAAGTAACTTTTATTTTTAATTGCTAACTTTTGAGATATTTTAAATGGAAACATGCTAAATCAATGTTGGCAAGCTTGCCAAAACTCTATCACCATAGCCTTCTGCAGTGACAGGTTCTATTAATTGACTCAGTATCCCCTTATATGTGATGACAACTGTTTAATAAGTGCACCAGCATCTAAGTTGGATATGTAGAATCAAATCTAGATAATTGTTTTGGTTTTGAAAATGTTGTTTTCATCAGATTATGCAGCTTTAATAAAAACCTGTTGCTGTAAAAGCCTACAGAGCCTGTATCAGGTCGGGGCCTCTCTAAGTTATAGTTGTTCATTAAATGTTGTAACGGACAGGTGATCAAATCAGTAGAGCGCTGGCTTCCCGTGCAGAAGGTCGGGAGTTCTAATTCCCAGCCGAGTCAAATCAATGATTTATCAAATTGATAATTGTCATTACCTAGCCTGGTACTCGGCATTGAGAAGATAGGATAGGACTAGGACTGGTTAGCACAGTATCAAGATAATGTGGCTGTGGGGGAAATTGGGTCATGGTGCCAGTGGCCTGGTTTCCCAGTGGGGCGACACTATAAAGTCGACATGAGTGCGCTGTCACATGTTGCCACCCATTCTGATATTTCTCAGATGTTGCTAGGATGCAAAACAACAACAAACAAAATAATTAAATTTCAATCACAAGTCTTCCTCGTTCTACTGTCCATTGCCCTATCCTAGTCATGCCAAGCGCCAGGCTAGGTAGCGACAATACAAATGTATTGAAGTATCGACTAGTATAAGTTTGTTTTAAGTCATTCGGTTTGAATTAGCTGAACGTCGAATCCCACAACCTGCCACATAGGAAGCGGGTGTTCAACTCATCCTGTGTCTGCAGACATAACATGATATTAATTGTTTTTGTTTTTTTTCAGGTATACGACAAAGCATCTGAACGACGAGACCACACCAAAGACAGTAAAAGCGCTACTTGCGTGAGAAAAAGCCTTTTATACAAAATAAAAAGACTACACACAAAAAAAATCCAAACACTCACTATTTTGTACAGTCATAGAAAATTCAGGGGCACTTTTTATGAGAAGAAAAATACACAGACCAAGCGGATGCAAAATAATTTTCCGAATAGAGTTGCAATCGCACATGTGTTTATGTCTATGTAACACAATTGTTGATCACGTGACTTCATTGTGAGTACAACCCATGGCAGTGTGTATCTGGAATGTTGTATTCATCAAGCCTCTTTAGATTTTATCATGTTTACGCGCAATTTGTATTGTAAGTCAGATGTCTTTGCAGACGCTGGATATTATTGATGCAAAAATTCAAAGAAAATGGAGAGAATTCTTTTTTAAAGAAGCGCAGTGTCATGACTTTTAACTTGAGCATTCAGATGTCGCTTCTTTTTTCTATCTATATATGTGAGTGTTGGTACTGTGTACAGGCAATATTACAATGGATGTTAGGATTTTAACTAAGTCCATAGTGATCATATGACGAAGTGTTGCTAGGATTCTAGCCCCGCCCCCTACTTGTGTAATACCAGGGATGTCAGTATTTGGGGTTTCCAAAACAATATCAGCAATCAATGCAAAGCAATAAATAAAGTGTTAATTTTATTTTGGGTGAGAAGACAAAACAAACTGGAAATGCCATAATTTACTCCAGAAAATATTTGTCTTTACAAATATTCTTATTCTCCCCCCCTCCCCTCTCCCCAACCTTATATCTGCTACCTCCCCTGGTGATGGGTCTGCAAAGTGTCAGCACCTCCTGGTGTTCGTGTTATTCTGAGATTGCCGCCTATGGGGGTAGTAACTTTAGGCCGATATCTATGACTCGCGTACATATTGCAACTATAGGATTTTCAAGGGTAGTAATTTTAGGTGTGTATCCAATACTCGGGGATATATCGCAACTATTGGGTTTTCAGGGGCAGTAACTTTAGGCTGATATCCACGGCTTGTGTATATATTGCAACTATAGGGTTTTCAAGGACAGAAACTTTAGGCCGATATCCACGACTTACGTATATATTGCAACTATAGGGATTTCAAGGTAAAAACTTTAGGCCAATATCTAATACTCGCGTAGATATTGCAACTATACGGTTTCCAGGGGCAGTAAGGTTAGGCATAGATCCACGACTTGTGTAGATATGGTCACACATAGGGTCTTTATAGGTGGTAAATTTAGCCTTGCCTCCAAGATTTGGGGATATATTGGCACTACAGGGCTATAACTTTCGGGCGATATCCACAACTCGCATGTATATTGCAACTATAGGGTCTTCACGGGCAGTAGCTATATGCCGACATCCACGACTCGCATATATATTGCAACTACAGGGTTTCCAAGGGCAGTAACTTTCGGCCGATATCCGCAACTCAAGTGTATACTACCACTATTGGGTTTTCAGGGTCAGTAGCTTTAGGCCGGTAACCAAGACTGGGGATTATATTGCGACTATCTGGCTATAGTATGCACACCGCCCCCAAAAACCCTGAAACTGGGTTCTCTGCTACTCACTATGGAGTGCACTCACTGCAACAACCTTGACCACCCTGTCCATACAATCCACACAAGCTGCTCCAGCTAGGCAGTTGGCAGCTCTGGCTTTTGTGGTCCTGGCATTCACCCCCGCCCCCCTCCCCCAGCAAAAGGTCTCTTCTCATCCTCCTTTGTTTGTGGTTTTACTTCCTAGTAACATCTAAGACTACATTAGGATGGGGCACTGACTTGTAATGGTGTGCACTCATAGCAACTTTATAGTGCTGCCTCACTGGAATAGCCATGGCCCAATATCCCACTCAGTCGCATTATCCCGATAGTGCGCCAATCAGTCCTTGTGCTATGTTTGTAATGCTGAGTGCCAGGCTAGGTAGCGACAAGTATAAATTTGGTAAGTTTCAGGTTTTTATCCGCATCT
This sequence comes from Branchipolynoe longqiensis, assembly GCA_030323885.1. NCBI lineage: Eukaryota > Metazoa > Annelida > Polychaeta > Phyllodocida > Polynoidae > Branchipolynoe > Branchipolynoe longqiensis. The sequence goes on along the minus strand of CM059187.1, from coordinate 151,229,767 downwards.
CCCAGCTGACATCCCTGCGTTTATGTACCTTAGTGCCATCTGCTTATTTGATTATTATATTGTATTATATTATAAATTATATACACACTTCACCTCTATTCTGACAGAAGCAAAAGGTGTAAGATGTTAGTGTTTAACTTAACATATTGGGTTAAATTGAGCTGTGTTTCTTTGGGGTTTTTGTTATGTTACATACTCAAATATTATTCACGAGCCCCACAACCCGGTACACATATATATATATACAAATGTAGTTATTTTCTCTTGCAAAAAATCAGGTCACAAGCTATGCTGAAATATAATACACATTATTCCCATGAATTGCACTGTTTTAAATGGTAAATAGAGTATTTTACTTGTGTTTGTAGTGCTGTAATATAATTAGTTATATTAAAATAAAATGCTTGTGTTTATTTAAATGTTAATCTACGTTTATATTACTGCACAAATACCATGGATTATAGAAAGGTTTAAAAAATATATTTTGAGCGAGTCGTAGAACATTTGAAACATTTTTTTTTTTTTTTTTATCTCTATATATCTGTAATATATCAAAGTTAAAAGTGGTCTTTTATGGAATTTTATATGTATTTTTGTGTTTTTTTAAATCACCAACATTTTAAAACGGTTTAAAAAAGTGAACACAATTCATGATTTAAGGTCACAACGAGGGAAAAGCTTCTGTTGTAAGGACATATTCCATCATTTTATTACTTTGCTTGGCGCATTGGAGTCCTAAATAGGTTTCAATAATTGATTAACAATTATGGTCAATCACATGACTTTGTATACGCTACCGTAGTTCACAGTGTCTTGCCAATGTCTTCTTTTTCTCTCTTAATTTAAAAATCTTTTCTTGAGGGGTGCCAAATGTGTATCTATTTTAAGGGAATAAATGTACAAAACATCGCTGCTGAATGGACAGATCATCAACTGACAGACCAGCTTAGTGGACAATCTGTAAGGGGTGGGAATCGTAGGGTTTACCCCCACCCCCCGGCCCCCTCCATGATCATTAATGTGTAGCTAGAAAAGCGGGCAGACCTTGATAGCGGACATAAAAGAGCATGCAGATGGTGTCATTTAAGTGGGGTTCGACTATAGATGTGTTCATATGAATGTTGTTTCCATTAAATAATCTCACAAATACTGTTTTCTTTACAACGATTATGCATTGTGCTTGCTATCGTTACATTAAATATCTTCGGATGCGAAGAGGAATCATGGACTAACTATCTCAAATCAATGGGGATTACAAGTTCAGAAATAAATAATTTTAAAACACTAACCACGCACATCTATACCCAGGCATTGAATATGTGTTTCATGTACTATACATACTTCTTTGTAATCCTTATTTAACTGACAGAAATGTGTGAAAGATGAAATCTGTCTACTTAATGATACTTACTTGTATTGTAAACAGCATTAGAAAGCTTTACGTTGAGCAATAGGCGTTGAACAGTTCAGCGGTTACAAATATTGAAAAGCTGAGTGTTGACAAGCACTACATTGATCATTTTGATGTTCGGTTTTTCAGCCTTACGCAATTCTATGTTAAATAATTAAGCGCTAAGCAGTTTGGCATTGAGCAGTTTTACAGTGGTTGGTTCAGTGCTAAGAAGTTTGGCGTTAACCAGTTTTTTATTAATGCGATCCACCCGAAGCAGTTCAGCATTGTCGAATTTTGCGTTGGACAGTTCCTGTGTTACTCTATTTTCAAAACAGTTCTATGTTCAATAATTCTGTGTTAAGCTGTTTCGTGTTGGACAGTATTACAATCTGCAGTTCAGTACTAAAGCAGTTCAGCATTAAACAGTTTTCCTTTCGACAATCACATTTCGAACATTCCCACATTGGAAGAAATTGTTAGTTTCGAGAGATGCATTTAGATGTACAGGCAGGAAGATTACCCCCCTTGGGGGATACCAACCAAAAACACCCTACCATATTATTTGGTCAAATTAAATTAAATTCAAATTAAATTCAAATTAAATTCAAATACACTGTTTAATAGTGTTGTCATATGAGATTTGTAACCTTTTATATTAGTATTTAACCTTTTCTATTAGTAACCTTTTATACATGTAACCTTTTATATTAGTATTTAAGTAATTGATCAATTTATTAGCAAAGCTGAAGTAATAAAATAAATTCCGCTCACTTTTTGGCATGAATTCTACTCATTTTACTGCTCAGTCACTCACTGTTTAACAGTTCTATATTGGACTGTTCAGTGCTTAGTAGTTCATTGTTGAACAGTTTTACAGTGGGCAGTTAATCACTTAGCCAATCAATGTTGGATAATTCAGCGCTAAGCAATTCACTGTTAAACAGTTCTGCGTCGGGCAGTTAAACGCTTAGACATTCAATGTTGGACAATTGAGCGCTAAGCAATTCACTGTTAAACAGCTTTACATTGGGCAGTTAATCGCTTAGTCATTCAATGTTGGATAATTCAGTATTAAGCAATTCTATATTGGACAGTTCAGTGCTTAGAAGTCCAGCATTGAACAGTTCTTTCTACATTCGACAGTTCATTGCTAAGTAGTTCTACATGATTAGTGCATATCGAACATGCATGCAAAGATTGGTTCTGCGTGTGCTTCTCCTATCTAATCCCCCTATATGTGTGTCCTCCTTGTTGACTAGCGGGGAAAGTACTGTTGAGTCTGCCACAGATGATTTATTAGCGCATCACCTGTACAAATGCGCTACCACAACACATTGTTGCAAAGCATCATCGAAATCAAATATCCCCATTATATTCAAGGGTATAGAGTGGGGATGGTGAACTTATGTAAGGTAATTCTTATATCTAATACAGGTCGAATTTGCATGTAACCTCTTGTGTGTGTTGTTGATTTTACTGCCGAGTCACAAAATGTTAGTTAGGTGGATGTACTGTAACCACCGACCGAGTGGCTCGAAATACCAGCTCAACACCGCTGCACAAAGTGCCTCACAAAATGCAGGGATTCTTGTCGCTGTGTCACATAGTCGCCACCTGGTGGCGGAACTGTCCACACTGCGCCTTATAATTGTATGTTACTTCCCTGTGGATGCTCAGAAAGCCTGGACGCGTATTGTGTTTTGGCAAGATTAACGCAGTCACTGCATCTGCAGGGAAGGATTAAGGGTGCAAATAAGGTCACTCTCTCACTGAAGGAATAAGGGCAGGTCATACACTCTCTGAAGAAATAAGACTAGGTCATACTATCTGAATGAATAAGGGCAGGTCCATACTATCTGAAGGAATAAGGGCAGGTCATACTATCTGAAGGAATAAGGGCAGGTCATACTATCTGAAGGAATGAGGGCAGGTCATATTATCTGAATGAATATGGCCAGGTCATACGTTCTGAATGAATAAGGGCAGGTTATATCCTGTCTGAATGAAAATGGCTAGGTCATACTATCTGAATGAATATGGCCAGGTTATACTTTCTGAATGAATAAGGGCAGGTTATACTATCTGAAGGAATGAAGTCAGGTCATACTATCTGAATGAATATGCGCAGGTTATACTATCTGAAGGAATGAGGGCTGGTCATACTTACTATCTGAATGAATAAGGGCAGGTCATACTTTCAGAATGAATAAGGGCAGGTTATACTATCAGAATTAAGAAGGGCATGTCATATTTTGTATGAATGAATAAGGACAGGTGATGCTCTCTAAATGAATAAGGGCAGGTTATTCTTCCAATGAAGGAATAAGGGCAGGTCCTATGCTTTATGAAGGAACAAAAGATCATGTTGGTACTTCCCTAAGACGCACCTGCATACTGTTTTTATTTTCTTTGTCAGTGTGAAGTGGTGTTCTGCAAATGGTATATGTTATGTGCTACACACTAATCGTCTCTTTCATACTAAGCTACCTCTATGTATATGTCTTGTATAATATATATTGTAGTATATATGTGATGTGTATTATATGTTTAGTATGTATATTACAATATATATTATGTGTTTTCTACAGTATGTGTTACGTACTATATTGTAATATATTTCATCATATATAATATGTTGTAACATATTATATTTGTATGGTATATTGTCATATATATTATATGTGTAATGTATATATTATGTGTAGTACATATACTATGTCTGTAATACATATTTTAATATACATTATATGCGTAAGACATCCTATGCGAATATGTGTAAGTGTATCTTTATAAATACACACAATATTAGCTATAGAAGAATATATATGTATTATATAGAAGTATATAAAATATATATGTATATATTTATATGCAAATATATATGTATAATATGTGTAAATATATATTTATTATATATATATAAATATATATATAAATATTTATATATAAATATATATATATTGTAATATATATTTCTAAATATATATATATATTCCTGTAACAGCATGATATGATAAAAACAGTGGCATTTTTCATCCAAATATGAAAACTCTTGAGCTCTTACTACCGTGGTTTATTTGAGTTCAGGTAAACAACTTCTTTTTTAAAGAGCTAACAAATGTTTAAAGCAGTTGACTGAGGGTTGTTCAGATTTGTTGGGTCATGCAATTTCCAGGTTTGTCTGTTGTGAATGTGCAGTTCAGCCTTTGAAAGGAAGCATCAAAAGCTCTCACCAAAAGCTTTGTTTGAATTGGTCTTGGTAATAAAAACAAATGACAATATTAAAAACACAGACTTCGATGAGACAGATGAGCTACCATTAAAACTTGCGTATTAGGCGAGGTCAATTTTTTGCTATGCATAGTTATTGGCCAACTGATCGCGGAAAGGTAGGAAATATGACATGGGTATAAGTGATGGTGCTTCTGAGAATTTCCTTTATTTAAAAAGAATTATTGATTTAACCGCAAATTTGTGCAGTAGCTCTTCACACCCCCTTAGCTTGATGTTTCGCCTCTGACACTCGAAGGGCTTTTGATATCAGGGTGATCCCAGTGGGTCCAATCCACTTCACAGTGAGGTTCTGCCAGTGCTGTCACGTGGTACACTCTTACCTGGCTACCTATGCACAAAGGAGATAACTGTTTACTTCGCTTTGTTTTGAGAGACGACCGCTAGGAAACGTTGCTCAAATGTGCGCGCTATAAAAGCTGATTTTTAAGTATCCCACTATCTCTAGTACAAATAACAGGCTGAATTATTTTAGACCTTTATCTTCATTATTCTTTAAGAAATTCAAGGTTAAACTTGCTAAATTAACCAATTTCACACACGAAATGCAATAGTTCTGCCTTTGAAAGGAAATATCAAAAGCTCTCGCCAAAAGCATTGTTTGAATTGGTCTTGGGCTGTAATTTAGATAAGCTGTCTAACTGGTGGAAAACGGCCGTACCCGACGATGGTATGTCGTCACTGGAGTAAGCAAGGGCTGCTGATGGATCTGTATAAGGTACTTGGCCAGCGACCAAGTTTCTTAATTCTTCCCATTCAGATTGCTCTACAACTTAAAGTTACATAGTCCGATGGTTTTGAATTTCTGTATTTTGTCTGAGATAAATATATTAGATCGATCACTAGTATCTACTTTGCATTAGTTCAAAGTTACTTTTATTTGAATTGATAATTTTTTTAGATATTTTGAGTGCAAACATGGAAAATTAGTTTTGGCAAGCTTGCCAAAACTCTGACACCATAGACTTCTGCAGTAACACGTTCTGTTAAATTGACTCAGTATTGCCTTCTACGCAGAAACAAATGCTTAATAAGTGCATCAGTATCTAAGTTAGATATTTAAAATGAAATCTAGATAATTGGTTTGGTTTTGAAAATTATATATTTCATCGGACTATGCAGCTTTAAGTGCTTATCTCTGATAATTGATAAAAGTGTACCAGCATGTGTAACTTATAATTCTGATTATTTTGGTATGACATAGAAAGTGATAAGACAAGTTTAACAAGAGTTTGGGTTTTATACAGATACTTTTGTACAGATTTTAGTATTGAGTCAGTAGAAATTGGTTAATTTAGCAAGTTTAACCTTGAATTTCTTGAAGAATAATGAAGACAAAGGTCTGTAAAAAAAATTCTGAGTGACTGAGTGGGATATTGTATCATATTGCTTGTGGTAGGATGGAAGTTCAGTGGTGCCACCCTATGACACCATCAGGAATGTGCACTGTCATGTGACCTCAAATATTACTAGGATTTCCTTTAAAACCATTCACTGAATTACTAACTGCCTAGAAGCTACTTCGCGACATTACGGTACCCAGAAGTCGCTTGGCTTCCCATTTCCGGTTATGTTGTGGTGAGTGACTATTCGCCCGTTGTATCGGTTAGATTTGTTTTTTAAAGGGTTTTTTGGTGTTTTTTTGTTGTTGCAATGAATGTACCTGACAGAATCAAAAACATGGCTATGTGTTTAAAAGAGGGGGAAAAGATACTGAATTTAAATCAAATGGTGTGTAATGATATTTTTAATGTGCAGTTCAGTGGGGAATGAATACCTTTGAGGTATGTAATTGTGTGTTATGTAAGTATACGGTACCTAAGTAACCTGTGACGTCATAGTTAACACCCGTTCTTGTACATCGTTCTGAGACCCCACCAGACGAGTTGAAGATTTCAAATCGTGAACTTTATTTAATATGCCTATTAGAATGAAAAGAATAATAATTGTCAAGCCTCTTATTCTGTCTATATTTACAATGTTCATTTTGTTTACAGGTGGAAAGAGGAATTAAATGAATGATTACTAATTCATCCGTTGTTATGGTAGTAGAAGTGCTGCAGAATAAAATAATGTGACTGGAAATATTGGCCATCTTGTTATTTTTCCATTCGATGAAAATTGCATAGTTCCATTGCTCACGGGCATAGAAGACAAGGAGTCTGAGGTGAGAAAACATGGCATTTATTCGGGCATGGCCCCTCGGCGGCAAGTCATGGTACATGTTATTGTTAGCAGGGAAGCCACGGCCGATCTTAGATCATGTAAGGTAATAACATGAGATGGTAAGTGCAACATATGGATAAAAGAGGAACAACAAGATAATAAGCAAACATTAATATGTATAGGGTAGAATAGTGTATGGTCTACATTTAACAATCAAGCTGATCTGCCAGTTGCTTGGTCTTCAAGTGGCTATTATTAATTAAGTGGTTAATTAACTATTTTAATTAACTTATATTTTGAGTTTTATTGAATAGTTTGATTGGCTCGCCAATTAATCGGCAGGTGTGGGTGGGTGAAAAGAGGGTGGTGTAGTAGTTGTCAGTCGGAGGCGCTGTTGCAGACTGACGTTTGGATGGGCAGTGTGGAGGGCTGTGGATCGGAGTGTGATCTGATTGGTGGATCGGTAGTTGATTTTGATTGGCCGGCCAGAGTTGAGTGGAGTGTCAGGCTGGGAGCCTGGCATGCTGGTGGTCCACCCCGCCACCCCGCCGCCCCACCACCACCCGATGGCAGGGGTGGGGGGGGGGGGCGAAACCGCTCATTCCAAATGATGAAATTATATGGCAGAGTGCCCCAAGTATTTAGAATACAGGTACCGAACCTCTTATCCGGCTTTCAGAAATCTGGAATTACCAGAAAACCGGAATTTGTTTTAACCTGGCTAGTTTTACATTTATAATATATATATACATGGTACAGTATTATATATTTTAAGAATTTTAAGTGGATTAACAAATATCAAACAGACCCTGCTTTAGAAGTGTATTAATTTACATCTGTTAAATACAATTTAGTTCTTTACTTTAACAGGTCTACAGCAGACATTTAAAACAAACTTTTATCACCAAGTGTATGACAGGCATTGACAACAAGCATTGGTAGCAAACTCTAGTTGTCAGTGCATGGCAACCATGAAGAACAAACTCGCGTTGTCAGTGTACGGTGACCATGAACAAACTCCAGTTGTCAGTGTACGGTGACCATGAAGAACAAACTCCAGTTGACACTGTGCAACAGGCATTGGTAGCAAACTCCAGTTGTCAGTGTACGGTGACCATGAGTAAACCCCAGTTGTCGGTGTACGGTGACCATGAAGAACAAACTCCAGTTGACACTGTGCGGCAGGCATTGAGAACAAACTCCAGTTGTCAGTGTATGGTGACCATGAAGAACAAACTCCAGTTGACCTGTTGACACTGTGCGGCAGGCATTGGTAGCAAACTCCAGTTGTCAGTGTACGGCAGTGTTGCCTCTTACTCGACGACCTTGACGGTGTGGGAGCTAGAATCAGATAAATCATAATAAGCCGAAATAAATAACGGGGGGAGGCGGGCCGCAGACGGCGGACGTCGGCGGATGGGGGACGTCGGGCGGCGGGCGGCGGGTGGCGTGCGGCGGGAGGCGGCGGTGGGCGGGGAGATGGGTGGCGGGCGTGTGGTGGCGGGTTTCAGTGTCTGTTTGATGGCATGTGTTTCCGATATATGCAGATAGAGCCGCAGAGGAAGCCATTCTTAGCGTAATGTTTCACTCTCCGCCCCCCTCTCTCTCTCTGTCTCTATCTATCTGTCTCTCTCTATCTCTGTCTATCTGTCTCTTTCTGTCTCTCACTATCTCTGTCTCTCTCTGTCGCTGTCTCTCTGTCTCTCTGTATTTATACTGTCCATAGCATATACCCCTGGGTATTCAGGCTTGTTTTCAATGCTGGCCAGCTGTAGTGTTGGTGTTATCTTATCACACAGTAGCTGCTGATAAGGTATTTGATTGCCTGCATTTCAGTAGTAGATAGATAGAACAAACTCCAGTTGACACTGTGTGTCAGGCATTGGTAGTAAACTCCAGTTGTCAGTGTACGGTGACCATGAAGAACAAACTCCAGTTGTCAGTGTATGGTGACCATGAAGAACAAACTCCAGTTGACACTGTGCGTCAGGCATTGAGAACAAACTCCAGTTGTCAGTGTACGGTGACCATGAAGAACAAACTCCAGTTGACACTGTGTGGCAGCCATAGGTAGCAAACTCCAGTTGTCAGTGTACGGTGACCATGTACTACTATTTTTAGGATGTTTTATCATGTACTTATATTATTAGGATAGGGCAAGGACTACAAGGACACTCCCATGTAGTTTCAAGTTGCAGAATCCAACAAAATCATCTTTTTAGTGTTTATCTCTCCCTCTCTCCCCTTCTTTTTCTCCCCTCTCTCCTCCGCCCCCCCCCCTCTCTCTCTCTCTCTCTCTCTCTCTTTTGTTCCATTTGTTCAAGTGGTTTTATTGCTCTGAATAACATGTCATTTCTGAGGCAATGGTCTCTATCGGGAATGACAAATGTTACTATACTAAACAAAGTTATAGTAATTACACATAGTGACATAACACCACACGCACGCGCACACGCGTCTCCTAGATAAAAGAGTCCCCCCCCCCCCCCCCCCCGTACCCACAGTAGGGGTGAACAACAACCCTCCAGAATAAAGTGACGAAAACCGGTTTGGTATCAATCAACCAATCAGAGAAGATGAGCTGCTGGTTCCCTTATCCAGCGTTTATCTATATATGAAGAGTTCAGGGCCAAAACCATGTAAACACCAATCCAAATATTGGGTTTAAATAACAGAATTTTACCTGAAAATTATTTTAAAGCTCAGTAATTCCACGTTTCCTATTATCTCATGGTTATGGGGCAATACACAAAACAGTAGGAATATACCAATATATACTTTTGAAGGTTTGATTCCAATGCTTCTCTCCATTTTTTTATTGGTGTTTACGTGGTTTTGCGCCTGAACTCTTCATATTTCAATTTTTTTTAAATTCCAGTTGAATAATATCTGTTTTCAGCACCGAGGCGCTGGTCTTCCGGCCTTAACCAGTTAACAATTATGGTGTATGTGAACTATTTATGGATGAGATGGTAATTGGTATAGGCCTAGTGACTCAGAGTAGATGAGATGAGAGAGAATGCAAACAGACAAGATGGCGATTGCAGAAGGATGTCGATTTGGCTTTTAAAGTCTTTTAAACTACACATGTTTTATTATATTTTTCAAATCCAAAGTAGCGGATAGATATGAAGATGGATGTGAGCTGTGCCCGTGTTGTGACGACTCACATCCCAGCTCCACGACCAGACGGGATGGCCAAATGAGTTGAGCGCCCGTCTCCTGTTTTGGGAGATTGGGGGATACAAACCCATGGGTTTGTGGGTTCGAACCCTGGTTTGAGTCAAACCAATGACTTAAAAATGTATAGCTGTCACTTCCTAGCCTGGCGCTCAGCATTATTAGGATAGGGCAAGGACTGGTTGGCTCAGTGTCAGGATAATGTGACTGAGTGGGATATCAGGTCATGGTGCTGGTGGCCTGTTCTCCCAGTGGGGCAGCACTATAAAGTCGCCATGAGTGCGCACTGCCACAAGTCAGTACCCATCCTGATATGCCCTTAGATGTTGCTAGAATGTAAAACAACAACAAACAAAACACACATCCCATTTCCACACTCAGGCGGCGCGAGTCGCTATTTTTAGCCGAGTTTTCCGAGGTCGGTATAGACTACATCACCATTCCAGCGGCGCGGTACATTGTGGGATGCCTCAGAGCAAAACAAACCCACGAGAAGCACATGGCACACTGGGTGCAGCTATGAAATGTGCTAGTTTCAGATCATCTCAGCTCTTGTTTGAAACATAGAATACCAACTAAAAAATATATATATAATAAATTAAGATATTAATCTGTTATCCAGCATTGCATATATATCAATGTAATGTTCACATCTTATGCCATGTGCATTTATATTTAACCCGATCTGGGCACTCAGATTAGTGTTAGAGCTATAGCCAGAGTAAGTTTTAGTTATTTTATTAATGTTTTTCTTTATATCCTACGGTTAATGATATATGTAGAATTAGAAAATGAGTAGGGTTAATCAGATATTGGTTATATATTTCTCTGAAACAAGTGTATGTTGACACATTTGGTATTTTAATATTTAGAACAAGAATTAATAATGGTGATGTGGATATCACTGATTGTTTTGTGTGGAATTGTATGTTTCTTAGCTCAAAATGTTTAACTATAGCTAGTTTTGTCTTAGCTATATGCATCAGGTCATTATATTGCATGCATGCATACATGCTTATGCCAAATTGTTATGTATTTCTATTCATTTTGAATAAAATCAAAGTTTTTCCCTATGCGTATCAACAAACTCAATGGCCATTCGCATTTGCTTTGCTGCCAACGCCGTTTTCAGCGCATGCGCAGTAGGAACCGTGCTCCCGTCTATTGCCGCGCGACTCGGCGTTCCCGGCCGCAGCCGACTTCCGGCCACCCCGTAGTGGGTACACATGTACCCGGCCGGCCGGTAAACTATCTTCGCCTGTGTTTCGCATTATGTCATTTATGAGCCGACATGTGAAATCCCACCCATGTAGTTTAAACTTGCAGAATCCAACAAAATCATCTTTTTAGTTTTTTTTATAGCAAAAACAAGATTGGATCACATAGGACCGTTCTTCTGCACCATGATTTAGATCTAGGACTCTAGGACAAGTCTCGATTTAGATCCACAATTTATCAAATGTAATTCATTTTATTTTTCTTATTTATTTTAGTTGAAAACAAGATTGCAAATGGGCAGCGTTCAGTTTTGATTAAATATCATGGAATTGTGGAAGAAAACAGAGCAGAAAAAAAGCCATTTTGCAAGAATTAGGACTATTGTCAATAGTCGTAAAATGATAATGGCACTTTGCATTTCTAAATATTAGAATGTAGAATTCATTTATTTATTTTCATTCCTGTTAGAATAGGTGCCTTTTATTTGTGCTAGTGACTAGTAAGGATTATTTAACCATAACTGTCAGACTTTGTTTTGCTTGTACTTTTGTTAAGATAAGACAACGGAAGCTTCAGTAGTATTTGTTCATCTTTGTATTTATTCTACTGACTTGTGACAATGCACACTCATGTCGACTTTATAGTGCTACCCCACTGGGAGACCAGGCTACCAGCACCATGACCTGATATCCCACTCAGTCACATTATCCAGACACTGAGCCAACCAGTCCTTACCCTATCCTAATAGTGCTGAGCGCCTGCCTAGGAAGTGACAAGTATCAATTTTTAAGTCATTGGTTTGACTCGACTCGGGTCGGAATCCCACGATCTACCAAACCGGAGACGGATGCTCAATTCATTCGGCCATCCTGTCTGGTCGCTTTGAATGTTGATGTTTAAAACAAAAAAAGGTACAAATCTGGTTTTTTTAATGGTTTTTTTTCTCTCTTCTTAAGTAGGCCTAACTGACAGTGATTTGAACCCGTGAGCACACCCCCACACTTCTACACACACGGGATGGCCGAATGAGTTAGAGCGTCCGTCTCCCATGCTGGTAGATCGTGGGGTCGTGGGTTCGAATCCTGGTCGAGTCAAACCAATCACTTTAAAAATTGATACTTGTTGCTTCCTAGCCTGGCGCTCGGCATTATTAGGATAGGGCAAGGACTAGTTGGCTCAGGGTCAGGATAATATGACTGAGTGGGATATCAGGTCATGGTGCTGGCAGCCTGATATTCCAGTGGGGCAGCACTATAAAGTCGCCATGAGTGCGCACTGTCACAAGTCGGTACCCGTCCTGATATGAACTTAGATGTTGCTAGGACGTAAAACAACAAACAAACAACAAACAAACATCTACACACACACACCCTGTGTCTCTGTCACCCAAACACATGTCTACACACACACTTAAACACACCGAGTCAAGCCCATCCCCTGTCGACCGGCGGGCCCTTTCTGCTGAGTACAAACCGGATGTGGTTTGGTCACGTGATGCTGTCACATCAATCACCAATAGTCCAAGCAGAAACATTTTGATGTCTGCATCTTCTTTAGATAAATATATTAGGTCGATAATTATAATCTTAATGTTACTTTGGTTTGAAGTAGAGTTTTTTTTAGTGCAAAGAGATATTTCAAGTAAAGAACAAAACTGTGAAAGTTAAATTCGGTGTCCACATTTAAATGTTTTGTATCATAGGCTACAACAGTGAGATGTTTAATTAAATTGACGTATATCATTCCTTCTATTCAGCAATACAGGCTTCAAGTTGCAGAGTCTGTAATCATGATGTTAATTGCTTGATTGATGTATTTGCATACATCTGTGTGAATAATAGAGGTTGTTGATACTTATTAGCTGGACGAGCACAAGTTCACACCACACACACACACACACACACAACTGTGCGTTGGCCACATCGGGTGAAGAAGAGTTTATAGTAGCTCGGTGACTACTGAGGGAGTGGTGTTAGTTCAACGGGCTCCTTGTGTTGTAGGTGCGGCACCCGCCACCCGCCACCCGCCCCCCCTACCCGTCAAGGGCTCATAACGGCCACCTCCCCCCCCCCACCCGTCCTCCCTAGCCACCCACCCACCCCTCACCACCCGTCATGTCAAGGTCACGTAACTGGATCCCACCAAGGTCATTCTCGGACAGTGCACGGCGCCTGCTTCTCCCCTTCCCCTATTCTCCCTCCCTCCCCAATTCCTCCCCCCCCCCCTCTCCCCCTCTTCTCCCTCACTTCCCTCTTCAACCCTCTCCCCTTTCTACCCTCCCTTCCTCTCTACCCTCCACTATCTTCCCCCCACTCACCCTCCTCCCCTCCTCCCCTCCTCCCCTCCTCCCCTCCTCCCTCGCCCTCTTCACTCCCCGTTCTCTCCCCTCCCCCATTCCTCCCTCCCCCTCCTTGCTCCTCCCCCCCCCTTCCTCCCACCTCCACCTTCCTCCCCCTTCTCTCCCTCCCCTTCCTCCCTCCTCCCTCCCCTTCCTCCCTCCTTCCTCCCTCTCCTCCCCTTCCTCCCCCCTTCCTCCCTACCCTGCCTCCCCCCTCCTCCCTCCCCTTCCTCACTCCCCCCTTCCTCCGTCCCCTTCCGCCATTCCCCCTTCCTCCCCCCTTCCTCCCTCCCATTCCTCCCTCCCCCTTCCTCCCCCCCCCCCCTTTCCTCCCCCTTCCTCCCTCCCCTTCCTCCCTCCTTCCTCCCTCTCCTCCCCTTCCTCCCCTTCCTCCCCCCTTTCCTCCCTACCCTGCCTTCCCCCTCCTCCCCTCCCTTCCTCCCTCCCCTTCCTCACTCCCACTTCCTCCTTCCCCTTCCCCCCTTCCTCCCCTTCCTCCCCCTTCCTCACTCCCCCTTCCTTCCCCTCCCTCCCCTCCCTCCCTCACGTCTCCCTCCCTCTCCTCTCCGTCTTCCTCACTCCCCCCTTCCCACTGCCCCCACTCCCTCGACCTCCCCACCCCATTTCCCGACCTGACTTCCGGTTCCGTGTGGTCGAGTAGTGGTGGGTTGGTTGCACGTGGTGGTTTTTAAACATGTTTTTAAACCAAGGAGTAAAAAAGAAAAGAAGATATAAAACAAATGAGAGTCGACTGTTTCGATTGTTGTGTTGGATGATGCCCCACATGGAAACTGGACGCGATGGCCGAGTGGGTAGAGCAACCGCGTCCGGCGCGGCAGGTCGTCGGTTCGATCCCCATCCGTGTGTTATGGCATCGTTACTTGTCGCTTCCAGAGAGCGTATATATATATCTAGGTTATCTGTTCATTACCTTGCCATGGAGCTCCTAGGATAGGCCAACGACTGGGTTTGTTCACTGTCAGGATAATGTGACTGAGTGCGATATCAGGTCATGGTACCGGCAGCACTAAATCTTAGTGGCAGCACTATAAAATCTCCATCAGTGCGCACTATCCCAGGCCGGAGCCTCAGCTCTGAATATGACCTTAGATGTTGCTAGGACGTAAGCCCCCCAATTAGTCACTAACTCCTGTTCACCATGGCTGTAAAAGCGAGGGTTTGTTGTTTGTTTTGGGGAGTTTTCAGTCGCATTGGTGCGCTGAAGGCTGCAAATCTGCAGCACTGAATGGGCACCGCTGAAAACGTGCCATGTGGTCGGGAGTTGGCTGCCAATGGGGTGGGGGTGGGGGTGGGGGTGGGGGTGGGGGGAATAAGGAAAAAGGCAGCCTAATAGGCCAACCACAGCCCTCTGAGAGGGCCGGGGTAGGCTGGGTGGTTGGTGTAGTTTTACGCCCAAGTAAGACCCTAGGCCATACCAGGATGTGCACTGACTTGTTACAGCGCACACTCATGGCAACTTTATAGTGCTGCCCCACTGGGAAATCAGACCACCGGCACCATGACCTGATGTCCCACACAGTCACATTATCCTGACACTGTGCACCCAGTCCCTGTCCTGAGCCGAGCAGCAACAGGTATCTAATTTCTAAGTCATTGGTCTGACTCAACCAGGATCCAAACTTCAGTCCCTCCAGATTCACCGGTATGCACAGTAACTTGAGTAAGTCCGGCCAAGGCCAGAGGAAGAAGTGAAGAGAGGATGGAATTAGTTAGGTAGTGGGTGGGGTTACCTGTTAGTTGTTAGTGAAAATTACTGGTAAGTTGGTTAAAAGGGAGGGGTGTTCTGACGTGCCCCACACCCCTGCCCTCATTACCACCCCTCCACAGCGCCCCCACCCCACCCCGACCCCCACTCCCACTCCTCCCCCAACGCACCCCATCCCACTAACCAGAACACGTGGATCTTTAAGCCTTATAATATTGTATTTTAAGCGAATATTTTATGAATAGTGTGGCTTGTTTTTGCACTAATTTACCATTTTACAATTAAATGTGATCTTTCTGGGTTTTTTTTAACTGCTTTAAAGTGAGGGCTAAATATGCTGACTGGTGCAATAACATTTATGCACCTTTGTTGACTTTTAAATATAGTTGTAATACTCTTAGTCTTAATATGGTTTTGTCTCAGTGTCAAGACACTGGTCTTCAACCATGGTGGTGGTGGTGTGTTTGTGTGTGTGTGGGGGGGGGGGGGGGGGTTGTAGTAGAGGTTGTGGTGATGGGAGGGGGGTGTAGAGGTGGTGGTGTGAGTGGAGGGTGTTCAGGTGGGGTATAGGTGGGGTGTTTAGGTGGTTGTGTAAGCGGAATGTCGTTCTTGCAGATCGTCTATGGGGCGGGTGATGGGATGTGGAGGTAGGAGCGGAGAGGGGGTGATGAGGGGGTGGAGGGTGTGCAGGTGGAGATGGATGAAGGTAAGTGGGTGTGGAAGTGGGAGGGAGGGTGAGGGGTGTGAGGGGGGTGTGGAGGTGGGAGGTGGGAGTTCTGTGTGAATGAATGTGTGTAGAGGTGGGAGGGGGAGAGGGCTGTGAGGGTGAGTGGGTGTGGATGGTGGGAGGGAGAGAGGGGTGGGATGGGTGTGAGGGTGAGGGGGTGTGGAGGTGGGAGGTGGGGGGTGCTCTGTGAATGAAGGTGTCTGGAGGTGGGAGGGGGAGAGGGGCGTGAGGGTGAGGGGGTGTGGAGGTGGGTGTGCTCTGTGAATGAGGGTGTGTGGAGGTGGGAGGGGGAGAGGGGTGTGAGGGTGAGGGGGTGTGGAGGTGGGAGGTGGGGGTGCTCTGTGCTCTGTGAATGAGTGGGTGTGGAGGTGGGAGGTTGGAGTGCCGTGTGAATGGGGGTGTGGAGGTGGGAGAGGGGTGTGCGGCTGAGTGGGTATCGAGGTCGTAGGTGAGAGGGGTGGTGTGTGGATGAGGGGGTGTAGAGGTGGGAGGTGGGAGGGGTGTGTGGTGAGGGGTGTTGAGTTGGGAGAGGGGAGAGTGGGTGAGGGTGTGTGCCGGTGGGAGAGAGAGAGTGGGTGAAGGTGAAGGGGTGTTCAGGTGGCAGGTGGGAGGGTGGGTCAGGGCTGTGGAGGTGGGAGGGGGGACGGGGGTGAAGGTGAGGGCCGTGGAGGTGGGAGGTGAGAGTGGGTGAGGGCATCGATGTGTGGAGGTGGGAGGCGTGTTTGGGTGATGGCTGTGGAGGTTGGAGGTGTGAGGGGTGGGTAGGTGAGGGGTGTGGAGGTGGGAGGGAGGTGGGAGGGAGAGTGGGTGGGGGTAAGGATGTGTGGAGGTGGGAGGGGGAGAGTGGGTGGGGGTAAGGGGGTGTGGAGGTGGGAGGTGGGCTGTCATGTGGGGGGGGGGCATCTTAGTTGAGTTGCTTCTTTGGAGTAATGATGGCAGTGCCGGTATGTTGAGGTCGGTGGGAGGGGGGGGGTGAGTCGGGTGGGGGCGAAGGGTATGGGGGGGGGGGGGTGATTGGGGGAAGCGACCAGTTACTTCCGGTAAGGGAGGACGTGGTGAAATCTCGCATTATCTCGTTCTGCTTATTGGCGGGTGACGAGATGAGCAAGTGTTAGCGCAGCACATTGTTTAAAGCCGCACAGTCCGTATCTACTTTACATTAGTTCAAAGTTACTTTCATTATAAATGGTAAACTTTTGAGATATTTTGAATGCAAACATGGAAAATTAGTTTTGGCAAGCTCTGGCGCCATAGACTTCTGTTAAATTGACTCAGTATTGCCTTCTACGCACAAACAAATGCTTAATAAGTGCATCAGTATCTAAGTTAGATATGTAAAATAAAATCTAGATAATTGGTTTGGTTTTGAAAAATTTGATATTTCATCGGACCATGCAGCTTTAATCAAATATCTCACTGCTGAAGCCTATGGTGTGCAACATTTCGATGTGCACACCAAAAATGATTCCTTTTTATTTTTCAAGTATCTCCATCGTCAACCTTTTAAAATATAAGTTACTCCAAACCAACGTGCGACAGATTATAACGATAGTCATCTAAGAAATATATATTTAAATGGCAGAAGCTCAAAACCACCAGATTATGCCTCTTTAACTGAGTAGAGTGTAGGGGGGGGGGGGGTAAGGGGTGTGGAGGGGGAGACACCATGGCTGCCTAACTAATCCCATCCTCACTTCACTTCTTCCTCTGGTCTTGGCCGGACTTACTGTGCATACTGGTGAATCTGGAGGGACTGAAGTTTGGATCCTGGTCGAGTCAAACCAATGACTTATAAAATAGGTACCTGTTGCTGCTTGGCGCTTGGTGTTATGAGGTCAGGACAGGGACTGGGTGCACAGTGTCAGGATAATGTGACTGTGTGGGACATCACGTCATGGTGCCGGCGGCCTGATTTCCCAGTGGGGCAGCACTATAAAGTCACCATGAGTGTGTGCTGTCACAAGTCGGTACCCGTCCTGGTATGGCCTAGAGTCTTACTTGGGCGTAAAACTACACCAACCACCCAGCCTCCCCCAGCCCTCTCAGAGGACTGTGGTTGGGCTCCCTTTTTCCTTCCTCTGCCCCCCCCCCCCCCCTCACCCTTTCCCCCCAATTTCTCTGACCACTACCCATCAGAAGCCAACTCCCGACCACATGGGACCACTTTCAGTGGTGCCCATTCAGTGCTGCAGATTTGCAGCCTTCAGCGCACCAATGCGACTGAAAACTCCCCCAAAACAAAGCATGGCTCTGACTCAAGGCTTTGTGATTAATTGTCGACCCAGCGTTCCAGAAGTAGGTCAAACATTTGTGGGGCCGACTCAACCGCGATCTGTCGCAGCTCGTCGGTCGTCTGCTGCGACACGACCCCGTCAAACACAGACGTGATAACTCATCGGCAGCCTTTTGCAGCGGGCTTGTTATTTACTGTGAATACACGGCCCTTCTTGATGTCACCTTAGGTGTTGCTAGGACGTAAAGCCCCAACAAACTAACAAACTGTTAGACGAGCACACTTTGGTAGACATTGATATGCATCTGGAGATGAGGTGTCGGTCACCTGTTGTCACTGTCACTGTCACCGTCACTGTCACTATCACCGACAGTGTCACTGTCACTGTCACTATCACCGACAGTGTCACTGTCCCTGTAACTGTTGATGACAGTCTCACTCCCACTGACCATGTCAGTACCTGGTACAACGGGCAGTATCACTGTCACTGTCACTATCACCGACAGTGTCACCAGGTTGGAAAGCTTACCTCGTTTGGGCTATGGTGGTTAAATACCTCATTTGATCCCCGGTTCAATTACCAAGGTTGAATTTTATATAGGATTAATGTGCAGGTTCACAAATATGGTTGTAGCACACTGAGTTTTGGGATGTTTTCATATTGGAATACATCACTAGAAAGCAATAAATTATATCTAATTTCATGGATATTCCTAGGACATTTAGTTGGGACCGGATTGAGTAAATTAACAGTGAATATTAGGAAATAATTCATTAGTTACAACACGTGGCTACAGGCCAGAACTGCCCATCATAGTACTGTCTTGGTATAGCCATGAATCCCAAACAATAGAGGAACCTCCAGCCAACCATGGGGGTATATGCTGGTCTGTGGCCCACTCTTATACTTCCACTTGCCACTGGGGGAGGTCCTGTGAGGACTGTTGTACATCATTTAGACATATTTTGTGCATACCAATATATATATGCATAATAAATAATTAACTGTGATTATGCATCTGATGCATAATCACCGCAAATATGGCTTGTTGTCTTGCTGGTACAACATTAAGAAAAGCCTACCTTAAATATTATTGTATTTGATTTATTTTATTGTTGGTTATCACTTTTTATTTCTATTCATATTATTTAAGGGAAGGCCGGTGCCGGAAGGCCTGCTGCCAGGAGGCCAGTAAGCTATGCTCTTAAATAACACTGTAATTATGCATCTGATGCATAATCCCCATGAATATGGCATATCTTGCTGGTACAGCAACATTAACATTAAACTTACCTTGTATATTATTGCATTTATATTTAATTTATTTTATTGTTGGTTATCACATTTTATTTATATTTATATTATTTGAATTGAGGCCTGGTGCTGGGAGTGTTGGCACCGGGAGGCCGGGAACCCTGGCGCCGGAAGCTGGGATTCCTAGCGCCGATAGGCTGCCATCTCCTCCCACCCGAACCTGAACCCCCTATGCCTATTATAAGTGTCATACATATACCTATGCATACATATACATACATATACATACATATATATACACATATACACATACATACACATAGATATACATACATATACATACATATACATGCATATACATGCATATACATACATATACATACATGTACATACACATACATACATATGCATACATGTACACACATACATACATATACATACATATATATACATATACATACATGTGCATACATATACATACATATACATACATATACATATACATACATATACATACACATATACACATACATACACATAGATATACATACATATACATACATATACATGCATATACATGCATATACATACATATACATACATGTACATACACATACATACATATGCATATATGTACATACATACATACATATACATACATATATATACATATACATACATGTACATACATATACATACATATACATACATATACATACATATACATATACATACATATACACACACATACATACATATGTATACATATAATACATATACATGTATATACATTCATACATACATATACATACATATACATACATATACATACATATACATACATATACATACTTATACATATATATACATATACATATACATACATATACATACATATACATACCCATACATATACATACATATGCATACATATACATACACATATATATACGTATATACATACATAGGCCTGGAACACTAAGCTGCCGGCACCATGACCCGATATCCCACACATTCATATTATCCTGATTCTGCTAATTCTATGACACCCGGCCTCTCAGTGCCATGACACCCAGCCTCTTGGCGCAGTGACACCCAGCCTCTAGGTGCAGTGACACCCGGCCTCTAGGTGCCATGACACCCAGCCTCTCGGTGCCGTGACACCGGCCTCTAGGCACCATGACACCCGGCCTCTCGGCGCCGTGACTCCCGGCCTCTAGGCACCATGACACCCGGCCTCTAGGCACTGTGACACCCGGCCTCTCAGTGCCATGACACCCGGCCTCTAGGCCCCGTGACACCCGGCCTCTAGGCGCCGTGACACCCGGCCTCTAGGCGCCGTGACTCCCGGCCTCTAGGCGCCATGACTCCCGGCCTCTAGGCGCCGTGACACCCAGCCTCTCGGCGCCGTGACACCGGCCTCTCAGCGCCGTGAATCCCAGCCTTTAAGCACCGTGACACCGGCCTCTTGGCGCCGTGACTCCCAGCCTCTCGGTGCCGTGACTCCCAGCCTCTCAGCACCGTGACACCCGGCCTGTCGGCGCCATGACACCCGGCCTCTCAGTGCGATGACACTCGGCCTCTCGGCGCCATGACTCCCGGCCTCTAGGCGCCGTGACACCCGGCCTCTCGGTGCCTTGACACCCGGCCTCTAGGCGCCGTGACACCCGGCCTGTCGGCGCCGTGACACCCGGCCTCTCAGTGCCATGACTCCCGGCCTCTAGGCGCCGTGACACCCGGCCTCTAGGCGCCGTGACACCCGGCCTCTTATTGCCTTGACACCCGGCCTCTAGGCGCCGTGACACCCGGCCTGTCGGCGCCGTGACAGAGGCCTCTCAGTGCCATGACACCCGGCCTCTAGGCGCCGTGACACCCGGCCTGTCGGCGCTGTAACACCCGGCCTCTCAGTGCCATGAAACCCGGCCTCTAGGCGCCGTGACACCCGGCCTGTCGGCGCCGTGACTCTGGCCTCTCGGCGCCGTGACTCCCGGCCTCTAGGCGCCGTGACACCTGGCCTCTAGGCGCCGTGACTCCCAGCCTCTCGGCGCCGTGACACCCGGCCTGTCGGCGCCATGACACCCGGCCTCTCAGTGCTATGACACCCGGCCTCTCGGCGCCGTGACTCCCGGCCTCTCGGCGCTGACACTGGGCCTCCCCTCAAATAATGTGAATAGAAATAAAAAGTGATAACGAACAATAAAATAAATAAAATATAAATAATATGAATAAGCAATGCTTAGGACCGACCCCCCCGATATAACTACAGCAAAGTATTTTATGATTTTTTTTTACTCCACTCGCGGTGTTCGATTTGAAATTCTATCAACTCGGGTGACCCGAATACGGCCATCGTTTCCGCGGAGTAAACTATTAATATTTCATTTGTGCACCCATATTTATGCCAAATTGTTATTTATTTCTTTTAATTTTGAATAAAGTTTTGAATAAGTTTTGAACTGAACGTATCGGCAAATTCTATGGCAGCGGGCATTTGTTTTGATATATTATTAACCAATACCTGACCCCGAATACCGTCAATTGGGCCTGTGGACCTAATGCCTTGACAACCTCGCTACAGAGTAGCGCGGAGGAACATGTACACTGGTCCCAGTGACGTCATCGCACCATATATGGAAGGTCTGTAGCGAGGGACCAGTGTAGTTGTTCTGCAACTTGGCTTGTGCTACTCTGCGGCGGAGCATCATTAAGGCATTAGGCCAATCGCTGTCATCCACCCTGTTTGCTGCGTCCCGAAGCTCGACGAGCGATTTCCGTTTCCGTTTGCTGGATTTTGATTTCTCGAAGAGGAGTTTACAAATGGCGGCGCCCATAGGGGGCTATTTCCGTTTCCGTTTGCTGGATTTTTGTGATTTCATTTCCCACCTCTATGGGTAGGAGTATTGTTTATGACTTATGTGTATATATCTACACGCGTTAGTCTTAAGCCTCCCCAGAGGGTGGGTCGGTATAATAATATTTACGGTAAGTTTTAAAAAAAGTTGCTGTACCAGAAATATAAACCATATTTGTGTTGAGGGCTGGGGAGCAGGAGGGATAGGGCACAGCGGAGAAGGGTGGGGAGGGGAGAGGGGAGGGGGATAGGGGAGGGGGAGGGGAGAGGGAAGAGGGGAGGGGGAAGGTGAGGGGGACGGGGAAGGGTGGAGAGGGAGGGGGGAGTGAGAGGGGAGGGGGTGGAGGGGAACGGGAGATGGGGAGGCGGATAGGGGAGGGGGAGAGGGGAGAGATGGAGAAGGTGAGGGAGGGGAGGGGGATTGAGAGAGGATGGGGAGAGGGGAAAGCAGAGGATGGTGACATTGTTCCAGATGACAAGATCCACTGGCACCCTGGTGGTACCAGATGCCACTCAGTGCCCCAGACTAGGTCAGGAAGCAGCTGCACACAGCTTTTCCCCTTTTTTCTATGTCACTTCCGGGAGACTAATTGCTGTCGGCCTGACCGAGCCGTTCACACTAGATAATCCACGCGTCTTGGAATACACCACAGATTAACAGAGCCAACGCTTGGCTTTTACTGCATAATCCGATTAAAGGATCACCCTTTCTAAAGCAAAACTATACTTTTGTTTGTTGGTAAAACAGTTTATTCATCAGAACATACATTTGTTTTCAGCGCCATGGCACTGGTCTTCCGGCCGTTTACATACTTACCTAGATTGTATCCTACATATCCGAATCATCATACGTATCCCTGTTGGGCAACACTCTAAAGTCGCCATGAGTACGCACACGTATGGTACCCATCTTGATATGATCTAGGATGTTGCTAGGACATAAAACCCCAATAAGCAAATATCCAATCAGGAACCATCTGCGTGCAGGACAACCCAGAATGACTTAACACTGCTTTATTACTAACACCCACATCCCCCCACATCCCCCACCCACATCCCCACACACCTACCCACACATTTCCCCCCCCCCCGTCCCCCACCCACCTCCCCCAACCTACCTTCCACGACCATCCTCCCCCCACCTCCCCCATCCACCTCCCCCAACACACCTCCCCCCACCCACATCCCACCTACCTCCATCCACATCCCCTCCTCACCCACCTCCCCCACCCATCTCCCCTACTTCCCCCAACAACATCCCCCCACCTCCCCCCCCAACCCATCTCCCCCCCCCCCCTCCCCCCCACCCTCTACTCCCCCCCCACACACCCCACCACTCCCCATCTACATCCCCCACATCCCCCACCCCCCTCAATCCCCCCACTCCCCCCCACATCCCCCACCTCCTCTCCGACCCACCTCACCCACCGCACCCATCTCCCCCCACCCCCACCCCCACCATGCGTGCCCCCCCCCCCCCCGCAGTGTAGCTTATAACATAGCACACCTCCCCCACCCATCTCCCCCACCTCCTCCCCGACCCACCTCACCCACCCCCACCAATCTCCCCCCACCTCCCCCACCCACCCTCTAACCCCACATCCCGCCACCCCATCTACATCCCCCCACATCCCCCACCTCCCTCAATCCACCCCGCTCCTCCCCACACATCCCCCACCTCCTCTCCGACCCCCCTCACCCACCCCACCCATCTCCCCTCCCCCACCTCCCCCACCCCCCACACCCACACCCCCACCCTGCGTGTCCCCCCCCCCCCCTCGCAGGGTAGCTTATAACATAGCCCCAAAACTCCAACAACCAACTGACAAAGAACGGACACTGTGGCTGTGTGTGGCTTTGTATACGATGCACTGCGAGCCAGCAATTCATTGGGCGGCCAATATTATCCTGGAGAGGTAGTGTTATCCCATGGCCAGCTCTCCACCCTCTCTACCCGAACAGTTTCATACCTGTATAACATTACCAGGGGCTGGGTGGGTGGGTGAAAGTACCCCGAGGTGAATCTATCCCCTTACACCGGTGCAGTGACATGGTGGTCACGTGACAGCCCACATACCCGCTTTATCTGCCATTTCCCGGGCTCTTCCATCCACATTCCGCCCCCCTGCCGATTTGTCAATTAAATCAGCATATTATTGGGGGGGGGGGGGGGGGGGGGGGGGGTTGCGTCGTAGTAACATCTAAGGTGATATCCAGATGGGCGCTTACTTGTTTGTGTGTTTGAGAGAATGTACTCATGGCGATTTTATAGTGCTGCCCCACTGGGAGACCATATATGCCCTCTGACCCGCTACCACAGTCAGTTATATTATCTTGATATAGCGCCGACTTTATGGTGCTGCCCACTCTGGCACCGTGACCTGCTATCCTACTCAGGCACATTATCCTGTCGTAGCGCCAACTTTATAGTGCTGCTCAACTGCGATACCATATGTTGCTGCTGGCACCATGCCCCGTTATCACACTCAGTCACACTATCCTGAAATAGTGCCAACTTTATACTGCTGCCAAACTGGAATACCATATGTGCTCTCTGGCACATATTATCCTCACATAGCGTCAACTTTATAGTGCAGCACCACTGGGATACCATATGTGCCTGCTAGCAATATGACCCTCTACCGCACTCAGTCACACTATCCTGACATAGTACCAACTTTATAGTGCTTCCCCACTCTGGCACCGTGACCCACTATCCCAATGAGGCACATTATCCTGACAACCAGTCATTGGGCTATCCTAGTAATACTGAGCACCACACAAGGTAGCGACATTTTCAGTTTTGAAAGTCTGGTTTGACTCGGCCTGGGATTGGTGATATGACCTCTTGCATTGAAAGCAGACACTCTACCCGTTCGACCATCCCGTCTGGTTTACACAATATGAGGCGATCACAACAATATCATTACCTGTGCCAACCAGGTGGCATCTTGTCACGGTTCCACCCCCCCACCCCCACCCCATCCCCCACCCACACCCCCACCCCCACCCACCACCCCACCCACCACCCACCCACCTGTTATCCAGGCTAGTGGGTGTGGGTGGTGGGTGGGGGTGGGGGTGTGGGTGGGGGATGGGGTGGGGGTATGACAAATATCTCAAGGTTTTCTCTAGTTGTAGTTGTTTTTGTTGTTGTGTATTTCATATATATTTTTTGATAGATGAAATTTGATTTATTCACCGTACACCATGGCCAAAACATCGGTAGAGCGCATGAGTTTGATTCCCAGTCGAGTCAAACCAATGACTTGCAAAATTGATAATTGTCGCTTCCTAGCCTCGGCATTAAATAGGATAGGACAAGGTCTGGTTAACTCAGTTTCAGGATAACATGACTGAGTGAGATATTGGGTCATGGTGCTGGCAGCCCGATTTCCTAGTGGGGCAGCACCATAAAGTTGCAATGAGTGCAGCCAAGTGTCACAAGTTCGTACCAGTTCTGATATGACCTTAGATGTTGCCAGGACGTAAAACTCCAACAACCAAACCATGTGAAGGGTTCAGGTGCAAAATCAGCATCTGGGATGAAATGAAGCCACGACTGCCATGTTTGAGCTGAAGCTGCCATCATACCGATAATCCAATTTTCTTTTTGCCGCAGAAGCTGGTGAATTGTCTATATAATGGCCTACTCAATATGAAATTGATAGACTTTAACTGGAAAGTGCATCACTAAATTCAATTTTACAGAAAACAGTCTTGAACAGATTTGTCAGTTTTTTCACCTTCATATATATATATATATATATATATATATATATATATATAAATTGGGCTACGACATAGGGGACAACAAAGAGCCATGACGAGGAGTGGTGGAAGCCTACCTTTATTTACCGAGGCCCAACTGGCTGAGCAATAAACCGCCCTAGAAAAAGTTAAAATGGCACTCGTGTAACCCCGACACGCCCTGGCTGGCTAAGTGGTGGTGGCGCCAGGATAGCGCAGCGGGTTCCGGCCCGCAGCAAATAGCACAATAAAAATAGAGCGCTATTAATAAATAGCCGATTAAATGCAAGGATCCTAAGCCCATATAGGATAGAAGCTCCGCCCTTTTATATTCACAGTAATAAATTATATATCACATATATATATATAAATCCTCCAACGCGAGTGATGTTTTCCGGGTATACAGGTACCGGGGAGCGCCGCAGGTGGCGCCACCAGTCATGACATATGAAAGAGGCGGTTGTTTCTTTTGTTTGTTTGTTGTTGTTTTACACCCTAGCACCATCTAAGGTCATATCAGGACAGCATGAACGAGGCAGTACAGTGCATAGTATAATAATAATAATAATAATAAGGAAATAATTCCCTTCCACACTTTTATACTCACATAATGAATTGTACATCACATATATGCACTATATGAATCGCACAATCTGATGGATGCAGCAGATTTTCAAAAGGAAAGCGACCACCTAGATTTGATTCTACATATCCAATTTAGATATCGGTGCACTTATTAAGCATTTGTTATAACCCAAAAGCTTCAGCGATGTCTGACCATACGGGACGGCCGAATGAGTTGAGCATCCGTCCTCTGTTTTGGGAGATTGGGGGATCTGAACCCATGGGTTTGTGGGTCCGAACCCTGGTCGAGTCAAACCAATGACTTAAAAATGTACACTTGTCACTTACTAGCCAGGCACTTGGCATTATTAGGATAGGGCAAGGACTGGCTGGCTCGTTGTCAGGATAATGTGACTGAGTGGGATATCAAGTCATGGTGCTGGTGGCCTGGTCTCCCAGTGGGGCAGTGGCCCTGAGTGCATGCTGTCACAAGTCGGTACCCGTCCTGATATGACCTTAGATGTTGCTAGCACGTAAAACAACAACAAACAAACAAAAATCATCTATGTATCCATCACTTCTAGTGTACAACTATTAGACGAGTACTCCATTACGAACAAAATACTTCAGTCGATGAATAAATTACATTGATTAAAATAAATCAAATAAAAAATTTAAAAAGACACTCCAGTTGCTATGTGCCTCCCACCACACACTCTCCGCTGCGCTGTATTGACCGCGATTCGCTGGTTCCCAACCTCTACCTGTCCTTGTCTTCACCAACCAGCGGCCTGTTAACCTCTACTTCCGGTTGCGGTAATGGTCTCGCGCGTTCCTGAAACCCTCCACTTAGTGAGTTACTCATCTTGTAGTGGGACAGACCGAGTTGGTCGATAACTGAGTGCGTCTGCACTGCATTCTTCTTCAGGGATGAGTGTTGAGGTGTGTGGGGGTGGGGGTGGTGGGATGGGGGTTGGATGTGGAGGGATGCCCTTGGATGGCTGTCTCCTCCAGGTGGGCTGACCTGCATCATGACCTAGTGGAACCCCCACCCCCACCCCCACCCACCACACCCATCCACCCTTCCATCCACCCACCCTCCCACATACCTGTCTGAAGTCCTGGTCACATAGCGGTTAGTGGACGTAGTTGAACGTAGGTGAACGTAGTGGAGGATAACGCGGGTCAAATGTGGTGTAAGTTTGTTAAACTACGTTGAAATAGATTAAGGTACGGCAGGTTTTTGTTGATGAGCCACTGAATGATATGGATAAATATGTTACGGTATGGATGCTAGTACGTTCAACTATGTTCAACTATGTTCAACTACTTTCAACTGCATTAGCCTCCACTACGTTCAATTACGTACAACTATGTCCACTAACGGCTATGTGACCATGGCATGTGAGACGTGGAAAAGCCATAGTTTTGTGCGGGTCAAAGTATGCTCGAGTGTGCTAGAGTACACTAGAGTACTCTAGAGTACATTAAGAGGTACGTTATACTACTTTCAAAATGCGCCTCTAAGGTTGCTCCTTTGAACGTGTCCAAAAATTAAATCGGAGATCACGGCTCACCCACGTTATTACCAAGTTAACATCACGGACAAGTACAAATGCGGGTACGTTCAACTACGTTCAACCACGTTATCCTCAACTACGTTCACCTATGTCCACAAACGGCCATGTGACCAGGTCTTAAGTCACGTGTTTGCTTCCTAATTCCCCTGAATTGTGATTGATATGAAAGCAGCGTTATCTGACGAAATCATTTGCGATCCATGTGCTCGCCAGAGGACAAAGGGTTGATTGGTTGTTGGAGTTTTATGTCCTGGCAACATCTAAGGTCATATCAGGACGGGTACCCACTTGTGACAGTGCACACGTATGGCGACTTTATAGTGTTGCCTCACTGAGAGACCAAGCTGTCAGCACCATGACCTGATATCCCACTCAATCAAATTATCCTGTTCTTGCCCTATCCTATTAATGTTGGGTGCTTGGCTAGGAAGCAACAAGTGTTTATTTTTTAGTTATTGGTTTGACTCGACCAGGATTCGAACCTATAGGTTCGAATCTCATGATCTACCAAGCCAGTGTCGCAGTTTCCGCCGTCCACCAGTTTCTGCGGTACGCATACACTCAAATGCATTGTCAATGGCCGTGAGCAATCTTCATACAGAAAAAGTGAAATATCGCCAAAAGCACACCACCTAGAAACAAATCGCTTGGTACAAATATAGAAAACATCTCTACCAAAAAGATTATATTAAATTTATAAGGTTAGGATTCTTGATTTCTATTAATTTTGAATAAAATTAATGTTTTGCACTGCGCGTACCATCAAACTCAAGTCATTGTCAATGGTTGTGAGCAATCTTCATACAGAAAATACAGAAAAAGTGAACTATCTCTAAAACCACACCACCTAGAAACAAATCGCTTGGTACACATATAGAAAACATCTTTACCTAAAACATTATATGAAATTTATAAGGTTACTGATGATGGTGTTCGATTTTGACGCATGCGCAGAAGCGATGCGTACCGCGGAAACTGGTGGACGGCGGAAACTGCGACACCGAGAGACGGACGCCCAACTCAATCAGCCAACCCGTCTGGTCATCACCTAAAGAGAAATTGATGTATTTTTTAAAGTATGCCTTATAACCTACGTCATACCACCCTCCCATTCCTTGTGTAATGTCAGACAACTACTAATACTTAGGATGGTAAATGCTTTAGTAAATAACTTTCAACTGAGGGCCATAATGATAAATAGAGAATGAAATGTATGTTTAAGTTGCATAGTCCAATGAAGCATAAACTTTTCAAAACCAAAACACTTACCTAGATTTGATTCTACATATTTATCATAGATACTGGTACAGTTGTTAAGCATTTGTTGTCACATAGAAGGGCATGGGGAGTCAATTTAATAGAACCTGTTACTGCATAAAGCTAAGATTCCATATACCGGTATGTGGCATGCGGCATGCGAATGCGAATACAGCAACATATCAAGAAGCATGTAAATGAATAGTGGTACTTCCGAATGCGAAATCGACCGCGAATGCGAATGCGAATGCGGCAAATGGATCGCCCCATGGACCGATCGGTGCGAATGCGAATGCGATTACTGCTGCGTTTGCCATAGAAAACAAAATTGGAGCAAAAAACCCCAAAAATATCATGGGTATTCTTTTTGGTGTGTTTGTATGTTTAACGATCCCCCAGCACAAAAAGTAAACATTGGCTATTGGGGTGGGCATATATTTATGGTGCATATACCACATTCGCATTCGCATGCCACATGCCACATACCGTGTATATGGAATCTTAGCTGTATATGGAATCTTAGCCTATGGCATCAGAGTTTTGGTGTCCTTGCCAAAATTAATTTGGCATGTTGTCACTTCAAATATCTCCAAAGTTAGCCATTTAAACTGCAAGTTACTTCAACCTAAATTAACATAGCTTATAATGATCAATTTAATGTATTTATCTCAGAAAATGACAGAAACTCAAAGCTATCAGACTATGCAACTTTAACACACAAGTAGCCATGGCAACACCAACAAGAGAGGGAGACGCAGTCAGTAAAGAGGGAGGGGGATAGTCCCAATATCAGATTCATCAGACTGGGCAAGTCTCCAGGCATGGCATTATATATCACCATACAGATTGTGTTGCCGATAACATTTGGCTAATTGACTTGAGTTATTCAATTAGCCAACCCACTATCTCTGCATGACAAATAATTAATATGTTGCTATTATTTTCTTTAGGGGGACAGAGGAGTACTCGCCGTGATTATGGCCTATGCTGCCAACACGGAACAAAGAAACCACCAATCAATCATTCAATCAAATCTATCAGAAGAGTAAATATTTATCCACCTGAATATATCACTTGTCAGTGACGAGGCACTGATGTTCTAGTCGTTGATAGTCTTAGTTATTTGGCACAGATATGTGCCGATGGGTGTAACATTAAACACCAACAAACCTATGCGTGACATCCTTGGTCATTCTATTATCGCCCAACCATCACGTCATCTAACGTCAGTGTTGTTGCAGAAGATCACACAAATCAACTAAATTACACAAATTAACAAACCTCTTTTTAACAGCTCCTGCCAGCGAGAACCTGATACGTTTGTGTACCTGTTTGTACAAGTGTCACCCCCTCCACACCCCTCCACCCCCGCCCTTCCATCCCCCCCCCCCCGTCCTTTCCTCTTCTCCTTCCCGCCATTCCCCCTTCTTTCTTACTCCCTTTCCCCGAAAATACCCCCCCCCCCTCCCGCCTTCTTCCCCTCTCCTTCCCATCCATACGACCCCATCCTATCCATCTCCTCCTCTCCCCCCCCCCCACTCCACTCTCCCGCCCCTCTCCTTCTTTCCTCTCTACACACTCTTCGCCCCCCTTTTGCCCCTTCCCTTCCACACACCACTCTCCCTCTTCTCCTTCCATTCCTCCAATACCACTTCCCCTCCTCTCCCCCTCATCCTTTCCCCTCACCCCCCACACCCCCCTCCCCCTCCCTCATCTCCCTCCCCCCTCCGCCCCCCCTCCCCTCCCCCCTTCCCGTTGTCATGGCGGGGTTCAGGGTTGGAAACCGTCCAGGGTTGGCGTCTGGATGCCGCAGCCCAGTTGTACTAACTATTAATCAGCCACGTTGAACTAACATAGTAACAACTAATCAGTCATGTTATACTAACAATTAACCCCCCTCCCGTCGCACTACTAATTAATCAACGCTGTTATATTAACAATTAATCAATCCCGTCATACTAACAATTACTCAACTGACTCCATGTTTTGTTGTTGTTGTAGTGATGCGAATTGTTACAATGACAGCACCCCAGCATCATCTCCCGGTGACTGATGGTGATCCGTATGATATTGATAAACTGTATGTGATGGCTGAATTGGTGAGTGCCGGTAAGAACACCCGACTAGCTTCCCATGTGGGTGATTGCGGGTTTAAACGCTGATGACGCAAACCAATGACATACAAAATTGATACTTGTCGCTGCCTAGTCTGGCAATTGGCACCACTAGGATTGGGCAAGGACTGGTTGGCTTAGTATCAGGATAATATGACTGAGTGGGATAACGGGTCATGGTGCTGGTGGCCTGGTGTTCTCCGGTGGGGCAGCACTATGAAGTCACAATGAGGGTGCACTATGCAAGTTGGTACACATATTCAATGTTGCCAGGATATATAGCCATACAAACAATCTCATGCAGAGGTCTTAAGAGCGACCTCTTGTTGTTATAGACTACATCACGGTTCCGGCTGCGCATGCGCTGAAAACGGCATTGGGAGCAAAGAAAAAGTGTACGGCCATTGAGTTTGTCGATACGCGTAGGGCAAAACTGCCATGTTATTCAAAATAAATAGAAATACATAACAATTTGGCACAAACATGGACGGAAGGATGCAATATAATAATATAATGAATATGTTTAAGGCACAACTCTCCATAATTAAGCATTTTGAGCTAAGAAATATACAATTTCAATCAATTTACAGGCTGATGTTTACATCACCATTGATTAGCCAGAAGTAATTCTTGTTCTAAATATTAAAACATCAAATGTGTCATCAAAAACTTGTTTCAAAGAAATATAAAACCAATATCTGATTAACCCACCCATTTTCTATTTCTACATATGTCATTAACCATAGGATATAAATAAAAACATGAATAAAATATGTAAAACTGACTCTGGCTATGGCTCTAACACTAGCCTGAGCGCTTAGATTTGTCTAAATCAAATTGCACATGGCATAAGATGTGCTGATTATATTGATGTAAATGCAATGCTGGATAAAAGATTAATATCTTAATTTATTATATATATTTTTTTGGTTGGTATTCTATGTTTCAAACAAGAGCTGAGATGAGCTGAAACTAGCACATTTCATAGCTGCACCCAGTGTATTAGCATGTGCCATGTGCTTCTCGTTGGTTTGTTTTGCTCTGACGCATCCCACAATGCACCGCGCCGCTGGAACCGTGATGTAGTCTATTATGATAGGAATAAGAACAACACTGTAAATTGAATACAGAACCCTCACTAGCAGAAACCATTCTAGTTGGTTGGTTGTTGGAGTTTTACATCCTGGCAACATCTAAGGTCATATTAAGATGGGTACCGACTTGTGACAGTTCACACTCATGGTGACTTTATAGTGCTGCCCCACTGGGAAACCAGGCTGCCAACACCATAACCAGATATCCCACACATTTATATTATCCTGACACTGAGCCAACCAGTCCTTGTCCTATCATATTAAGCTGGTGGCCTGGTCTTCTCCAGTAGGGCAGCACTATAAGGTTACCTACCATAAGTGTGCACTGTTACAAGTCGGTACCCATCCTAATATGACCTTCAATGTTGCCAGGATATATATAGCTAAACAAATTATCTCATGCTCAAGTCTTAAGAGCGACCCCTTGTGGTAATGATAATTTAATGGAGAACCCTCACTAGCATAAGCAATTCCATGGCTCTCTTCAATAAAATCATAATTTGACATCACTGCGCATGGGCGACAGAGAACAAGAGAGCAGAAGTGGGAATTACACGGCTTTATTTCCACAACCAATGGCCTCACAGGTAGTTGTATGCAAACAATTATGTGGGCGCACGCAGCTAGTAGCTATTATGGACATGAGAGGGTGATTTTGTTGTTGGTTTGCTGGTTTGCGACAGTTGTTAGTTTTGATTGATTGATTGGTGGTTGCTTTACTCCGTGTCGGCAGCATCGGCCATATTCACGCCGAGAAATGTTTGTATTTTGTTCAAACCATCACTTTTACATGTAAAAGCAGACAATCAATTATGTGCCAATAGACACTCATTAAATTAGAAAGCTCGCAATCATATATTTGTGGTCAAGGGAAACAAATTCCCATAGAAAAAGAAAAGTTTGATTAATAATTGATAGCATTTATTTAGTAAGCTATATGAAGTGGTACAGTCCAGCTGCCCTCTAAAAGGCTAAAATGTTTTCTTGTTTTACTTTAGTAAAAAGGTCATGCATAGTGTCTGGAGTGTAGAATTGTTGGCGCAGGGCCAAAAAATCAACACAACTTAGTAAAATGTGTTTGAGTGTCAGCGGGGACTGACACCCAATACATTCAGGGAGAGGTTCCCCATTGAGCAGAAAAGCATGTGTAAGCCACGAGTGCCAAATACGGCAGCGGCTAAGGACCACTTGGTCCCGCCGACCTCCCGCATGAGTCTGTGGTGGTTTTCCCACAGATGGTTCAATTTCTTTAAGTTTATTAATGTTTTCATACCACTCATGTTGCCATTTGGATTTTATGTGGATGGCTATTAGTGATTTCAGATCAGAGTGAGGGATCAGACACGGTTCAAGATCACAGTTCAGGGCCTTCTTCGCAGCCCGATCAGCTTGTTCGTTTCCTTGTATGCCGGCATGGCCAGGTACCCAGCACAGGTGGATGTCATACCCATCCATTGCCAGTTGGTTCATTTTATAAATGACCGTTGCTAGAATAGGGTGATTAGTTTTCAGTCCAGCAAGAGCTAGGAGGCAAGAGAACGAATCATTGTATATAACATAGTTAGTGTGGTTGGATACCTCGATACACTCCAACGCGAGAAGGAGTGCTCGGGCTTCCACAGTAAAAATCAAGCTCTGATCGGGCAAGCGTATGGCAAATTTTTCCCGTCGGCAGACTGCCGCAACAGCTACCCGGCTTTGGTCTTTCGAACCATCAGTGTATATGGAGAGGTGGTCTGCAAACTGGCCTTGAATCTCTGCATGCAGTCCTTGGTACTCGAGTGGATGTGTCTGAGACTTCCTCAGTTCCGTGAGTCAGAGGATAACCGATGGCTTCCTCAATGACCACGGGGGATGTTGAGGAAGTTGTTAGTTGTTAGTTGCTGTTGTTGAAGTTTCTTGCCAATAATGTTACCCACTCATTCCCCACATTTAGAACTTGTAGGATAGATTATAACCAGAAAATGTTAAATGATGTGTGGTAGGTGAAGCGAATATATACATATAGTCATAAGCATTAAATCACTTAAGGACGTAATGCCCCGGGTCACATACACGTTAGTGGACCTAGTTGAACGTAGTGGAGGCTAACGTGGGTCAAACGTTGTGTAAGTATGTTAAACTACGTTGAAATACGTTAAGGTGTGCCAGGTTTTGGTATGGATAAATAGGTTACTGTATGGATAAATAGGTTACGGTATGGGTAAATAGGTTATGGTACGGATGGCGGTATGTACAACTACGTTCAATGTCCACTAACGGCTATGTGACCAGGGCTTCGTACAAGTATGCTAGAGTACGCTATAGTATGCTATAGTACGCTAGAGTATGCTAGAGTATGCTAGAGTATGCTAGAGTATGCTAGAGTACGCTAGAGTATGCTAGAGTATGCTATAGTACGCTATAGTATGCTAGAGTATCTAGGGTATGCTAGAGTATGCTAGAGTACGCTAGAGTATGTTAGAGTATGCTAGAATATGCTAGAGTATGCTAGAGTATGCTAGCGTATGCTAGAGTATGTTCCCGTCACGGATGGACATTCAGCCCCTAACATAGCGCTCTCTTTGAACATGTCCAACGATTAAATCGGAACTCACGGCCCACCTACATTATTACCAAGGAGAAGTACGGTGGCCGGTAGGTTCAACTACGTTCAACTACATTCAACTACATTCAACTACATTCAACTACATTCAACTACATTCAACTACATTCAACTACATTCAACTACATTCAACTACATTCAACTACATTCAACTACATTCAACTACATTCAACTACATTCAACTACATTCAACTACATTCAACTACATTCAACTACATTCAACTACATTCAACTACATTCAACTACATTCAACTACATTCAACTACATTCAACTAATCCGCAGAGACACGGCCTACCTCCGAGATGGGATCCGCGGTCACCCTCACATCTCCTACCGCCTCAAGGACGCCATCACCACCCTCAAGGACTCCGACGGACTCCATGTTGCCGACTCCGCCCTGAGCCCTCACAAGCCACCATGGGTTTCCATTCCAGTGGAAGCCCGAACCACCAGCCTAGTTTCTGCCAAGGCGGTTTCCACCACCCCAGAACTCCACTCCCTGGCTCTTGAGGCCATAACTCAGGCGAAGGTGGACTTTCCCCTCGCAGGAATAGTCTACACCGATGGCTCCCTTAACCCAACATCAGGTAGAGACGGAGCCGGAGTCTTCATCCCCTTCTCCAACACAAAGAACACCACCAGGGTGTCAGACTTTGCTTCCACTCTTGACACCGAGCTCGCTGCCATTCAATTGGCCCTCGAAGACCTCGACAACTCAAGTGCCATCAGTACCGACTCTCTGGATGGCATCAAAGAGATCGCACGCCCAAATGCCCGACACTCCCTTGCCGATGCGATCCAGATCATAATCTCGACCAGACATCAGGCACACCTCAACACAGTCCTGCTATGGGTCCTCTCGCGCATATAGGACTCTATGGTAATGACCAGGCCGAGTGTGCTGCTCTAGCAGGGGCCAACCGAGCAGAGGTGGAGACAGCCATCCCTCCATCCATCACCAAACTGACCGCCGCCGCTTCTCAAGCCACCACCAAACTCTGGGAACGTGCCACAGAGAAGGAACAAGTATGGAACCTTTATTCAATAAGCTGGCTCTGGGACACCCTGGTCAAAAAGAATATCCCCCATCCAGTCGGCCTTCCTGCTTCTACCCAAGTCGCCGTCAACCGCTTCAGGACTGGCTACCGCCACTGGATTGATGTCCCCAACCTCCAGCGCTGTCCCTGCGGCACTAAGATCTTCAATGTGGCCCACATACTCACCTCATGTAGCGCCGTCGACAGATCTGCCATCAGTGACTTCATGGAGGACTCTGACCGCCAACTCAGCAACAATAGGGCCGCTCTGGATATCCTCTCCAGGATTTCCAAGTCATCCTGGAATGCACTTGCTCGCTTCTACCGCCTGAACGCAGATATCATCAACACTGTCGGTCGCCCGTAACATGACACTGAGGACTAGCAGGCCCCACCTCATTGCCATAGCTGACTTGAGACCACTACCAACTAACCACTAATTTTCACTAACAACTAACAGGTAACCCCACCCACTGCCTAACTAATCCCATCCTCACTTCACTTCTTCCTCTGGCCTTGGCCGGACTTATTGTGCATACCGGTGAATCTGGAGGGACTGAAGTTTGGATCCTCGTCGAGTCAAACCAATGACTTATAAAATAGGTACCTGTTGCTACTCGGCACTTGGCGTTATGAGGTCAGGACAGGGACTGGGTGCACAGTGTCAGGATAATATGACTGTGTGGGACATTAGGTCATGGTGCCGGTGGCCTGATTTCCCAGTGGGGCAGCACTATAAAGTCACCATGAGTGCGTGCAGTCACAAGTCGGTGCACAGCCTAGGGTCTTACTGGGGTGTAAAACTACACCAACCACCCAGCCTCCCCCGGCCCTCTCAGAGGACTGTGCTTGGGCTCTTAGGCTGCCTTTTTCCTCCCTCCTAGCTCCGCCCCCCTCCCCCACCAATTTCTCTGACCACTACCCATCGGAAGCCAACTCCCGACCACATGGGACTGCTTTCAGCGGTGCCCATTCAGTGCTGCAGATTTGCAGCCTTCAGCGCACCAATGCGACTGAAAACTCCCCAAAAACAAAACATTCAACTACGTTAGCCTCCACTACGTTCAACTACATCCACAAACGTGTATCTGACCGGGGCTTCAACCACTTAAATGATTCACAATTCGGAGGAGGGAAGGGGGGGGGGGGGGGGGAGGGCACTGTAGTACTCTGCACTGACCTCTCAGGAAGTTGATTGCATAAAGTTGATATGCAATCAACTTGTTGCGGAGTTGGTGGGGGTGGGGGTGGGGGTGGGGGTGGGGTGGGGGTGTGGGTGGGGTGGGGGTGTGGGTGGGGGTGGGGGTGGGGTGGGGGTGTCCACGTATCCCCGATCGTCTGACAAACACACGCCGCTCGCTGGTTAGGAGGCTCGCTCCGGAATGGCAGGGATGTGGGTTTGGGTCTGGCTCTAGACGGAATGTCTCCCTACGATTCCAACACTCCCAGAACAAGAAGTATGGTGAGAATAATGCAAATACATGTAATAGGAAACCAATAACATGAAACACTAAACGGATAATCGGATGATTTCACTCATCGTCAAATAAAGCATTCGTCATCTTTGAATGAGAATTGAGATTGACAGTTGATGGGTTCTAAACTATGAGGACTGTTACATTAAAGGTTTGTGTTTATTGTGTTATTTTGGAGTCAACTAGTCGATGATTTGTTAGTGACTCGAACAGCCAGGTGTGTGTCGTAAAGCAGAGCTGTCAGCGTCAGGAGGAACCCTGGAGGTAACCCGCATTAATAACTCACCCCCGCCAGTATGTGGGGGTGTGGGGGGGGGGGGGGCACTGTGGTTCTAGGGTATGCTCAGGTGGGTGTGGTGTGGGTGTAGGGTGTGTATGGTCTGTGGTGTTTGGTGTGTGAATGGTGTGTGTACGGATCTGTGTGGTGGGTGTGTGTGGTGGGTGGTGTGTATGGTGTGTGTCTGTGGTGTGTGTGGTGGGTGGTGTGTGGTGTGTGTGGTGTGTGATGTGTGGTGGGTGGTGTGTGTTGTGTGTGTTGTGTGTATGGTGTGTATGGTGGGTGTGGTGGGTGGGTGTGGTGGTTGGTGTGTACTGTGTGGTGGGTGGTGTGGTGGGTGGTGTGTGGTGTGTGTGGTGTGTGTGGTGTGGGGTGTGTGTGGTGTGTGTGGTATCTGTGTGGTGTGTGTTGTGCGGTGTGCATGTGGTGTGTGTGGTATGTGTCAGGTGTGAGTGGTGGGTGGTGGGTGATTGGTGGTGTGGTGTGTGTTGTGTGTATGGTGAGTGTGTTGTGTGTTGTGTGTTGTGTGTTGTGTGTTGTGTGTTGTAAATGTATGGTGGGTGTGGTGGGTGGGGGTGCTGTGTGGTGTGTGTGGTGTGTATGGTGTACGCTTGGTGGGTGGTGTGTGTGGTGTATGCGGGATATGTGTGTGGGGTGGAATGTGTGTGTGGTGTGTGTGGTGTGTGGTGTGTGTTGTGTGTGTTCTGTGCAGTGTGTGTATGGTGGGTGTGGTGTGTGTGGTGTGTGTGGTGTGTGTGGTGGGTGTGGTGGGTGGGGGATGGTGGGTGGTGTGTGGTGTGTGTGTTCTGGGTATGGTGTACGCATGGTGTGTGGTGTGTGTTCTGGGTATGGTGTACGCATGGCGTGTGGTGTATGCGGGATGTGTGTGGGGGTGGAGTGTGTGTGTGGTGTGTGTTCTGTGCGGTGTGTGTATGGTGGGTGTGGTGGGTGTGGTGGATCTGTGTGGTGGGTGGTTGTGGGGGGAGTGGTTGTGTCTGCGTTTCTGGTAGTTGTGATTGTGGTTGTGGTGGGTGTGTGGCTGCAGGAAGGGGCCAATAACCACACTTTGTGTGCTGCTATACTTAGAGCCTGTAGGTAGTGGAATGTTTGGGTGGGGGTGGGGGTGGGGGGTGTCCATGAATCCCCGATCGTCTGACAAACACACGCCGCACGCACTGCACTGTTGTGCGCTGAATACAAATATCCGATCTTGAAGTAGAATAAATAATATTAATAGTCGAAGGCAGCCATAAGGTCAAGTCAAGTCGAACAAATAACTTGGACATTGACACGTGTTGCTACGCAGCCTGGGGTTTGGCGTCAATAGGATTGCGCAATGAATGAAGATCATTTGTTGGCGATTGCAATTTGCCCCGTTTAAAGCGGCCAGCTATCTGCCGCGTGGAAAACAAACAAACTCGGCGATTCGACGCCTAATGCGCCGGCGGCGGAGGCGATTTGTATATTCGGGCGTAATCGATTATTCAACTCGGGTCACTCGAGCCACTGTCGTGGCTTCTGCGCATGCGCGGATTTTCGCACGTTGATTACTTTACATTCGTCGATTCGACACTATTAATATCGCCGCCAATGCGGCGGTAGCCTTAATAACGCTTCGAATTTAGGGTTAATTTAATGAAATTTCACGATTTGAGTATGTAATTCTGTTAAATATGATCGCATTCAATAGATTTCGGCGTAATCGGTCCCTAACACTGCCGGGCACAAGCTGAGAACCAGCGAATCTTGTTACTGTGTGAGCCTGTTGCCGGCACAATTTCAGCCAATCACAGCGGCGATTTGTATATTCGGGCGTAATCGATTATTCAACTCGGGTCACTCGAGCCACTGTCGTGGCTTCTGCGCATGCGCGGATTTTCGCACGTTCTTTACTTTACATTCGTCGATTCGACACTATTAATATCGCCACCAATGCGGCGGTAGCCTTAATAACGCTTCGAATTTAGGGTTAATTTAATGAAATTTCACGATTTGAGTATGTAATTCTGTTAAATATGATCGCATTCAATAGATTTCGGCGTAAAACATTGCCGCTGGCGTTATGCTTCTGCGCATGCGCGGATTTTCGCACGTTGCGGCGATCACTGCTATTTGTTTTGTTTACACTCGGCGATTCGACGTAGATCGAGCTGCTACGTTAATATCGCTTGGAATTTAAGGTTAATTTAATTAAATTTCATTATTTTAGTATGTAATTCTGTTAAATATGATCGCATTCAATAGATTTTGGCGTAATCGGTCCCTAACACTGCCGGGCACAAGCTGAGAACCAGCAAACTTGTTACTGTGTGAGCCTGTTGCCGGCACAATTTCAGCCAATCACAGCGCAGCTTTTGCATTGCAAATGGCCGCTGCCTATGGGGGCGGCCATTTTGGAGACAACCAACTGGCTTTGCAGTTCAGATTAGCACTGCCCTGGTCCCCTACTCTCCCCACACATACTTGGTTCAATTAAACATAAAAACTAAACAAGGTTGTGCTTGGAGAGCATTTGTCGGAGTACGTTCCCGTCGGCAGCGACCTATATCTGGTCCCTTTAAGCAATGCACGTAGCACACATGTCTGCCAGCTGGATCTTATCAAAGAGAGACAGAGAGACAGAGAGAGAGACAGAGAGAGACAGAGAGACAGATGGAGAGACAGAGAGACAGAGAGAGACAGGGAGACAGAGAGAGACCCAGAAAGACAGAGAGAGACAGAGAGCCAAAGAGAGACAGAGAGAAATAGAGAGACACCGAGACACAGAGAGACACAGAGAGACACAGAAAGACACATGGAGACACAGAGAGACACAGGGAGACACAGAGAGACACAGAGAGACACCGAGAGATGCAGAGAGATACAGAGAAACACAGAGAAACACAGAGACAGATGGACAAAGAGAGACAGAGAGACAGAGAGAGGCAGAGAAAGATGGAGAGAGACAGATACAGAGAGAAACAAAAAAACCAGAGAGAGGCAGAGAGCGAGTCAGAGAGATACAGAGAGGCAGAGAGACAGAGAGATACAGAGGGAGACAGAGGAGACACAGAGAGACAGAGGGAGACAGAGAGACACAGAGAGACACAGAGAGACATAGAGAGAGACAGGGACATACTGAGAGAGACAGAGAGAGAAACAGAGACACAGAGAGACACAGACAGACACGGAGAGACACAGAGAGACAGAGACAGAGAGAGCCATATATATAGAACAGAGATAGTGAGAGACAGAGACACAGAGACAAATGGACGAGACAGAGAGAGGAGAATCGTTATCGTAATGATAACAATAATATAGCGACAATAATAATCATCATCGTCATCACCACCATCATAATCACTACCATCATCATCGTCACCATCATCGTCACCATCATCGTAATCACTTATCATCATACATGATATTTGATTTGAGATGTAATTGACTAGTTGGATTGCAAACAGCTGTCTCCATAGTTACGGCACTAACTTGTTACGTGACGTAGAGGGAGGTAGACACGGGTTCATGAATAGCATCACGTGCCAGTGTTGAGATAATTCACAGCGCCCCCTACATTGACTATCAGAAGCTGAATATTTCAATGCATTCCAATTTTGGGGGATTTATTTCTTCTTCTTTTCTCTCCGACCCTCTCAATGAAGAAAATCTGTTGTAACTTGAGAGTGCGATGGCCCTGGATGGCGGGAGTCTTGGCCATAAGGAACCAGGTTCGTTCTTGGAACGCTGTCATGTGAGATATAAAGGGGCTGTCACATTACGGCGTATGGCGGGAGCGTATTGAAATAAGGGCCTTCTATAAAGTAGGTCACGGGAAAATGTGGGGGGAGGGGCCGGGGGGGGTGTTAATCATATCAAGGATTTGATATATAAGGATGGCAAAGCGAGGCTGTTTGAGGCTCTCCCAGTATGCAATCTGAAAATATGCCGCCATATTGGAAGCGTGATAATGAGCGAT
This sequence comes from Branchipolynoe longqiensis, assembly GCA_030323885.1. Taxonomy (NCBI): domain Eukaryota; kingdom Metazoa; phylum Annelida; class Polychaeta; order Phyllodocida; family Polynoidae; genus Branchipolynoe; species Branchipolynoe longqiensis. The sequence continues at coordinate 151,187,677 of CM059187.1, read as the reverse complement.
GATAGGGGCAACCTAAAATCTTTACTTATGGGGGGTTCGGGGGGGGGGTGATCATTTACCTTTAAATTTGGATAGTCCGATGGTTTTGAGTTTCTGTCATTTTTCTGAGATACATATATTGAATTGATTGCTGTAATGCATCTCACTTTAATTTGAATTGACTTTCATTTTAAATGGCTAACTTTTGAGATATTTGAAGTGCAAACATGCAAATTTAATTTTGGCAAACATGCCAAAATTCTGATACCATATACTTATATAGTAACAGGTTGTGTTAAATTGACTCAGTATGCCCTTCTGTGTAGAAACAAATGCTTAATAAGTGCAGCGGTATCTAAGTTTGATATGTAGAATCAAAATTAGGTGAGTGTTTTTGCTTTGAAAATTTGATGTTTCATCGGACTATGCAGCTCTAAGTGATGTCCAATACTAAAACTAACCACATGAAAAGGTAAACAATTGCTGCCACTACTTCTCTATAAAACAATTTTCTAGACCCACCTCGGAGGTGTTTTTTGGGGTGTTTATTTTGGTACATTAGTTGATTTAATGGGGAGGGGGGATTTCAGTCGCGGACTATCGCCCCTGCTAGTTAAGCTAGTGAGATCTGTTGGCAGAATCTAGAACTATTCTAGTTGGCTACATTCCCCGAGTGCCTATGATTTCACATGCTATATCTCCATAAAGAATGCTTTGACAAATAATAAAATGTTTGATTATATTCAGGTATTCATATTGCAACAAGATTCAAGCTCTTATCCTTGTAATATATCTTTTAAAAAAGACAAATATATTTCTTCTGGAATTTCACCACCGCTCTCTTCATGTATCTTCCAGGTAAGCTAGTGACATCTGTTGGCAGAATCTGGAACTACTCTAGTTGGGTGGTTTCCAGATTAACTGGCAGGGTCTATTGGTCTTCCTCATTCCACTGTTCCTTTCCATATCCTGATAATGCCGAATGCCAGGCTAGGTAGTGACAAGTATAAATTGTTAAGTCATCAGTTTGACTCAGCCAGGGTTCGAACCCGCACGGTTCGAAACCCATGACCTACCAGAACGGGAGGCGGGCGTACAACGCATTCGGTTTGTGGTCTATTTGTTGGCGCCACCTAAGGTCATATCAGGACGGGTACCGACTTGTCACAGTGCACACTCATTGTGGCTTTATAGTGCTGCCCCACTGGGAGACAGCCCATATTGCTCACACCATGACTAGATATCCCACTCAGTCACATTATCCTGATACTGAGCAAACCAGTCCTTGCAGATCAGGATTTCCAGACGAATTGTCGCCTAGTGTGAGGTGGCCTTTGAGGGACATGCATATATACATAGAGCATGTTGCCTTGGTGATGGGTTGAGGGAGAATTATCTATTGTAGCATGACATACTTTGCGCATGTCCATTACAAATATCAGAGATGAGAATGATCTATTTTAGCATGACACACTTTGCACATGTCCCTTATGAGTATCAGAGATGAGAATGATCTATTTTAGCATGATATACTTTGCATATGTCCCTTACGAGTATCAGAGATGAGAATGACCTATTTTAGCATGACCTATTTTAGCATGACATACTTTGCGCATGTCCCTTACGAGTATCAGAGATGAGAATGATCTATTTTAGCGTGACATACTTTGCGCATGTCCCTTACGAGTATCAAAAATGCACTCTTTCCAAACACCCACCCCTTACCACACCCAGATACCCACACCCATACATCCACACACACACACACACACACACACTGCGCGCTGGTCACGTGGTGCGTGAGGATGTCTCTATGGTTACAGAGATGTGTTTTTCTGGCCGTCTTCCGGGCGCTCAGCTGGTGGTTTAGTCACATCCGGTTATGATGGATGTGGCCGACAGGGGGCGACACCAGCCAGGGTGGCTGACATTCCACCGTGTGTGAGTAGCGTTAGCCCTAAAACCCTAATGATGACGTCACGGCGCCCGGCACCCGACGCCCGGTGTAGTAAGTTCAAAACACTACCCCCACAAAAACACTCATCATCATCATCATCTTGCTGTCAGTCATGATGCGACAAAGACTGCTTTCATTACTTGATTGCCTCTCTCCATTTACATTTCATGAAAGCTGCCTGCAAAAGTGTTGAAGTGCTGCTGGCTTTTGCAAGTTACCAGCGGCACTCTCTCGGGGAGCAAATAGAGGTTTCACATCGGCAAGAACATGTCAAGACAGGCGCAAAACTATTTGTCCCTGCAGTGGCTGGTCGGGAGATGTTGGGAGTTCCATACATCAACCGCCCTTAATGCTGCCACATGGTTTTCTGTTTAGGGTTTGCTCCCTTAGCCTTCGGTTCTGTCAAGAACCTGTACCACAAGGCAGTGGTTTACAACTCTGCAAGGCAGGGGCGTCAAACTCCCTGAGGTATTGCAATACCTGCAATACCTGCATACCTACTATGGTAGTGTTTTCAACCTAGTTGAAGGTAGGTTCAAAACACTACTGTGGTCACGCTCAAAACACTATCCTTAAGTTCAAGACACTATCCTTAAGTTCAGGACACTATCCTTAAGTTCAGGACACTACCTTTAAGTTAAAAACACTACTCTAATTGTTTTAATATAATTGCTGCATAGTCATTGTCATTTGTGGGGTGGGGGAGTATGCCGTAGGGTGGGGCAGTCTTCAGTAAGGTGGTGTAGTATGCAGTAGGGTGGAGAAGAGTGCAGTAGGGTGGGATAGTGTGCAGCGTATACTACTAATATGTGCTTCAAACACGCAGCACCATCAGCGTATACTAATATGTGCTAAAATCGCTGCAGCACCATCAGCGTAACCTGGTCCAGACGCCGCAGTGCTAACAGCATATGCTACTAGTACGTGTGTCCTGATTTGACCTTAGATGTTGCCAGGAGATAAAACTCCCAACAACCAAAGCAATTAGTACGCGCTTCAAACACCACAGCATGGTCAGCGTATACCAATATGTACCAGTAGGTTACATTTTGTGCCATGTTATGATAGTGTTTTGAACTTGGGTAGTGTTTTGGACGTATATACTGGTAGTGCTTTGAACTTAACAGTAGTGTTTTCAACTTAGGTTCAAAACACTACCGCAGTGTTTTCAACGTCCTATACCGGCACCCGGACGTGGTGGCCGAGTTGGTAAAGCAAGCCTCGCCTGTGGGAGATCGGGAGTTCGGTTCCCAGTCGAGTCAAACTAATGACTTATAAAATTGATAAATGTCACTTCCTAATAGGATAGGGCAAGGACTGGTTAGCTCAGTGTCAGGATAATGTGACTGAGTGGGGTATTAGGTCATGGTGCTGGCTGACTGATTTCCGAGTGGGGCAGCACTATAAAGTCGTCATAAGTGCAAACTATCACAAGTCGGTACCCGTCCTGATATGACCTTAGATGTTGCCAGAACGTAAAACCCACAACCCGCCACCCGCCACAGGAGAAGAAGCATGAGGAGGCGAAGATGAAGAGGAAGGAGAAGAAGAAACGGAAGAAGAATGAGAAGGCGGAGGAGAGAAAGAGAACTATTTAACAGTTTTGTTGTTGTACATTGTTGATTAAGCTGGGGGAATTTCAATCGTGAACAATTGGTCTTCCTAATCCCACTGCTTCTTGTCCTATCCTAGTAATGCCGAACACCAGGCTAGGTGGTGACGAGTATACATTTTTAAGTCATTGGCTTCACTCGGCCAGGTTTTGAATCACACAACTTACCGCAATGTTAAAGTTGCATAGTTCGATGCTTTTGAATTTCAGATTTTTTTTTTAGATGAATACATTATGCTAATCATTATAGTCTACTTTAGTTTAGCGTGAAGTAACTTTTATTTTAAATGGCAAACTTTGGAGATATTTGACATCAAAAGATGACAAATTAATTTTGGCAAGCACGCCGAAACTCTGGCGGCATAGATTTTAGTAGTAACAGTTTCTATTAAATTGACTTATTAAGACCTGCTATGCAGCACAACATGCTTAATAAGTGCCCCAGTATCTAAGTTGAATATGTAGAATTAAGTCTAGATAAGTGTTTTTGTTTTTTTAATTTAATGTTTTCATTGGACTATGCAACTTTAAGCGGGCACTCAACTCATTCAGCCATCCCATTAGGAATGTATATTGTGTGCGTGCTGAGGTTGAGTAGGCAGGAGCAATAGATTGAGTCCAGACTCCAGCACTCGATGACTGAGGAGAGTGCTGGGGAGCAGGAGGGATATTCCGAGCTATAATACTCCTATAACTCTTATACAGAATATATGCACATATATAGCTACAAGAGTCCACTAGATCGAAAGTGCATGCCTGCAACCAGTGTGCCGCAGATCCATCAGCACGGTGTCGCGGCAGGTCACGTGGGGTCATTAGGGACCAATCAGCTGACTCTACTTCCGGCCCGATGGATGCGCTTTACCAACACTTCTACGTTCTAATCACCAACCGGAAAGGCTTGGACAGACCAGTTCTTTCATGTAACATTGGTATCGGGTTATGTAACTTTAATATGATTGTGTATTATGTGGTTAGATTACAAATGATGGGAGATGTGAGGAAGAAATTAAAAGAAGGATAACAATAGCCCGAACAACATTCTCCAAAATGTATAGGTGTTAACATCAAGTAAGAAAACAAGGAAGACGAATTCTTCAGTGATATGTGAGTTCTACTCTAATGAATTGGGGGCAGAGACATGGACAATCTCAGAAGAAAAATTGTACAAACGTTTACCGCAATTGAATGGTGACTTATCGAGGATGATTGACAATATCATGGACAACAGAAGAACACCAACAAAGAAGTTCTCCAGAAAAATTAAAAATAAAAAAGCTTTGTTTGCCACTATAATACAGACAAAGAAACTTAATTAATTAGGCCACATCATTCGTCAGAGATATATCAATATAACCGTACATTGATGAAGGAAGGTGAATGGCAGCAGAGGTAGAGGAGACCAAGAAATCGTGGATAACCAAATATTCACAGTGGACAGCTGAATTATTCACAGTCTATCAGAACAGCACAACATCAGGATAAGTGGAGAACCATTGCATCCAACCCTCGACTAGAGGATGGAACTATTGATTGATTGATTATGTGGTTGGGTTTAAACAATTTTTAATTTGCTGTTTTTGGGGATAAATATCTCATTCATCTGAATACATATTTTGTCAGCACCGAGGCACTGGTCTTCCAAACATTGAAGTGATCACATTAGGGTTGTACATGGTGATCAGGAAGTGGAATGTGCTGCATTGTGTGCAGCACACCCCATTCTGAACATTAAAAGTGGGAGAGAAGCCTATCGTGTATCTGTGTATAGTGTGCAGCGTAGGTACTCAACATAGTGTGCAGCGTAGGTACTCAACATAGTGTGCAGCGTAGGTACTCAACATAGTGTGCAGCGTAGGTACTCAACATAGTGTGCAGCGTAGGTACTCAACATAGTGCCAGGTATTTGCATCAAGACACGGTGGTGTGCAGTGAAGTACACAAGTGGTTAAATCACATGCTGTGGTTATATATCAGTTAGATCAAACACCCACCCCTGCTGATTTGTTGGTACAACCTTTCTCGACGGGGCGGTAAGGATGCTGGTAGACAAGGACGCCGTGGTCCATTCCCTGATTCCACCAGGGGGAGTGACAGCGGGGGGAAGGGGGGACGGGGGATGGAGGTAGGTGGGAGGGGACGGGGAGCGGGAGGGGAAGTCGTAGAGCGAGAAGCCGTGGTCACATTCCACCAGGGGAAAGTGATAGCTGGGGGGACGGGAGAGGGTGGTAGGGGGGAGGGGAGGGGGAGGTGGATCGAGAGGGGGTACTGGTTGGATTTCCAGTCATAACGACCATTTGATTGATTTTACTACCCGAGCTGGTTTGGTAGGTGTCCTGTGAGTGTGGGGAGGGGAGGTGGAAGGGGATGGAGGGGTAAGGGGAGGAGGGGGGAGGAGGAGGGGGGGGGAGGAGAGCGAGAGGAGTTGAATGTGGGGATGGGACAAGGGTGTGGAAGGGGAAGGGAGGAAGTGGACCGAGGCGCTGGGCGAAGGAGCAGGGGAGAGGGGCGATGAGGGGGAGAGGGGATGGTAGGGAAAGGTGGGGCGGGTAGAGGGGCGTGGGGAGGAGGGGGAAGGCACGTGGTAGGGGCTGAGGGATCAGGGGAGGGGAGCGGGGGAGGGGGAGAAGGGCCGGGGATGGGAGAGGGGCGGGGAGAGGGGAAGAGGGGCGGGGATAGGAGGGACTCTGCATAAAGGAAGAGAAAACCACACTTTCTTTGGTACATTTGTTACATAATCCGATAGTGGTGAGATTCAGCCATTAAACAAGTTATTTTTAGATCAATATATTAGATTGATCGCTGTGATCTACTTCAGTTTAGTTGGAATTAACTTTCATAACGAATGGATCTTTGGAAATGTTTGAGGTGAAACAATGCAACATTACTTTTGGCATATACTAGATAATATAGGCTTCATCAGTAATAGGTTATATTGAATTGATATAGCATTCCTTTCCATGTGGTAACAATGTTTTTCTTGTGGGACTATCAGGTGTTACTGGTACGTAGATAGGTCACCATGGCAACACCTCCCGTAGCTAGACACTCCAAGTGAGCTGGGAGGCTCAGCCCGGCCACCTCGCTGAAGGTCAAAGGTCAAGACCCTGGAGGTGAGTGGTGAACACCTGGAGAAGACCTGGGGCAGGTGGGCGTAATGGATATGGGCGTGATAACACGGTGCAGGAGGAGTATGGGGTGCAATAACATGGGTTATAATGGGGTATAATAACATGAGTACTAATGGGGTGTAATAACATGAGCACTAATGGGGTGCACTAACACGAGTACTAATGGGGTGAAGCAACACAAGTACTAATGGGGTGTAATAACACAAGTACTAATGGGGTGCAATAACATGGGTTATAATGGGGTATAATAACATGAGTACTAATGGGGTGTAATAAGACGAGTACAGATAAGGTGTAATAACATGAGTACTAATGGGGTGTAATAACACGAGGTGCAGGAGCAGTATGGGCACAAAAACATGGGTTTTAATGAGGTATAATAACATGAGTACTAATGGGGTGTAATAACTCGAGTACTAATGGGGTGTAATAACATGAGTACTAATGGGGTGTAATAACACGGGTGCAGGAGGAGTATGGGGTGCAATAACATGGGTTATAATGGGGTATAATAACATGAGTACTAATGGGGTGTAATAACAAGAGTACTAATGGGGTGTAATAACAGAAATACTAATGGGGTGTAATAACACGGGTACAAGAGGAATGTGGGTTGTAATAACAGGAGTACTAATGGGGTGTAATAACAGAAATACTAATGGGGTGTAATAACATGAGTACTAATGGGGTGTAATAACAAGAGTACTAATGGGGTGTAATAACAGAAATACTAATGGGGTGTAATAACACAGGTACAAGAGGAATGTGGGGTGTAATAACAGGAGTACTAATGGGGTGTAATAACAGGAGTACTAATGGGGTGTAATAACATGAGTACTAATGGGGTATAATAACATGAGTACTAATGTAGTGTAATAACACAAATACTGATGGGGTGTAATGATATGAGGGTGCAGGAGGATTGGGGGGTGTAATAACATGAGTACTAATGGGGTTTAATAACCAGAGTACTAATGGAGTTTAACAACCGATCTAGGACCATGAGGTGTCGTATACATCCGATACAAACTTATAGCCCACCAAGTCAGTCGAGGATAAATAACAGCAACACCTCGTCAGTCTCTGGGAGGATAATCACTCAGATCTACAAGGTGTCATAAACGTACTAATACAAGATTATTGCCTGCTGGATCAGGAACGGAGAGGCTTTGATTCAATTGTAGCAAAATGTTTGTTTAGAAGTGAATACTGCAGGTTAAAAAAGCAAACAAAAAACCCCCCCAAAAAACATGTATTTATATGCTGTATAAGAATTATCAGGTGAAAAAGCTGCATGCCTTCATGATGCGACATCTGTGCTCAATCATGAGGCTAACCTGGAAGGACAAAGTGACAAATAAGGAAATACTCGAACGGACGGGGCTGCCCTCTATGGAAGATCTTCTGATCAAAAAGAATCTCCGGTGGACTGGATACCTCGTGAGGATGTCTTCAGACAGGCTACCAAAGCAGATCGTCTACTCTCAACTGTCTTCTGGTTACAGAAAGAGAGGGCGCCCTTGTCTCCGGTTCAAGGATACCATCAAGAGAAACCTGAAGCTGAGAGACATTAAGACCGACTCATGGACATCACTCTCACATCAGAGAGCTAAATGGAGAGCGGCAGTCAAGTAATGAAAGCAGTCTTTGTCGCATCATGACCGACAGCATGATGATGATCATGATAAGAATTATACAAGTATAATAGCCCGGAATATCCCTCCTGCTGAGCAGCACTCCCCCAGTCATCGACTGCTGGAGTCTGGGACTAGTCATCTGCTGCTCCAGCCTAGTGAACCTCAGCTCCCTTCGTGGTGCCACTATCCGCTTCACATTCTAACCGCCACTCACTGTACTAACTACATTCAACATTTCCAGTGAACGATGAACATCAGCTATATTTGAAAATTTCAGCTTGAATCTTTTTTTAAAAACATTGCGACAAGGTGATTTTCATAGATAGGCCAATATCACATTGCAAACACCAATCCTTCTCCGATCACTGAAGTTAAGCAATATTGAGCGTTGTCAGTACTTGGACGTGTGCCCACCTGGAAATATGAGGCGCATTAGACATTCTGATTCAGGCTTATTAGTCTTGCAAATCAGGAGTCAATAAGTAAGGCACACGAAACGGAAAGAAACCAAGCAAAGTCTGTTGATATCCGGCAAAGTCCGCTTTGTGTCCATTGCATATCCGTTGATATCCATTGATATCCGGGCCATTGCATTAAAAGTTTTGAACATGCACAAAACTTGCAACGGATGCTGCTGGATTGACATCTATGGTTCTTGTCCGGTTTGAGTTTGTTTCATCCCTTGGCTATCCGTTCATGTCCGTTTCATGACCGTTTCATGTCCGTTTCATGACCGTTTCATGTCCGTTTCATGTCCGTTCGTCCGGCGGCCTTTGACCCGATACCGCAACACTTTGACATATCTTAATACATTTTGATACTTATGATGCCCGAACACCACCGGACTAGACAATTTTGTCCGTTGGTCAATCCGGCGAGGTGTGACAGGGGCTTAAGCATTATTGACGGAAGTTGTACAGCTCAAATGAGAAGACGCAGGTTATACTTGATGTATGGATCAAATTTGATTTAGCAGATTTATTAGGTGCACACCGAGCTTCATAGACAGGTCGGCGGGGATAGGATGGTGACATCAGGGAGCCTCGGTGGTGTAATGGTTAGCACACTGGCCCGGAATGCAAGAGATATGGGTTCGTTTCCCACTCTAGGCATAATATTTCCCATTTGCATCACCCCCCATGACACTGGAGCCGTGACCAGGATCATGTAGAAGCTACATGCTGTGTGGTTGCTGAGTCTACCATGTGTGTATATGTGGGTGCGTTGCCTGTGTATATGTAATCGTAAGCATTAAAACGACTTATGGACGTAAACCATTTAAAAGACTTACAATTCCAGGGGGACGAGTGTAGTAGTCTGCACTGACCTCTCAGGCAAGGAGCTGCATAGACAGGTAGGTGTGGATAGGGTGATGATATCAGGCAGCCTAGGTGGTGTAATTGTTAGCACCCTGGCCCGGAATGTAAGAGATGTGGGTTCGATTCCCGCTCTAGGTGCAATATTTTCCATTTTCATCACGCCCATGACAGGTGCATGGAGATTCAACTTCTAAATTTGCATAATCCGGTGATTTTAAATTTCTGTCATTTAAAAAAAAAGGAAACATATATTATTAGATCGATCATTGTAATGAATTCTACTGTAAGTTGGAGTGACATTAATTAAATTTGGCTAATTTTAGAGATATTTGAAGGGTACATACGAAAAACACCAACTATGCCATTCCGGTGTCGCAGTTTCTGCCATCCACAAGTTTCCGCGGTACGCCTAGACTCAAATGCATTGTCAATGGCCGTGAGCAATCTTCATATAGAAAAAGTGAAATATGTCTAAGACCACCCCACCTAGAAACAAATCACTTGGTACACATATAGAAAACATCTTTACCAAAAAGATTATATTAGATTTATAAGGTTAGGGTTCTTGATTTCTATTAATTTTGAATAAAACTAATGTTTTGCACTGCGCGTACCATCAAACTCAAGGCATTGTGAATGGTCGTGAGCAATCTTCATACAGAAAATACAGAAAAAGTGAAATATCTCTAAAAGCACAGCACCTAGAAACAAATTGCTTGGTGCACATACAGAAAACATCTTTACCAAAAACATTATGTGCATTATAATAACAATTATAATAATATAAAATAACGAAGCATAAGGTTCTCCTTGTATATATTATTACGACTGTATTTCACTACTTATGTGAGTCGGGCTGCAACCCTAACCGGTGCGCTCGAATGGGGCGCCACCTGTACTGCGCCGGAATTGTATTCACTTCTCCTACGCTTTTCTTTTGAGTCGGACGTGTGTTGGCAGAGCGTACATCATGTATTGTGATTTGTGTGGTGCGTCACACAGGACTGATAGGTGTAAAAAGAAAAAAGGTAAAAAGGGGAAGAAAAGTTTGTCGACAAGAGTAACAAGGGCTACTGTTCGACAAACAGAAGAAAACCTGCAGCAAGAGTCAAGAGATAGCTCGGTTGAGGTGGTGGACAGAATGTCATCACTCACATTAGAGGAGCAGGAAACATCCATATTGAAAGAGATAAATGATATGGAGTTGGAAGAGCGTGTAATGGAGCTGAAGGAGCGACAAACACAAATGAGAAGGAAGCGAGAAGACCGGCAACGAGGAAAAGAGAGGCTGGAAGGAGAAGAGTCGCCAGTGCAGATGCGGCGCCGGTGCGGTTGGTCAGTGACGAACATTCGACCTATGGATTCGCAAGGCCGCGGCATAGGTCGCAAACACGCAGACGGTGACGAACACCTTCTGACTCCAGAAGCCGGAGCAGTAGCAGCACAAGACGTCTGCGAAGCAAGTGGAGCCTGAGAAGATTTGCTACCCTAGGGAAAGAAGTTAAAAAACTGAACTGTTATGAGCTAGTAACGGCTTCCATTAGGTGGTGTTTAGACATACAAGGCTTAACTGTAGCAGACTTGCGGGCTTTCTTAGAGCATATATGTTTCATGACTTCGAGGGCTAGACAGAATGACTTTGTGGACTCGACTCATGTCGAGTACGACAAGGACATAAGAAAGCTGGCAGAGGTTGAGGGGTTTGCAGCTTTTGGTAGCAGAAACACGGGCTTGTGTATGTTTCATTATGGCATGCACAATATGCGGCTGAAGAAGCAGGCGAGTAATGTTCGTAAAAATACTGCGTACACCAAGGAAGGAAAGTCAGGCTGTTTCAAATGGAATAGAGAGGGCGGCTGTGGTAGAAGCGAAGAAAATTGTAATTTTGGCCACTGGTGTTTAAAGTGCGGCAGTAAAAGTCATAAGAAAAATAACTGTTTTAAAGACTGACAAGGTAATACGCATGTTAGGAAAATACTGCCAAATATATTTCCGAATTGCGACGATGGTAATGTTAGTGTTCTCAATAAGAAGGGAGGACACTTGGACCAGCATACCAAGTGCGAAGTATTACAGTATAGTCATGTGACAAAACGGTCATGACCCACAAGTGTTAGGAATGTTACATGTGCGGACGCGGCAAAGCAAGGTGCGGCAGCGCCTATTGAGAGTAAAGGGCAATTAATGGGCAAGGCTCAATGTAGGCCTAGGTGTGTAAGCCAAGTTAACAAGATACTGTTGGGTAATGACAATAAAATAATTGAAAGTGCTGCAAGTGGTATACATACACAGAAAGAGGCTCAACAGGGCAAAACAGTTCAGCAAGTAGGTAAAAGTACAATTGTTGAGGCAAATGAGTCGGTGGTGCATAGTCAAGTTAGCAGAATATGGCAGTCTTGGATTAATCATGATAGCTGTAGTAGAGACGACATGTTGTACGTCAAAACAGTCAGAGAAGAATACAATTGTTGGGATTTTTTTATTAGAGAATTCCCTTGTGCGAAGCCAGTAGTAGTTAGAGTCACTATTAACTGTGTGAACGGTATTTGTGGATGTAAACATTTCATAGCAGGCAATTTAATGCAATTGAAGCCGTGTCGGTTTATAAGTGAGTTGTTCCTGAGGGGAGATACTGACCCAGATTGGGTATATGTCTTGTGGGGAGTGGTTTTCGGGTTCCACGTGACTAATATTGACTGCCCTGTAGAATACAATCCTAAATTCAAGAAGATTCGGAATAAATTGTATAAAGACATTATAACCGAGAAGTTACTATTAGAATTGAGTCAGGATATGATTACCCGCGCTGATAGCACTCCTCAGTGCGTGCATAATATTTTTTGTATTCCTAAGGAGGTCGGCGGAAGAGGTATAGTAGATTGTAGCAGACCTAAAGATAGATCAATAAATAACTTCACTGAAAAGGTAGCTTTGAAATTTAGCTATAAAAGTGTTGATGATGTGGTAGAACAGATGAAGCAAGGCGATTATTTGTCAACAGTAGATTTAAAGGATGCATATCGGGCTATCCCTATCCACCCAGCAGATAGACCTAGGCAAGGTTTGATTTGGGATTTTGAGGAGGAAGGCGGGAATGGTCCTATTTACTTGTTAGATAATAGGCTATGCATGGGTTTGTCTTCGAGCCCGTTTGTTTTTTCGAAAGTATCAGATTTTATTGTCAGGTGTGCGGTCAGGGAAGGAGTTGAAAGAGTGATAAATTATCTTGATGATTTTTGTATAATTGGTTCGACATGGGACGATGCAGTAGCAGGCCAAAATAAGTTAATCGGGATATTACGTCGACTGGGTTTCTATGTCAGTTTTAAGAAACTGATAAGCCCTAGTACGAAGATACGGTTTCTTGGGATTCTGGTCGACTCTGTTAATTTGGAATTAACGCTACCTGAAAACAAATTGCAAAAATTATGTACGGTACTAGAGAATTTCGAAGGGAGGAAAAAGGCTACTAGGAAGGATCTGGAGAAATTAGGCGGATTGCTGGCCCACTGCGCCAAGGTAGTGCGTGGTGGGCGAACATTTTCTAGAAGAGTGTATGACTTGATAAGCACAGTAGCTCGGCCCTACTATAAGGTTAGATTAAGTGCTGACTTTAGAGAAGATGTCCACTGGTGGAAACAATTTGCAGAGGAGTTTAATGGGAAAGCTCTAATGCTGGGCAAATTCGCAGCAGTAAAATCTACATATAGTGATTCAAGCAAATGGGGATATGGGGCTCTGCATAACAACGATTGGTTGGTAGGTTGTTACGGGGTGCAAGAAAGAGAGCAGTTGCAAGCGGTGGTGGGCCATCATTATAACCAGCCGGAAAGTAAGGTAGTGACTGCGCACATTAATGGACAGGAAATGTGGGCAGTGTATGCGGCCGCGGAGAAATGGGGTCCGGGGTGGCAAGGTGCTTCAATAGGCTAAAGGCAGAACAGAGAGAGTTTCAACAGAAATGCTACGCACCTAATTCTTTGGCAGCAAGATCGATCCAGGTGAATAAGTATCTGGCCTTCATAGAGGAGTTTTCGGAGACTCATGTTCCGATTCCATGTGACGCTATGCAGGTAGCTCTATATGCTACTTGATTGGTGAGAACCCTCAAATATTCCTCTATTATTAATTATATCAGTGGCCTTAATTATTTTCTAAAACAGAATGGAGCTGTGCAGATTGATTATTCTGACTATGTAATTGCTTCTACTCTTCGTGGTATTAGAAGAGAACTAGGCGATACACCTAAACAATCTATGCCTTTGCTGCCGAATATGTTGTGTTGCATTTTTTCACTCTTATCGGATAGTCCGGGTCACATTGCCTGGCGAGCGGCCGTCTTATGTAGCTTTAGGGGTTTGTTGAGGAAGTCAAATGTTACACTGTCTGATGCTATGCTTCTGCGAAGGGATTTAAAATTTTATCCCTGGGGTATGTTGTTAAAAATTCGTAAGTCGAAGACTATACAATTTTGTGAAAGGTCTGTAGATATTCTGATAGCACGATGTCCTGAATTACAGCTGTGTGCAGTGCATTGGACTGAAAGGCATTTTGCTGAGCGACCGGCTTCGAGGAATGAGGTAGCCTTCCTGCTGCCAAATGATGAAGGAGGCAGTTCTCCTTTAACGTATGAAATTTATCAATCGATATTGAAATTATTTGGTGCCCGAGTGGGGCTTGATATTAATTTGTTATCTTCGCATTCCCTTAGGAGAGGGGGATGCACATATTTGTCGATGTGTGGTGCCTCACTGGAGGAGATACGTACTAGAGGTGATTGGACAAGTAATGCTGTGTTTGAATATTTAAAAACGCTGTTGTCTACACGGATAATGAATTATATGAGGGTTGCTGCTAGAATAGCTAGTGACGATACCTGAGTTGGGTTGGGGGACCCTATGGGTTTTTGGCATATTATAAGTCCTGCCAGAGAACTAATAAATAGTCTCAGCCCAACTCTGTGCTTACCTTCTTGCCCAGTGTATTTATGTGCATTATAATAACAATTATAATAATATAAAATAACGAAGCATAAGGTTCTCCTTGTATATAATATTACAACTGTATTTCACTACTTATATGAGTCGCGCTGCAACCCTAACCGGTGCGCGTGAATGGGGCGCCACCTGTACTGCGCCGGAATTGTATTCACTTCTCCTACGCTTTTTTTTTTTTTTTTCAGGTGGGCATATTATAAGTCCTGCCAGAGAACTAATAAATAGTCTCAGCCCAACTCTGTGTTTACCTTCTTGCCCAGTGTCTTTATATTAAATTTATAAGGTTAGTGACGATGCTGTTCGATTTTGACGCATGTGCAGAAGCGATGCGTACCGCGGAAACTGGCGGACGGCAGAAACTGCGACACCGGCCAAAATGAAACCATGACTACAAGCTTTGCCCTGAAGCTGCCTTCGTTCCGATAATCAAATCTGGTTGGGTTTTTCTTCCCACGGAAACCAACACATCTCCTATACAGTACAACCCCGTTAAACCAAGCTCGGTTAAACCAAACGATCGATTAATCCAAACTTTTTTCGGCGGCCCGGCAAAATACTACCATTTATCATATAAAAAAGTTGGTTAAACCAAAGTTGATTAATCCAAAGTATCGGTTAATCCAAAACAAAATTTTCGGTCCTAGGCCACTTCCGGTATGGTTAAGCCAAACTTTGAGACCCCACCACCTCTTTCATGTAGTTATAGGGTCATCTGAGCCCCTACCACCACGCTTGTTTTGATAAATGTTAGTGTGGGAAGCCTTCGTGGGGGTGCTTATGCAATTAGCCACTTATGCAATCAGCTGCAAAGGTCCTCTTACATCTGCATACCAAGGCCTTGTGAGAGTTCTTTATATATTAAAGCTGCATAGTCCGATGAAATATCAAATTTTCAAAACCCAACCAATTATCTAGATTAGATTTTACATATCTAACTTAGATACTGATGCACTTATTAGGCATTTGTTTCTGTGTATAAAGCAATACTGAGTCAATTTAACAGAACCTGTTACTGCAGAAGTCTCTGGTGTCAGAGTTTTGGCAAGCTTGCCAAAACTAATTTTCCATGTTTGCACTCAAAATATCTCAAAGGTTTACCATTTCAAATAAAAGTAATTTTGAACTAATGTAAAGTAGATACGAGTGATTGATCTAATATATTTATCTCAGAAAAAATACAGAAATTCAAAACCATCGGACCATGCAACTTTAATTGTGGGTGCTGTTTGTGTGAAAAGGAAACATGAAGCACAGTCAATGGAGGACAAGTACAATGCCGTTAATATACATGTATTATATATATATATTAAAAAACAATAATCAAAGTGATGTTCTCTGTGGTTGAGTGGTTAGAGTGTCTGACTTTTTTCTAGGTCAGACTCCTAATGTGAAGGTCAGTGGTTCGATTCCCCATGCCCCCAGCTCTGCCAATTTGGATTTCCACCGCTGTGTATAACTTACAGCGTCATCAAAGGCCGGTTGCTCTCATACCATGTCTATGTGGTGTGAGAGGTTAAAAATCCCTTGGGTCGGGAAAAGTGTAGGCTCGGGATTTCTATCGGCCCGCAGTGGAATGAGGAAGACCAGTCATCTATGACTGAAATTTCCCCTGCTTAAACAACTAATGGACCCCCCAAAAAAAAAAGTGTCCACATAGATTGTATATTACATGTGCAATATATGCTTAGTAATTCATAATGCACCCACTTTTTTGCCAAAGCCAAGTCAAAGTCGAAAACAGTTCGGTTAAACCAATGATCCGTTAATCCAAACAGATTTCTAGGGTCCCTTCAAGTTTGGTTTAACGGGGTCATACTGTATAATGTATTACCCAATATGACATTGATAGAATTTACCTGTAAAGCACAACAACAAATTCTGTGTCACAGAGAGCAGCTGAAATAGATTTGTCCGTTTCTGTCCCTGAACTCTTTCATTTTTAGTAAAACCATATAAAATAATCAAGCCGTGCACATGAACATGCTGGACAGCACGGGCATGTGGCTAAGTACATTGCTTTCCTAAATGTCATACAGGGCGCGGTCGTCGAATCGATAGAGCGGAGGCCTCCTGTACAGGAGATTGGAAGTTCGATTCCTAACCGAGTCAAACCAATGACTTACAGAATTGATACTTGTCGCTTCCTAGACAGGCGCTCAGCATTAATCAGGATCGGGCAAGGGCTGGTTGACTCAGTGTCAGGATAAATTGACTGAGTGGGATATCGGGTCATGGTGCCAGTGGCCTGGTCTCCCAGTGGGGCAGCACTATAAAAGTTGTCATGAGTGCGCACTGTCACAAGTCTGTACCCGTCCTGATATGACCTTAGATGTTGCTAGGACGAAAATCAACAAATCGCCATGAGTGTGCAGTCACAAGCCAGTACACGTCCTGATATGACCGTATATGTTGCCAGGGCTGAAAACCCCAACAACCAACCAATCCTAAATTTTATTCTATCATCGCATTATTGGAGCTTTAACAGAAAAGGTCGGCGATTGCTTAGTAAACATAGGAGCGTCTCCCGATCGCGCGGGTGGCTGGTTAGTGAAGCAGGGCGGCGTCTGAAGGAGGGGACAAACCCTGTTCATTTAGAGTAATGCTGCAGTCAGACTACGACGCTTCTCTCCAACGCGCGTCGACGTGTGTCACTTTTTGGCGAGATGTCGGGAAGCGTTACGCGCGTGTTAGGCGTGCGTCGGTACATGTCGGTACACCTTGATGGACGTCGACGGTCGGCGAGGATCGTCGGGGCGCATCGAAAGTTTTGTGCTTGCACAAAACTTTTTGACGTGTGCCAACGTGTGGGTCGAGTTATGGGCACGTTAGGCGCGCATCGAGATACGTTGGACGCCCTGGAAGATTGTTATGCGAACAGTAGGCAGACGCCGCGCATGCGTGAGGGTCGTCTCCACACGTTGCGCCAAATGGTTGCTTTGTTGTTTTATGCCCTAGCTACATCTAAGGTCATATGATGACGTCGCACCAAACTTCTTTTTTTTTTCCCCACACGCGTCGACACATGTTGGCCGCGCGCTACTAACACGCTGCATTGACGCCAAACTTTTTCCCTACACCGCCGAAAAGTTGGATGTGTCTCGACGCGTACAAATTATTTTGCGCGTTGGCGGGACACCGGCGAGAAGCGTCGTAGTGTGACTGCAGCATTAGATTGAGCGGTATTTCAGTACCGGGACACGAGGCTGAATTATGACTGATGGTTTCAGAAATGAACCGTCAGGGGGCGTTATAGGGTATTAACGTGATTTATTGTCTTGAATCTCCAAAGGACAAAGCTCCAACATAAAGGTCATCCAAGGGTATATACAATTTAGCTCTGAATTTGTGTTGTTGTTGTAGTTATTATCATTTCATAAATCACAATGTCCCGCTATCATTGATGGTATGAACTGTATTTCAGATAGGGTTATAGAATTTTAGTGTGTTTTGGTTATTTTATAAATAAAGGAATTTCTTGGCAGCTTAACTGATTTAAAGTAAGAATCTAAGATCGGATAGTATTTCAAATAAAAGTGTAGATCGAATTTAACTTAAGTAATATATATTTAAAGTTATTTTTATTTTTAAACCTCGGGGTTTTCCCGCTATCATTAATGGCTAACAGTAACATTTTAAATTATATTTCTCCTAAAATAATAGAATGTTAATGTAGTGTATTTTCCCCCTCTAAATAAGTGAATTTCCAGCTAAGCATAATGGCTTAAAGTAAGATTAAGCAATTGTTCAGCCAACGGTATAGACTGTGTAATCTCCTGGTCTTTTATATATATTTGTTTAAATACCTGAATTGTCCGATATCCTTAAGGAAAATTAGATACCGTAATCTCTCTGATAACAGAACGTCATCAAATGAGCACCACGCTTAGGAATTGTGTGGCTTTAAATGGCATTACGCAGGGGTCACCCCCCCCCCCCCCCACCCCCACCACCACCACCACCAAACTTTGAGCCTGGTTAATACTCTAACCCAGCTATCTTATTTTTTCGGTTTTGAAAAAGAAACAGATTGTGCAGAATAAATGATTGTTGTGTTGATGGCGGTTTTTGTTGTTGTCGTTGTTGTGTGGGTGTTTTTTTTTAATTGGTGGTGGTGGTGGGTGGGGGTTATGTTTGTGCGTGTGTTTCTATTGAGATCTGTATGTAAAGGCCCAGTCAGACCTTACCGTCCTGAGTACCGGACACCACCGGACAAAGAATTGTCAAGTGTGGCGGTGTCTGGTGTCAAACCGTTACAACAGCCGCCAGACAAAACGGATGCTAAACGGACAAGAAACGTACATTAACAAATAGCCAACAGATGAGAACCAGACGAGAACCGGACGGCAAACGAGTGTCAAATGGATGGACCGGACACCAAACGAACACCAACCGGACACCAACCGGACACCTATCGGACACCTACCCGACTGTTCACAGATGCAACAAAAACCGACGGACCGAATTCCCACATCACCGTCAACGGACTCTTCAGGATACAAACCGGACACCTAACAGATGAGTAATGGACATGAAATTGACAAAACGGACTAAACGGACTTAAAACGGACACCAACCATACACCAACCATACACTTCAGTCCGGTGGTGTCCTGTACAAGTTTTGTGCATTTTCAAAACTTGTACCGGACACCGCCGGACACCACCGGACAGATAACAGACATGCCGGATGCCTGCCGTATTTCACCGGACAGTGTCCGTTTTCTCTCCGGTTACTCAATCCGGTGAGGTCTGACTGGGGCTTAAGGTGTTTTTTTTTGGGGGGGGGGGGTATCTAGAGAGCTGTGTGTGGGTGTAGGTAGATATTTAATTGACGGTGTGTGGGCAAACATTTGTAGCACTATTGTACTTTTCATATATTACAGCTTATGTCGAATGTAAGAATTATATATATATAAATTGGCGGCGCTGCATGTTTTTATTATTTATTATCTCCTCTACGCTAATACTATACGATTTGGTGCGGGACTATTGGCGCCACTGCCACCGTCACTTGCCATTAGCTTAAAAGTTGTTAGCTTTCTATATGTACAGTAGGGCTTTTTTGCTCGGCCATAACCCGAGAAAATAAATGAGGGCTTACCACCACACTAGTCCTCTGCTTATGTCTTTATTTATAGGGCTTTGCAGCTAGACGAATTTATATACAAAATACCAATAAAAAAAACCAATCATCTCTAATCATTGTAATGCATTTTTATCTTCGAATTTGAAACTTAACTATGGTTCTCAGTATGTGTGTTGGCGCGGGTGTGGGTGTGGGTGTGGGTGTGGGTGTGGGTGTGGGTGTGGGTGTGGGTGTGGGTGTGGGTGTGGGTGTGGGTGTGGGTGTGGGTGTGGGTGTAGGGTGTGGGTGTGGGTGTGGGTGTGGGTGTGGGTGTGGGTGTGGGTGTGGGTGTGGGTGTGGGTTGGGTGTGGGGTGGGGGTGAAGTGGGGGTGAGATGAGGGTTGGGTGGGGTGGGGGTGAGGTGGGTGTGGGTGTGGGTGTGGGTGTGGGTGTGGGTGTGGGTGTGGGTGTGGGCATGGGTGTGGGTGTGGGTGTGGGTGTGGGTGTGGGTGTGGTGTGGGCGGGGCAGGGGCGGTGGCGGGGGCGGGGGCGGGGGCGGGGGGGGGGCGTGGGCGTGTGGGCGTCCATCTTCGCCTCTAACCACTTGAGGCGGGTGACTGGATCATTTAGCAAATGACGGCGGGGTTAGTTTACATGTCTGACCACAGGGGGCGCCACCTGGCCAGGGTTCACAAACAGTTTACCTATCACCATTTTATATGTATGTATTTGTTTATTTATTCATCTGTTTATTTATTTATTCACTATGAATTCCTGTGTTTATTTATCTATTCATTTATTCACTCATGTATTTATGAATTTATTCACTTTGACATTTATGCATTTTGCATCTATTCATTTATATACCTTAATATGTATTATGTATTTGTTTGTATCTTTGTCTTACTGTATTAATGTATTTACATATGTTGATGTGCTTAACTGTGTTTATTCATGTATTTATTTAGTAACCGCTACAAATGCATTGGTAACACATTCTCAATGCAATATATTTGGAGTTTACCAGTCTGATGAAACTGATATTACACTACCAGCAGTTAGATATAATGTTGATGTTCCGCTATTTCCAGTTATTCGTGGAATGTACCAATCAACACACTGACACTATATCACTTTTGTGTTTCGATACTTCCAGTCACTCACACCCACCAACACGTTAGCGTGTATTGATCAACACACTGACACTATATTACATTTTATTTTTCAATACATCCAGTTATTTGTTGGAACCGACTGACATGTTAGTGTGTACTGATCAACATGCTGACACTATATCACATTTTGTGTTTTGGTATTTCTAGTGATTCGATGAAAACCACCGACATGTTAGCATGTACTGATCAACACGCTGACACTATATCACGGTTTGTGTTTCGATACTTCCAGTTATTTGTTGAAACCAACTGACATGTTAGTGTTTACTGATAAACATGCTGACACTATATCATGGTTTGTGTTTCGATACTTCCATTTTTTTGTTGAAACCCACCGACATGTTCACATATACTGATAAACATGTGACATTATATCACATTTTGTGTTTCGATACTTCCAGGTATTCATTGAAACCTACTGACACGTTAGCATGTACTGATCAACACACTGACACTATATTATATTTTGCGTTTCGATACTTCCATTTATTTGTTGAAACCAACTGACATGTTTACATATACTGATAAACATGTGACATTATATCACATTTTGTGTTTCGATACTTCCAGTTATTTGTTGAAACCAACTGACATGTTAGCGTGTACTGATCAACACGCTGACACTATATCACGTTTTGTGTTTCGATACTTCCAGTTATTTGTTGAAACCAACTGACACGTTAGCATGTACTGATCAACACATTAACATTATATCATGTTTTGTGTTTCACTATTTCTCGCTCTCAATGATGTCACATAATGTCGCAATGATTAATTCTGCTTGTTTTTGCCTGTTTCTTATCTCTAATTTTCACTGCATAAGTTTGCATATCAACCGCGGCGGAGCTTTAATTGCAATAAATTGCAGAGGCACCATGGACTAAATCCAATATTAAAGTGATTTTTAATTGGAAACAGTCTGGGTTATATTTATAAAGGGTCCTTCAGAATTATCAACATTTTCAAAAACAAACAAAACATAAAAATGTTGACATTGTTGTCTGCACTGACCGCTCAGGCAAGCAGCCACATATACAGGTAGGGGTGGATATGGTGGTTGCATCAGGGAGCCTAGGTGGTGTAATGGGTGGCACATTAGCCCTGTGATGGAAAGAAGTATAGGTTCGAATCTTGCTTCATTTGACCGACATTTTTATCAGTTTTAGAAAGCATATATTGGTCAAGCTAACCTCATCCCCGAATGTTGGTAATTGCAAAGGACATCTACATGAATTTAGTTTTCAATATGTAGTCATTTTGATCAGTAGCAGCTGTAATTTTAACGGATTTTAGCCAAACAACCCACAAAGTAAATAATGCCATCAGACTAGACTGGCTGTATTTTAGTCTGAGCAGGTCACATAATCGACATCAGATGTATTATCATATAGGGGTGTATTATCATGACTAGTTATTTATTTAATGATATATGTTATATATATATTGTTGTTCTTGGAAAATTAGTTGATTATGCAGAAATTTCAATCGCAGACAATTGGTCTTCCTCATTTCACTGCTCCATGCCCTATCCTAGTAATGCTGAACGCCAAGCTAGGTAGTGACAAGTATACATCTTTAAGTCATTGGTTTGACTTGACAAGGATTCAAATCCTATGACACTCAACTTATTAGGCCATCCTGTCTGGTATACACCTAATATATGTTCTAGACACAATATTTCCCATTTTGATCATGACAATAATGAAGCCCCTTGTGTCTGTTAGGCTGTGCATCCATATAGACCGTTCCCTTGTCAATCTGACCAAGCTATGCACATCCCTGGTGAGATGCAAGCTAGAATATGGATATCCAGCATGGGCACCAATGTACAGGAAGGACTGTGAACTTCTCGAGAGAGTACAGAAGCGCGCAACCCACCTAGTACCAACCCTGAAGAATTTCTCTTATGAAGACCGTCTACGAGCACTACACCTGCCAAGCCTATACTACAGAAGGGCCCGTGGAGACCTCATTGAGATATCCAAACACCTCAGTGGAACATCATCATCATCATCATGCTGTCAGTCGCGATGCGACAAAGACTGCTTTCATTACTTGACTGCCGCTCTCCATTTAGCTCTCTGCTGTGAGAGTTGCATCCATGAGTCGGTCTTAATGTCTCTCAGCTTCAGGTTTCTCTTGATGGTATCCCTGAACCGGAGACAGGGGCGCCCTCTCTTTCTGTAGCCAGAAGACAGTTGAGAATAAAGGATCTGCTTTGGTAGCCTGTCTGATGACATCCTCATGAGGTGTCCAGTCCACCGGAGATTCTTTTTGATCAGAAGATCTTCCATAGAGGGCAGCCCCATCCGTTCGAGTATTTCCTTATTCGTCACTTTGTCCTTCCAGGTTAGCCTCATGATTGAACGCAGATGTCGCATCATGAAGGCATGCAGCTTTTTCACCTGCCGTCTGTACACTGTCCAGGCCTCGGCTCCGTATAGTAGGGTGGATAGCATGATTGCGCGTTAGATCTTACCTTTGACCCGAATGGACACATGGTGGTTGTTCCAGAGTCTCTGGGGTAGTCGGCCGAAAGATGCGCTAGCCTTGGCCATCCTCCTCTGTATCTCAGCATCAATGCGTCCATCACTTGATATAGTGCTTCCGAGATAGGTGAATTCCGGAACAGAGTTCACCTTGTTTCCGTCAACCATGATCTCCTCCTCTCGGGTTCTTGTAGAGTTGGGTTGGTACAGCACCTCCGTCTTCTTGATGTTAATGTACATTTCATGAAAGCTGCCTGCAAAAGTGTTGAAGTGCTGCTGGCTTTTGCAAGTTACCAGCGGCACTCTCTGGGGGAGCAAATAGAGGTTTCACACCGGCAAGAACATGTCAAGACAGGCGCAAAACTATTTGTCCCTGCAGTGGCTGGTCAGGAGATATTGGGAGTTCCATACATCAACCGCCCTTAATGCTGCCACAGTGACATGGTTTTCTGTTTAGGGTTTGCTCCCTTAGCCTTCGGTTCTGTCAAGGACCTGTACCACAAGGCAGTGGTTTACAACTCTGCAAGGCAGGGGCGTCAAACTCCCTGAGGTATTGCTATACCTGCATACCAAGAACATACCAGTGGAACATATACAGTAAAAAACCAGTACATCATACTCGAGCCAACACACGGTCTGATAACCAGAGGGCATAATAAGAAGATCATCAAACCCAGAACTAACAAGCGAGTTCATCAAAATTTCCTCACTGAAAGAGCCGGGAACACTTGGAACAGACTAGCAGCTGATCTAGTGAACGCCGCAAGCTTAAACTCTTTCAAAGGACGCCTCGATAAGCACTGGGTAATTTACCGCTACAGTCAGTGCTCACCGCACAAAAACTATAATTTCACTAGGACCCACTTAGACAGGCCAAAGCTGCTAACAGACATTGATGCCTAATTTCTTAAGCAGAAGAGGATAAGTATAAGTATAAGTATTGTGTCATGTGCCCATGTTCTGTGTTTGCTTGTGACCCTATCACGTGCCACACAGACAATGAACCTGTATTTTGTTTAGTGACCATTCCCATAGATTAGACCCAGGGACAATATGGCCTTGTGCATGGCACATGTCATGTACTGACCGGGAACTTAGAGAATGACCATTTTCATTTTCTGTGTGGCGCATCGCAAGGTCACAAGTGACCACGGAACAAGGGAACACGCCACAAGGGAACAATCTATGGATACACAGCCTAAAATAAACACGTTGCCTGCAGGGATGCAGGTTGTGTTCTCAGATGCCTGGATCCTGCTTGTGTTAATTAGATTTCTCAGCACTTTCAACACATTAGCGTCTTCGCACACAACTGAATCCCTACCCAGATGGCGGTAAAGGAGCACCGTGTGTGGTCTTTCACCAAGAAGGGTCTAAATAGAATGAAAGAAACCCAAGCTGTTCGATTGGACCGGGAATCCATTTCACTCCCACCATTCCCCCACTCCCACCCCCTACCCCTACTTCCACCACTCCCACCCCCTCACCTCCATCCAACATCCACCCTAAACTCCACTTCCACACCCACACCAGCTCCCCTCCACTTCTATTTCCACCCCCATCCCCACTCCCACCCCTGTTCCCCCACAACCCACAACCCTGAGCTCCACCTCCATACACACACCCCACCACGACCACCACATCAGTCCCTCTTCCACCCCCACCTTCACCTTACACCCCACCTCATCCCCCACCCCACCCAACGTTGCTTCACCTCACCCCCACCACCCCCACTCCCACATCAGTCTACCCCACCCAACCCTCACCTCACCCCCACCTCACCCCCACCCCACCCAACCCTCATCTCACCCCCACCTCACCCCCACCCCACCCAACCCTCATCTCACCCCCACCTCACCCCCACCCCACCCAACCCTCATCTCACCCCCACATCCCCCACCCCACCCCACCCACCCTCATCTCACCCCCACCCCCACCCAACCCTCATCTCACCCCCACCTCACCCCCACCCCACCCACCCCTCACTCACCCCCCCTCACCCCCACCCCACCCAACGTGCCTCCCCACCCTCACCCCCCCCCACCCTCACTCTACCCCCACCTCATCCCCCCACCCCACTACAACCACCTCACCTCGGCAATTACCGTCACTATTTGAATCATTCCGAGTCGACTGTTTCACTTCCTCGCGGCTCCTTCCGCCGTCCCCACACTGCTACCGGAAGTGGACGTGCAAAAAACACGCACTGAGCATGTCCGGGCGTCTCCCATTCACTAACAACTCACTAATAACTTCTTTTTTTTTGGTCCATTAGTTGTTTAAGCAAGGGAAATTTCAGTCATAGACGACTTGTCTTCCTCATTCCACTGCTGGTGGTTAGAAAGCCCGAGTCTACACTTTTACCGACCCAAGGGATTTTTAACCTCCCACACCACATAGACATGGTATGAGAGCAACCAGCCTTTGATGACGCTGTAAGTTATACACAGTGGTGGAAATCCAAATTGGCAGAGCTGGGGGCATGGGGAATCGAACCCCAAGGGGTGATTTTCCAACACTTCTGCTCGTTGTTGTTCTCTGTGATAGAGTGGCAAGCACATAGAATAGGCAAAGCTCCATCACCAAAAGCAATAAAAGACATACCTGATAAATTTTGGACTCAGTATCGGTATAGTCAGTCTTCACCGCATGACCACTATAATTACAACAGATCATATATAGACAAACCAAATCTGTTAACAGGTTGTTATGCCTAACTATATAAACAGAAGAGGATAAATATAAGTAAGTTAAAGAAAACACTGGTGACATTTGGTGAGTAAATGTGTCAGTTTGACTGACGCCAGATGACATTTGGTGACAACAGACGAGAGACTGAGAACCACAAATTCTGTCACTCATTTGAGGTTATCCATGCATTGTAAATAACTATATAAATAGTTTGTTTGTTGTTTTAGGTGCTAGCAACATATAAGGTCATATCAGGACGGGTACTGACTTGTGACAGTGCGCACTCATGGCAACTTTATAGTGCTGCCCCACTGGGAGACCAGACCTCCAGCACCATGACCTGATATCCCACTCAGTCACATTATCCTGACACTGAGCCAACCAGTCCTTGCCCTATCCTAATAGTGCCGAGCGCCTGGCTAGGAAGCGACAAGTATCAATTTTGAAGTCCTTGGTTTGACTAGACCAGGGTTAAAACCCACGATCCCATGGTCTACCAACACCGTGTAAATAGTTAAATAGCGTATGTAAATAGCTCGTGTAAATAGCTTTGTAAATAGGGTGTGTAAATAGCTTGTATAAATAGCTTATGCAAATAGCTGGTTTAAATAACTTGCATGCATAGCTACTGTAAATAGCTTGTGTAAATACCTTGTGTAAATAGCTTGTGTAAATAGCTTATCCAAATAGCTTGTTTAAATAACTCGCATACATAGCCACTGTAACTAGCTTGTGTAAATAGCTCGTGTAAATAGCTACTGTAAATAGCTTGTGTAAATAACTCATGTAATTAGCTTGTGTAAATAGCTTGTGTAAATAGCTACTGTAAATAGCTTGTGTAAATAGCTCGTGTAAATACCTTGTGTCAAATAACTACTGTAAATAGCTACTGTAAATAGATTGTGTAAATAGCTTGTGTAAATAACTTGTGTAAATAGCATTTCCCACTGATTAGGTTAGGCTTAGGGTGTTTAGGGTGAGGACCCTAGCTTACCCTAGCTGAGTCCCAGCACGTCATTGGCCGGGAGTCAGGCATGTAAAAAATGAAACAAAACTGCAGAGATCAAATACAACTATTTCTCTCGACCAGTAGGCAACCTGGTTGTAAAATGTTCCGATCTAATGGCATGAGGATATATGTGAACACTACTATAATAAATTGCAACTTGTCTATATAATGGTAAATGGTAATATATAAAATCCAAAGGCATATGAAGGATATGTGGAGTTGGTAAACTATTACTCATTCGGTATAGAAATTGTATAGTAAAATAGTATAGAGGAGGAGTGTCACTTCTTAGATAGTCTTTGGAGGAGTCACCTCACATACCCCCTCCCCCATGGTGTTATTTATGGATCACTGGCCACCACAAGGCACTGTAGCCAGCATGACAAGGCCTTGGATACAACAGATTGAACCCTGATTGGTGGATCAACCCATGTGACCACTGCCATCTTGGATTCTAGAAACCTATATAAGATCATAAACCAGGGAGTCTCACTCTCCTACTTTCACTCTTTACCTACTTTCCTTCATTACCTGTATTGATTTCTCATTAACTTGTCCACACCATTCACACCACCAGCCAGCGACTTTACATGGCGTTGGGGACCTGTCTTTTACACTACATACAGGAGGAACCAGTCTGGGGCAGTTTAAATTGCTACTGTAGTCTGACCTTTCGTAGCCATGGAGACGTGAGTAGGATGCGTAGTTGCCGATTTTATTCGGGGTCAGCGTTGCGTGACCTAGTTCCGGGCGATTGAACACTGCCCCGTTAGAGCTTACAGTCTCGGCATTCATTCAAGCAACACTGTTGATTTGAAGGTCAAGGTCGTGTCATCTCCGAGCGTCTGTGCAGATGGTCCATCTAAGGACAGTTCCGTGCGCATTAAAACGATGCTAATTTAAAGCTGCATAAACAGACGTGATGGCCGAATGAGTTGAGCGCCCATCTCTTGTTCTGATAGATCACGGGATCGTGGGTTCGAACCCTGGTCGAGTCAAACCAATGACTTAAAAATTGATACTTGTCGCTTCCTAGCCAGGCACTCTGCATTTTTAGGACAGGGCAAGGAGCAGTGGAATGAGGAAGACCAATGATCCGCGATTGAAATTTCCCCTGCTTAAACAACTAGTGTACCAACAAAATAATAGTCCAACGAAGCATCAACTTGTCAAAACCAAGACAATTATCTAGAATTGATTCTACATATCTAACTTAGATATTGATGCATTTATTAAAAATTTGTCGCCAAATAGAAGGGAATACTGAGGTAATTTAATCGAATCTGTTGCAGCTAAGACCTATGGTGTCCTAGTTTTGGCGTGCTTGCCAAAACTAATTTGACATGTTTGCACCTCAAATATCTCTAAGCTTAGCCATTTAAGATAAAAGTTACTTCAAACTAATGTAGACCACCAATAGCTAATGCTTACTATAATAAGGCTGTTGGTTGTTGGAGTTTTACATCCTGGCAACATCTAAGGTCATATCAGGATGGCTAATGTAAGGTAGATTAAAACAATAAATGTAATATAATTATCCCAGAAAAATGACAGAAACTCAAGACTATCAGACTTTGCGGCTTTAACATGGGGGCCCAAGGGGGGGGGGGGGGGGGGGGGGGCTGGTGGAGATGGGAGGGGGAGGAGGGGGGGGGGAGGGAGAGTGCACCATTGGTGTAGGGCGTATGGACGTAGCTAGACCTAACCAGATCTCTATTGATACATAGCCATATTCGCTTTCACTGCTGTACACCGCTATCCAACTGCAAATCAATGGCCGCCCATCCACCCCCTCCCCTCCCCCTCCCCCTCTCCCTTCCCCCCTCCGCTTTCCAACCTTCCTGCTCCCCCTCCCCTCCTCGTCTACCTCCCCCTACTCCCCTCCCCCCTCTGTCTGCATCCTAGAAGGGTAGAGCTGCCTTAGCTCTCCGGGGAAGCCACAATGCCAAATTAAATCTCTTTACGAGAAGCCATCAATGGCGAGACCATGAGGGTAAATGTAGCGGACGATACCGGCCGGATGCGGTGGTTGAACCGGTTAGAGTGTAGGCTTCTCGTATGGAAGGTCGGGAGTTAGAATCCCAGCCGAGTCAATCCAACGGCTTATACAATTCTTACTTGTCGTTACATAGCGTGGCGCTTGGCATTACTAGGATAGGATAAGGACTGGTTAGCTCAATATTAGGATAATGTGACTGAGTGGGGGTATCGGGTCATGGTACCGCTGTCTATGTTCTCCCCTCAGCACCACTCTCCCTGTTCTCCCTGTTCTCCCTGTTCTCCCTACTCTCCCCGCTTCTCCCCGCTTCTCCCTGTTCTCCCTGTTCTCCTTGTTCCACTGTTCTCCATGTTCTCCCTGTTCTCCCAGCTTCTCCCCGCTTCTCCCCACTTCTCTCCACTTCTCCCCGCTTCTCCCCGCTTCTCCGTGCTTCTCCCTGCTTCTCCCTGCTTTTTTATGTCTGTTTCCCTGTTTCCCCTCAGACCTGTTGTCCCTGCTGCCCCTGTTGCTGTTGTTGTCCCTGTTGTCCCTGTTGTCCCTGTTGTCCCTGTTGCCCATGTTGCCCCTGTTGCCCCTGTTGCCCCTGTTCCCCTGTTGTCCCTGTTGCCCCCCTTGCCGCTGTTGTCCCTATTGCCCCTGTTGTCCAGACGGGATGGCCAAATGAGTTAGAGCGTCCGTCTCCCGTGATGGTAGATCGTGGGGTCATGGGTTCGAACACTGGTCGAGTCAAACCAATGACTTTAAAATTGATACTTGTCGCTTCCTAGCCAGGCGCTCGGCATTATTAGGACAGAGCAAGGACTGGTGTGCTCAGTGTCAGGATAATGTGACTGGGTGGGATATCAGATCATGGTGCTGGCAGTCTGGTTTCACAGTGGGACAGCACTATAAAGTCACCATGAGTGCGCACTGTCACAAGTCGGTACCTGTCCTGGGGCAAGAAACAGTGGAACGAGGAAGACCAATTTTCCACGATTGAAATTTCCCCTGCTTAATCAACTAATGTACAACAACAACAGTAGTTTGGCATTATCATTCCAAAGTCTTTGAATAAGAAAATTAAGAAGAGACCCACATCAATTTCACAGGTGGTTTCTGTTGTGTGTGACAGAGGTATTTTGTTTACTAAAACGAATAGTCTTTAAATTATATCATGTTAGACATTATACATTAGACATTATATTTGTTTACCATTCAGGCAGTATTTAAAGACTGTTTTAACTGATATTGCATGCAGAAGGTAGGAAGTTCAGATCCCAGCTGACTCTAACCAGTGACTAACAAAATTGACACTTGTCGCTACCTAGCCTGGCACTCTGCATTAATAGGATAGGTCAAGGACTGGTTAGCTCAGTATCAGGATAATGTGACTGATGTGGAAAATTGGGTCACGGTGCCAGTGCCCTGGTCTCCCAGTGGGGCAGCATGATTAACTCACCAAGAGTGCGCACTGTCACAAGTCGCTACCCGTCTGCCCTGATATGACCATAGATGTTGCCAGGACATAAAACCCCAGCAAACAACAATATTTAGCAACTGGACACACAGTTTTGGACGATGGTTTGTTGGTAAAGCCGCCCGTTGGGCTGGATGGAGGCTGCTAGAGTCGGCCTTGACCCTCGGCTACTCCCCCCCCCCCCCCTCCCCCCACCACCCCCACCATAGACTCTCTCAGACTGCCATACATCTGCGTAACAATCGATACAGCTGGCATGGAACTTGTCTGACAACTGGCTATGGCAGTATTCCACTCACCGTCTAACGCAGGCCTCCAACCAACAAGACAGTGCCCGATTTAACACAAACTTGGCAGCGCTTGTTTGTTTGATCACTCTTTTTTTCTTGAAGATATATACCGCCTATCATGGATAAGTCTGACTAGACTTGTTTTCACCATTAGACAGTTTGTCGATAGAAAGCCCGAGCCTACACTTTTACCGACCCAAGGGATTTTTAACCTCCCACACCACATAGACATGGTATGAGAGCAACTGGCCTGTAAGTTATGCACAGTGGTGGAAATCCAAATTGGCAGAGGTTTAGGGGGCACAGGGAATCGAACCACCGACCTTCAGATTAGGAGTCTGACCTAGGAAAAAAAGTCAGACACTCTAACCACTCCGCCACAGAGAACACCACGAAACATCACTCTTTCAGCGAAGACTTCAGCTAGGTCTACCCAATGGGTTCGAATCACATGACCTGCCACACACGAATGGAACTCTCTGAACTCAACCGGCTATCCTGTCTGGTGGTTTTGTTGTTGTTTTTTAATTGTTATTTTTTTATTGATTGTTTGTTTATTCAGCTCATATTGGTTAAGAGCATGCACTTGTTATTGCTGCTGTGCAGTCGTGGTCATAATCCATACGGATTAATTTCCTTTTATTAATCAATCATTTCTGTAAATTTGTTTATGGTGTAAAATCGGGGAGTTTCCAATTTGTTTGGTTTTTGATTATATATTTGTGCGTAGTTTGTTTAGTACGGAGTGTGCTATTGGTTTCTGATGTTGTATGGCTTACTTACTGTTTATCCATGATCTATACATAGTACATATTTCTTTATCTATATCTCACTTCTAATCTTTCTTAATTTTGTTGGGGTATTCTTTTAGTGTTTTGGTGTTTCTTAGATCACTGCTTTGGCTATTCCAACCTTTTATGCTCATAGCTCAGGGGCATAGCTAGGCGTACGCGTGTACGCCAAAACGTCCACATCGTTTTGTGAAAAGAAAAAAAAAGAAAGAAAAAAATAAAGAGAGAGAGAGAGGAGGCATGTAGTAGTCCGGAGTGTCGAAAACTCAGGTCTAAAATGTGTCAAATCCACCAGCTTAAGCTTAAGCAGCCCCCTAAACTCCCTGCCGAAATTAGGAGTACACATCGTTAAAGGTCTAGCTACGCCCCTGTAGGTAATACGCCTTTGTCGAAGCACCCACAGTTATTGTTACATTTATTGATTAAAGAAGGAGAAATTTCAATCGCAGACAATTGGTCTTCCTCATTCCCCTGCTCCTCACCCTATCCTAGTAATGCAACGTGCCAGGTTTGGTAACGACAAGTATACATTTTTAAGTCGGTTGTGGACAGAAGCTGGGTTTACAAATTTCACAATCTGCCACATGGGAAGTGTATGTGTCTGGGGGGAGGGGGGGGGGACGGAGGAGGGGGGGCGGGGGGCTTATCTTATTCGGCCATTCCATCAGGTAAATATGAACCTTTTTACTATCATTAACTTATCAAGTCATCATGTTTGAAATAAAAACGTCCTGGCCAGCGGTTTACAAGATACTAGAATCACAAAATACAGATGACCTGGAAACAGGTCGCTCTCAGGGTCAAGGTCGGGAGCAGACACATAGCTCTCTCTCTCTCCTGACGTCGAAAGCGGCCGCGCATGCGTCAGCTACCGGATGGGACGTCAGACGAGGGACGCGGCGTCTGTGGATCGTTGGTGGGTGGTCGGTCGGTGGTGGTGGTGGTGCCTGGATGGCAGGAGACTGCGTTCGTCTAACCTGTATGGTGGGATGGTGTGGTGGTGTGGGTGTGGGTGTGGGTGTGGGTGTGGGTGTGGGTGTGGGTGTGGGGTGGAGTGGGTGTGGTGGGTTGGTGGGTGTGGTGGGGAGTGGGTGTGGGTGTAGTGTGAGTGTGGGTGTAGTGTGGGTGTGGGTGTGGGTGGTGGAGGTGGGTGTGGGTGTGGGTGTGGGTGTGGGTGTGGTGTGGGTTTGAGTGGGGTGTGGTGTGGGTGGGTGTGGGTGTGGTGTGGTGTGGTGTGGGTGTGGTGTGGGGTGGGTGGGGTGTGGTTGAGTGTGGGGGTGTGGGGGTGTGGGTTGAGTGTGGGTGTGGGTGTGGGTGTGGGTGTGGGTGTGGGTGTGGGTGTGGGTGTGGGTGTGGGTGTGGGTGTGGGTGTGGGTTTGGTTGTGGGTGTTGGTGTGGATGTGGGTGTGGGTGTAGGTGTGAGTGTGGGTGTGGGTGTGGGTGTTGGTGTGGGTGTGAGTATGAGTGTGGGTATGGGTGTGAGTGTGAGTGTGGGTGGTGGTGTGGGTTTGAGTGTGGGTGTGGGTGTGGGTGGTGTGGGTTTGAGTGTGGGTGTGGGTGTGGGGTGGGTGGTGGTGTGGGTTTGAGTGTGGGTGTGAGTGTGGCTGGTGTGGGTTTGAGTGTGGGTGTGGGTGTGGGTGTGTGTGTGGGTGTGGGTGTGGGTGTGGGTGTGGGTGTGGGTGTGGGTATGGGTGTGGGTGTGGGTGTGGGTGGTGGTGTGGGTTTGAGTGGGGGTGTGGGGGTGTGACGGTAGCCGACTTGTGACAGTGCGCACTCATGGCAACTTCACTGTGCTATCCTATCACGGGAGTGACGAACCTGCACTATCCTGATTTGACCACCATGTCCGGTCTAGTGATTTGGTTCAATGATTACTTTGTTAAATATCAGTCAATATCTAGCCACGACCTATGCTTCTACTGAGCACTAACTGACCTAGTTTCTGGACACGGATATGATGCTGGGCTTCTGTATTTCTCCCCTCTGTTTCAGTCCTCCCAAAGATTTTAGCCTCAGCTACTGTGAACTACTTGTTTATCTTATTATGCTCTTCATTCATTTCTTACTTGTACTTGTATTCTCTAAATCTTCTATATTTACTTTCCTGCTTCATTCGCTTTTGCCTACTTCTCCTCTTTCAGCGAGATATACTTCATTCCCCCTCTTTGTATCTTTATTTTCTTTCCCTCCTTCTTATTCTTTTCTTCTTCTACTTCTTCTTCTAGTTCTTCTTCTACTTCTTTTTCTTCTTCATCTTCTTCTTCTTCCTTTCTTCTTCTTCTTCTTCTTTTCTTCTTCTTTTTCATCTTCTTTTTCATCTTCTTTTTCTTCTTCTCCTTCTCATTTTCCTCTTCTTGTTCTTCTTCTTTCCTGGAAATGCTTAGATACCTTCTTTTCTTCTTCGTCTTCTCCTTCTTCTTCGTTTTCTCCTTCTTCCCTGGAAAAGCTTAGATACCGGACACCTGGAGGTGACTAGGTACCTGGTGGGCATGCGAGTGTGTGGGTGGGTGTGGGCGTGGGGAGTGTGTGGGTGAGGGTGAGGGTGAGGGTGGGTGTGGGTGGCTGTGGGCGTGGGGAGTGTGTGGTGAGGGTGAGGGTGTTTTTGGGTGTGGGTGGTGTGAGTGTGAGTGTTGGTGTGGGTGGGTGTTGGTGTGAGGAGTGGGTGGGTGAGGGTGGTTGTGGGTGGTTGTGGGTGTGAGTGTTGGTGTGGGTGGGCGTGGGCGTGAGGAGTGTGTGGGTGAGGGTGAGGGTGTTTGTGGGTGTGGGTGGGTGTGAGTGTGAGTGTTGGTGTGGGTGTGTGGTGTTGGGTGAGGGTGTGGGTGGGTGAGGGTGGGGTGGGTGTGGGTGGTGTGGGTGGGGGTGGGGGGGTGGGGTGGGGGGGGGGTGGGGGGTGGTGGGGGGGGTGGGTGGGGTGGTGGGTGGTGGGGGTGGGGGAGGTGGGGGGGGTGGGGTGTGGTGGGGTGGAGGGGGGGTGGGGGGTGTGGGGGGTGGGTGGGGGTGTGGGGTGGGTGGTTGGGGGGTGGTGGTGGTGGGGTGGGGGTGGGTGGGGGGTAGGGTGGGGTGGTGGTGGGGGTTGGGTGGGTGTGTGGGTGGTGTTGGGGGTGGGTGGGGTGGTGGGTGGGGGTGGTGGGGTGTGGAGTGTGTGTGGTGGGGTGGTGTGGGGGGTGGTGGTGTGGGTGGGTGGTGTGGGTGGTGAGGTGTGGGGTGGGTGGTGGCGGGGGTGTGGGGGGTAGGTGTGGAGGTGGATTGGTGTGGGGTGTGTGGAGGTGTGTGGGGTGGTGGGGTGTAGGTGGGTTGGTTGTGAGGGTGTATGTGTGAGTGTATGTGGGAGGGTGTGTGAGTGTTAGGTGGGTTGCTGAGGAGGGTGTATGTATGTGTGAGTGTATGTGGGAGGATGTGTGAGTGTGTGAGTGTGTGAGTGTCTAGGTGGGTTGGTGGGGAGGGTGTATGTGTGAGTGTGTGTGAGCGTGTGAGTGTGTAGGTGGGTTGGTGGGGAGGGTGTATGTGTGAGTGTATGTGGGAGGGTGTGTGAGTGTGTGAGTGTATAGGTGTGTTGGTGGGGAGGGTGTATGTGTGAGTGTATTTGGGAGAGTGTGTCAGTGTGTCAGTGTGTAGGTGGGTTGGTGGGGAGAGTGTATGTCTGAGTGTATGTGGGAGGGTGTGTCAGTGTGAGAGTGTATAGGTGGGTTGGTGGGGAGGGGGTATGTGTGAGTATATGTGGGAGGATGTGTGAGTGTGTTAGTGTGTGAGTGTGTGAGTGTGTGAGTGTGTAGGTGGGTTGGTGGGGAGGGTGTATGTGTGAGTGTATGTGGGAGAGTGTGTCAGTGTGTGAGTGCGTTGGTGGGTTGGTGGGGAGAGTAGCAAAGAAGGTTAACAAAAGCAAATGCTGGATGGCTGCTAGATAACAGATTCACCCCGTACTTGTAGTCCACGGGTGAACAACACTGTAGTCTAAATACTGGCGAAAATAGCTTTAGTATGGGACAGTATCACCTGGGTACTTATATTGGCACAGAGTTGGTGAAATAGGAGAGAATGCAAAAAGACAAGATGGTGGCCATAGAACGCTGTTGGTTTCACCTTTAAATTCTATTAAACTATATGTTTTATTATATTTTTCAACTCAAAGGTAGTGGGGAAATATGAAAACATATATAAAGAATAAATGTTGCTTCTTAGATTGTGAATTTAGGCTCTCATTGCATTTCCCCGTTTTTTCAACAGCTTTTAT
The DNA here is from genome assembly GCA_030323885.1 of Branchipolynoe longqiensis. Lineage (NCBI taxonomy): Eukaryota > Metazoa > Annelida > Polychaeta > Phyllodocida > Polynoidae > Branchipolynoe > Branchipolynoe longqiensis. Next base: position 151,151,850 of record CM059187.1, on the reverse strand, counting down.
ATAGGGTTGTTATTCACCCATGTACTGCAAGTGCGGGGTGAATCCTTTATCTAGGTGACTGCTGGTGTGAGTGTGTGTTGGGGCGTAGGACGGGTGTGTGCGTGGAGGGGGGGGGGATTTTCCCGACACCCGGGAGTTCCTGGCAGTGTTACATGTTGCAACAGCGCGTCCTTCTTGGTAACTATGTCAAGAGGACGCCCGGCTGTTCTCTCCTTCCGGCGCGGTGTGCACATTAATGTCATCTTTAAAAAAAAAAGCAACAGTCCTTTTGCCTCGAACCAACAAATTCTATCCCGTAAGAGGCATATTGACCGAGTAAATAATTAGCATTCGATTAAACTTCTGAATCACTTAGAAGAGCATGGGACAAACACCGCCACCCCTGCACACCCCCCCCCCCCTCACACACACACAAGTTCAGTCGGGAGCACGATATTTTGCTTGTTTGTTGGCGTTTTACATCCAGGCAACATATAAGGTCATATCAGGACGGGTACCGACTTGTGACAGTGCGCAGTCATGGTGACTTTATAGTCATGCCTCACTTGGAGACCAGGCTGCCCACACCATGCCCTGTTATCCCACTCAGTCACATTATCCTGACACTGATCCAACCAGTCCTTGCACTATCCTATTAATGCCGGGCGCCAGGCTAGGTAACAACGAGTATCAATTTTGTAAGTCATTGGTTTGACTCGACCAGGAATCAAACTCCCAACCGTTCGCATGAGAAGCTTGCGTCGTATTGATTCGGCCACCATGTCTGGTTGCAGCGCGACTAATACCCCTGTCACACTACGATGTAATGAGCTAACGTAAGCCTGACGTGATCACATTTGGTCATTATGTTGTCGTACGTTGCGTTACGTTATTATGACGTCATAATGACATTAGACTGATGTCGAGCTACGTCATGTTATGTCGTGTTACGTCGGCGCGCGTCAAGGTTTTGAACCTGTTCAAAACTTTCGACGTGACGCGAACGTAAGGGTTTACGTTCGCCGTACATTCTGTACACGTTCAGTGAACGTCAATGACGTTAAACTGACGTTATTAAAACGTTAGTCACTACGTTCCACTACGTTCCACTACGTTCCACTACGTTCCACTACGTTCCACTACGTTCCACTACGTTCCACTACGTTCCACTACGTTCCACTACGTTCCACTACGTTCCACTACGTTCCACTACGTTCCACTACGTTGACCCACATTAAACCCGGTGGAAATGTCAACGCGGCGTAATGGGAACATCAGGATAACGTCAGGATAACATCAGGATAATGTCAGGATAACGTCAGGAGAAAGTCAGGAGAATGTACGTTCAACGTACTTCAGCATTTCGCCATCAGGTAACGTAGTTCTGGCGATGGAATAACATTCATAACTTTCTGTGAACGTAATGAAGTTGTCCTCTCTCGTTGAATGATGGTATCACTATGCTTTACCGACGTTACGATCTCGTCCACTACGCTGTATCCACGTTCAACTTGTGCCCAAATTTGCATACTACGCCGAGAAGTTCAACGTTCTTCACGTTCTCCCTATGCTGACGTCATTACGTCGTAGTGAGACAGGGCCTTAAGTTAGCTGTCTACCTGCAAGCTGACCATATTGTCGGGTGCATCCGCTCAGGCAACGCTACGCATTAGAGTTGACATATATGATGTAACATTCAATAATTCAAAACGAAATCAAATTTGTTTGTTTGTTTGTTTAACAACACCCCCCCCCCCCCCCCAAGCACAAAAACTAAACATCGGCTATTGGGGGGTCATACAGAGGTTAAACATCTCTGAGTAAAAAATTACATTTCAAACAGGTAAAATAGAGCACAGAAATGTGTGCCAAAAGAGCGTACAACTGTGGTAAAATCAAACTGCAATAAAGAGACTGACACAAAAAAGAAGGGACACACCAGGTAAAGAATAGACACTCCAGCACCCTGAGTGCAGACAGTCGGGCTAACACAGAATATCCTCACAGATAGTAGAAGGGATAGATGGTTAAGTGACGTCATGAAAGCGTGATAATTGGCCATTTTGAAAGCGTGATAATTGTACAATTTGGCAGGTACCAGCTAATCTGCAGAACTCTGCGCAGTCACCTCCAGCTGACAGCAGAGAGTAGCACTTTTGTCAAGGCCCTTACAATTACATCCAGCTTTATAAGGTATGTCATGTGATGTCTAATTTCTAGTTCAATAGGTGCTTTTCACCCAATCATTGCAGTTGGATTTGTTACGCAATGGTAAATAATTTACACTGGTAGTTAATGGGGAATTGCCGCTATCATCGCTCACTATCACAGCTGTATTTTAGGTTTGCGTGCTGGAAGAGCCTCAAACTGCCTCACTTTGCCATCCTCATAGAACAGATCTTTGGTATTATGTCCAGTTAGCGCATGCGCAACTCATGTAGTCAGTCACACACAGCCGGCCCAACCAGTGCCGACCACAGCAGGCTGAGTCAGACTGCGTGGTTCCCTGTTGGCCCGCTTCATCAACCACCACCCCCCCCCCCCCCGGTGTCCATCACTCGGCCTCTTTACGCGCCCCCTGCCGGCAGTTTGGTTTTGCGTGTGTTTTTCTTTTTACAAACACACTGAGACACACACTGACACACACACATGCTCAATGCGCGTGGCCTCTTTACACTCTCAGTGGTCACAGGTTGCCTCGCGTTCTAGATATTTGTTTTCCCACAGATGCACTTTCAGTTCACCCATATAATGACTTCCCCCCCCCCCCTCCCACGTCCCCTCTGTTGCTCTCCTTCTTCCGCCTCCTCCTCCTCTCCACCTCTTCCCCTCCTTAGTATCCAGTTCCTCCCATACCCATCTCCCCCACCCTCGCTTATCTCTCACATCCTCTTCCCCCTCTTCCCCTCCCCTCCTCCCTCCTCCCCTCCTCCCTCCTCCACTCCTTCCCCCATGTCCCCATCCCCTTCTGCCTCTTCCCCCACCTCAGCTTTCTCCTAATTCATCCCAATCCGCTTCCTCCTCTCCCTCCTCTTCTCCCCTCCTCCAAACCTCCTCCTCTCCTCCCCTCTCTCCCTCATCTCTCCCATGTCCTCCCTCCTCCATCTCCCTCCTTCTCTCCCTCCTCTTCCCCTCTTCCACTCTTCCCCTCTCATCCTCACCTCCTCCCTTCCTTCCCTCTCAACCCCACCTCTCCCATCTCCCCTCTCCTCCCTCTTCTCCTATCGCCCTCCTTCTCTCCCTCCTCTTCCCCTCTCCTTACAACCTACCCACCTCCTCCTCCCCTTTTCCTCCCTGTCCTCTCCCTCCTGCTCCCCCTCCTGCTCCCCCTCCCCCTCCTGCTCCCCCTCCTCCCCTCTCCTCCTCCCCCTGCTCCTGCCCCCCTCCTAGTCCCCCTGCTCCCCCTCCTGCCCCCATCCTGCTCCCCCTCCTGCCCCCCTCCTACATCCCCTCCTCCTCCCCCCTCGCCCCCCTCCTACACCCTCGTCCCCCTCCCCTGCCCCTCTCCTCCGCCCCCGGCTCCTCCCCTCCTCCTACTCCCCCCTCCTCCTCTCCCCTCCTCCCCCTCCCTCCTCCTCCCCATTCCTCTCCCCCTCCTGCTCCTCTTCCCCTCATTCTCAGCTTCAGTTGCTCCCTCAACACCCACACACACACTCACACACGTGTGGCCCAGGTTGTTTCAAGTGTCGTTTGTTTTTCTTTTCTTTTTGCAGGTGAGCCTCAACACTCACACACACACTCACACACGCTCACACTCACACACATTCACACCCCACTCATCAGACACACACACTCACACTCACACACTCACACACTCACACTTACACACTCACACACTCACACCCTCACACTCACACACACACTCACACACGCTCACACTCACACACATTCACACCCCACTCATCAGACACACACACTCACACGTCGCACACTCACACACTCACTCACACACACACTCACACTCACACTCACACCCCACTCATCAGACACACACACACTCACACACACTCACACACACACTCCACACTCACCCCACACTCACACACACACTCACTCCCACTCACACACACTCACACTCACACACTCACACACACACTCACACTCACACATACTCACACTCACACTCACATACACATACACACTCACACACACTCACATACACTCACACTCACACACACTCACGCCCCACTCATCAGACACTCACACTCACAACACTCACACTCACACACTCACACACCCACTCACACACACTTACACACACACTCACACACACACTCACTCACACATACACACGCACCCACTCACATACACTCTCACACACTCACACACACACACACTCACACTCCCACACTCACACACACACACTCACACTCACACACTCACGCACTCACACACACTCACACACACTATCACACACTCACACATTATCACACACTCACACACACTCACACATACACTCACACACACTCACACACACTCACACACACTCACACACTCACACTCACACTCACACACACACTCACACACGCTCACACTCACACACATCACACCCACTCATCAACTCACACACTCACACTCACACTCACTCACACTCACACACTCACACATCACTCACACACCCACACTCAGACACACACACACTGACACACACTCACACACACTCACACACACACACTACACATCCACACATCACGCACACACACTCACACTCACACTCACACACACTCACACACACTCACACTCACACACTCACAAACATTCACGCCCCACTCATCAGACACACACACTCAGACTCACACACTCACACACTCACACTCAACCACTCACACACTCACATTCACACACTCACACACTCACACACTCACACACTCACACACACTCACACACTCACCCACACTCATATTCACACACTCACAGTCACACACACTCACACACATTCACACTCACATACACTCACTCATACACACATAATCACACATACACACACAGGCTGCCACACTCACACTCTCACGCCACACTCACTCAGATGCTCACACTCACACAATCACACCCACTCACACTCACACACACACTCACATACGAACACACACTCACACACTCACACTCACACACACACTCACACACTCACTCACACTCACACACTCACACACACTCACGCACACACTCACTCACACCCACTGGCACTCACACACACTCACCCACACTCATGCACTGACACACTCACACACGACACACACTCACACACACACACTGACACACTGACACACTGACACACTCACTCACCCACTGACACACTCACACGCACACTCACTCACACCCACTGACACTCACGCACACTCACACACACTCATGCACCACACTCATACACCACACACACTCTCACACACACTCACACCTGCGCACTGCTGTGGTTACATGACACATGCGCATACCTACATAAATAACCAACACGCCAACACGGACATATAAATAAACACAACACACGTAACACTTCTACCAGTGCATGTATCAAGTAGATAATACTCATTTCTAATCAACGGGAAAAGAATAAACTCACCTTTACAAAGTGTCCCTGTCTGAACGAGACATTGGTTGGTTGTTGGAGTTTTACATCCTGGCAACATGTAAGTCATATCAGGACGGGTACTGAATAATGACAGTGTGCACTGATGGCGATCTTATAGTGCTGCCCCACTGGGAGTCCAGGCCACCAGCACCATGACCTGATATCCCACTTAGTCACATTATCCCGACACTGAGCTAACCAGTTCTTTTCCTATCCGAATGATGCTGAGCGCCAGGCTAGGAAGTGACAAGTATCAATATTTAAGTCATCGGTTAGACTCGACCAGGGTTCGAACCTGTGAGTCTATCTATTCTATATATATTTTATTTGATACATTTTTCCTAATACTTTGGTTAATTTGTTAAATATGAATAAATTCATGGAAATTCTATGTTTATATATATTTCAAGTTACTTTTTTATATTATATAAAGGAGCAGCTACAGTACAGTAACTCACACATACTCACACACACACTCACACACTCACACACACTCACACACTCACACTCAGTGAGTGTGTGAGATGAGTAAATATATTCTCTGGCTAGGGAATAATACCGCTTCCCTAAAAAATAAAATCCTCTGGTGCGACTGGCGGTTTGGCGCGGACGATAGGGAGGAGGAGCGCTGGTGGCGGCGCCACCCGTCCTGAGCGTAGTAATGAGGTGGCAATATACAGAATAATAATATTAACAAAAATCATAATAATTATAATAATTCCTTTCTTGGCTTTTTCCAACCAGTCGTCCACAACTGGTTCATCAACGGCTGTGGTATGTGCTGTCCTGTCTATGGGGGAATGCATATAAAAGACTCCTTGCTGCTTATCAGAAACAGGAAAGAGAATCCTATGTGGTGTCAGCCGTGTTTCCTTCAAAGAAATATGTCAGAATGACCATATATTTGAAGTCCAATAACTAATGATACAACAATCAATGTGCTCTAGAGGTGTCGTGAAATAAAACAAGCTTTTCTTTGTTTTCTGTGCCTTTATACTCGCGTAATGCATTATACATCTCATTTGATCATACACATTTTCCACGTCACTTTAATTAATTCTTTCATTTAAATAAATAAATTCCACACAAAAAAATGCATTTGGCGATTTGGTAAGAACAACCCAATAACAGAAGATGGAACCCGGCGGGTGATCGTCTGGACAGACCTCGTTTGTAGAGGTCGCACCTTGCGGCCTGTGTGCACGATGAAGGTCGCGACGTGACGCCCAAAGTGGTTCTTTTTATGGCGCTTTTATTGGGGTTTAACCTCCGCTATGTAGAACCTGTCAAGGCGGGTGGGCGCCTGACCCAGTTCGGGGAGCAGTGGCCACATGTCGCACGTCAGTGATTAATGGTGTCCTGCGAATCTGCCTGTGTTTAGGTATCACCCGTCGATTAATAGAAATGCTTCTATATATATATATATATATATATATATATATATATGTGTAGCATTTACATAATTTTATGTGCATACATAGGTATTTATATATGCGTATATATAAGTTACAACACAAACAATGGGTTATATGACATGGGCTTTATTCAAGAAAAGGTCAATATATAAGGATAATGTCGGATAAGGCCATCAGGTCAAAGTTAATCGAATCAGGCTCTCAACCCTATCGCTTTAACTGTGTCTTATTGTAGGCATGGGTGTCTTGTTCCGGTGTCTTGTTGCCGTTCCGGTGTCTGGAGGCGTAGTAATGGAAGCAGGACTTGGCAGGCTGATGGGATCGAACCCAGGTGGCGACACCGCAGCAACCCCTCATTCGCGCGCAAATTACCCATGTTGACGAACCAACATGAACAATTATAAGCATTTATATATCAATATATAAGTATTTCTATATATATATATATATATATATATAGAAATACTTACACATCGATATAGAACTGCTTATATACACGTATGTATACATATATACACAAATATATAAATAATTATATATGCATATAGAAATATAGAAATATAGATATGCTTCGGTAGTACAGTGAGTGGCGGTTAAAGTGTGGAGCGGAAGGTGGCGCCACCATTGGAGCTGAGGTGGAGAAGGCTGGAGCCGTAGATGACTAGTCCAGACTCCAGCAGTCAATGAGTGAGGGAGTGCTGAGGAAAACGAGGGATTTTCCGGGTTATTATACTCGTATAATTCCTATGCAGCATATATAAATACTTATATACATATATATAAATGCTTAAATATAGATATATAAATACTTATTTATATATATAAAAATGCTTATTTATGTATATATAAATACTCATGTATATATGTAAATAATTATATCTGTATTTATAAATACTTATATATGTATATATAAATACTTATATATGTAAATATAAATGATTCTAATACAAGCATTTATGTTTACATATATAAGTATTTATACATACATATATAATATACAAGTTGTCCATACTTTTATAAATACTTATATATGTCTATTTATATAAGCGTTTATATACATATATAATGCTTATAAAATGCACATAAGTGCTTACACACATGTATAAGTGCAGATATACATATACGCGCTCATATAATTTGATGAATACTTATATATATATTTATACATACATGATTACATACATATAAGAGATGGCTACGCCCTCGTAGGAGAAAAGAGACAAAGCTTGAAATTTAGGCTCATGTGACGCTAACTGTATGTACCGGCGCGTGACCGGAGTGGTGTCGCACAAAAAGGGGTCCCGGAACGCAGTAAATCGGCTGAACCAGTGTATGAATAAATAAATAAATAATAAATAGCATGCATATTAAAAGAGAAATAAATATCACTAGATGCTCCGCCCCTTTATATTCATATAATACGTTACATCTCACATATAAACAGTTATGTTATATTGACAGGCAAAAGGTTACTTAGAAGAAAAGTAAGACAGATTCTAATGATTAAGCCAATATAATTATCTAGAAAATGTTAAATGACAGAAACTCGAAACCATCAGACTGTGCAACTTTAAAAGTAAAATGTGAGTGTGAAGTAATGATTGGCAGCAGTAGAGTGGTCGAGCCGATTCACAAATGGGGGGTGGGGGGTTAATAGGCCAATGCTGATTATTATGGGCGACCATGTTGGCTGGTTGGTTATTACGTCCTGGCAACATTCTAAGGTCATATCAGGATGGATACCGACTTGTGACAGTTTTACTCATGGCGACTTTATAGTGCTGCCCCACTGGGAGACTAGGCCCCCAGCATCATGACCTGATATCCCACTCAGTCACATTATCCTCACATTGAGCTAACCAGTTGTTGCCCTATTCTAATAATGCCGACCGCCTGGCTAGGAAGCAACAAGTATCAATTTTTAAGTCAATGGTTTGGCTCGACCAGGGTTTGGACTCATTGATTCGATCTCACCATTTACCAAAAACGGGCGCTCAACTCATTTGGCTATCCCGTCTGATTTTCCCATTTCCTGAACATCTTTCCATTGGGTTATACTCTGATTAATAATTGAGCCGCTACTCTACTTACCAAGGATGAGAAATTTCCTGTTTTGCAGGATCACTGAATTTTTCTGTTGACCATATTATAATATTCGTGGATGCCCGGCCGTCATGAGCACCCCAGAATACCATAAACTCTTCCCCCTTCATTTCACCTGTGATGCTGTTATTCAAACCAAAGATTACCAACTCATTAACCATACCTAAGGAAGAAAGGAAGACAAGTCACAAAGATAGACACTGAGGATGTTATGCTTTATTGGCATCAACTCCTGTTCACCTACTAGTGACCTATCACCCTAACCCCTTAACTTCTGCCCACACAGAATCTCATTGCCTCTATAGTCTGTCTCTGAATCAGTGCCTACAGCCCATTGAACCGGAGTACCCTGGTTGTTGCACACAGCTCAATTTGGATATATGCAATTTGGTAGCATCAGACAGAGTGTCTGGGGTCCTGCTCTAGAGTAGTTGTGTCTCACTCAAGAGCCAGGAGTAGAGTGCCGCTGTCCAGTGTGACTGGAGCATCGGTCTTTTAATAATCAATAATCTCATGAGGCTAGTGTGGTCAGAGGCCAAGAGGGGAGGGGGTGACTGGACATCCCACAGCCAGCCAATCAGGCCCCCCCCCCCCCCCCACAGCCTGGGAGGGTGGCACCACCCAGTCGGGGTGGCGGCCACTCAACCCAGCTGCAGGTGACGCCTCAGTGTATATGTTGATTAGGCTGGTGTGCTGGCCCATTGGCACCATGGTAACAGGTAGTTGCAAACAGTTACAAATATATACATATATATATATATATATATAAATGTCCTTTTTCTCCAATTGCATTCTTTATGAATACATAGAGGAACATTTCACCAAACCTGAACTGTCTCTTATATAAGAACATCTGTTCATTAATCCTAAGCATCATGTATGAACATATATTTCCCATAGCTTATATCATGTCATACTGTGAGTGGGGCATCATTGCTCTTATATTAAATGCCCTTTCCCCACTCCGTCGCCCAAGAATAATAAAGCTCTCTGCCAATATATATAATTCCGATCCGAAAATCCGTATATTTTTACAATATGCATCACTTCCCCTCATATACTTTGCACTGTCAAATCTACTAGAATTACTTACTATAAGTCAGATTCCCGCTATGTTTTGTTGGACGCAACTCTCATCCTTGACTTGACTCTAACTGCGTCATCTTTCAGTATAACAAATGCAGAAGTAAATTATAGATTATACACCTCTTCTGAAGGAGTACTATAACCTGATCATGTTTTCGACTATTTGTGAGAGTGCAAGCAAGTTAGATTATTCTGAATTCGCTGATGACGACTGATCCTATATTCCAGGACAGCTCCCTTCCTCTCCTCTGGTCCCACCGAGGTCATGATATGAAGAATCTACAGTGTTCCACCAGTGTAGAGTGCGCAGTGCCCGCGGGGAGGGGGTGGGGGTGGAGGTGGGGTGGGGCTAGGGGCCAAGTTGTCTATGCAGCTAATGCTTCAGCGGGCCGGTTCAGATTCATGCATGCCTTTAACCAGCCAGATCTACCGCCGACAAAACTGCCCACAAACGCCTGACGTAGGACATTCTTTTCCTTTTAATAATTTTTTTAATATTTCTTTTAGTGGGGGCAGGAAATATATTTATTCTGCTGAATAAGTCTTTTATCAGTGCCGAAGCATTGGTCTTCCAGTCATTTTTCAATTCAGGGTTATTTACACAAAAGGCATATAGAGTACAGTATACAATAACTGTTGAATACACAATTTGCAGCATATAACATGATGAAATTCTGTAACTCCGAAGTTCCATAGCAATATGGCAATAGCTTGATATTTTTCTCATTTTCCTTAACATTTCTTTTATACATTTGTTGAATAAAGCTGTACAGTTTGATAAAAACATCAAGTTTTTAAAACCGAAACAGTTACCTAGATTTGATTCTACGTATCTAACTTAGATATTAGTGCACTTATTAAACATTTGTCACCACACAGAAGGGAATGTTGAAGCAATTTAACAGAACCTGTTACTGCAGAAGTCTATGGTGTCAGAGTTTTGGCATGCATGCCAAAATTAATTTTGCCTGGTTGAACTTCAAATATCTAAAAAGTTAGTCACGTAAAGTAAAAGTTACTTAAAACTAAAGTAAGGTAGATCATATCGATCAACCTAATATACTTATCTCAGAAAATGACACAAATATAAAACCATCAGACTGTGCAACGTTAACCAAAGGAAATTTCACTTGCGGACAATTGGTCTTCCTCACTCCATTGCTCGTTGTCCTATCCTAGCAATGCTGAATGCCAGGATAGGTAGTGATAAGTGCACGTTTTCAAGTCATTGGTTTGACTCGGCCGGGTTCAAATCCCATGACCTGCCACATTGGAACTGGAAGTGGGCACTCAACTCATTTGACCATCCCGTCTTTATTCTTTGTTTACTCTCCATTTTCTCTTTCTGTGTGTGATAAATGTCTTACTTTGCAGAATATGTCCTCTTTTAATGTCCGGGCACAAGTGCAAAAACAAAAGTCTCCCCCAAAACACCCACTAAAACTGTACATTTTCTGTTTATCCACGTCAGCTAGCTTTTCTTAAAAAAATGCTGTAATGTCACAGAAAACTGGTGCGGAAGTGTTTCGCACTATCATTAGAGGTAACTACTGGAGCCGTTGTTATACTGAAGGATGACGCGATTAGCGTCAAATCAAGAATGAGAGTTCCCTCCAACAAAAAATAGAATAGAGGGAATCTGACTTCGAGTAGATTTGACAACGCTAAGTATATGAGGGGAAGTGCCCGATATGACCAACCGACACATTTGGTGAACCTGCAAAGCAGCAAGTTTCTCCTCCCTGGTAAGTAGAATAGCGGCTTAATTATTAATCATTGTATGACCCAATGGGGCCATACAGAGATATTTTCAGTTATGGTCAGCGGTTGTTTAACAAAAGTTGCATATCTCAATGGTTTTGAATTTCTACCATATTTATTAGATAAATATATCAGCTTGAGCATTATGATCTGGATTACTTCAATTTGGAATAACTTTTACCTCAAAGAATTAACTTTAGAGATATGTGAAGTGAACAAAATTATGTTGAATTCAATCACAGGCAATTGGTCTTCCTCATTCCACTGCTCCTTGCCCTATCCTAGTAATGCTGAGTGCCAGGCTAGTCGATGACGAGTATCAATTTTTAAGTAATTCATTTCACACGGCCAGGGTTCCAATCCCACGCTGTTCAATTGATTCACGTACTCAATTCATCAAAATGCTCAACTCATGCGGGTGCTCAATTCATGCGGGTGCTCAATTCATGCGGGTGCTCAATTCATGGGGTGCTCAATTCATGCGGGTGCTCAATTCATGCAGGTGCTCAATTCATGCAGGTGCTCAATTCATGCAGGTGTTCAATTCATGCAAGTGCTCAATTCATGCGGGTGCTCAATTCATGCGGGTGCTCAATTCATGCGGGTGCTCAATTCATTCGGCCACCACATCTGGAGTTTAAAATCACCAAGCAATGCATTAAAAAAAGAAACCTTTGAGTCTGCGCAAATCGATGCCTCTCGGCCCGGTCAAAGGGTGGTGGGTGTGGGGGAATGTGGGGTGCGGGTGGGAGGTGGGGGAGTTGGTTCTTCTCCCACGCATAGCGAGAGGAAACGAACCAACAACACAAGTGTGGGACATAGACGGTGGGAAGGTGGCATAGCATTCCATAACACCCTCCTCTCCAACCTCCTCCCTCCTCCTTCCTCCCCCTCTCCTCCCCCTCCCACCTCTCCTCCCTCTCCCCTCTCATCCCCTCCCCCCTCTCCTCCCCCTCCTCCCCCTCTCCTCCCCTTTCCCCCTCCCTCCTCCCTCCTCCACATCTCCTCCCTCTCCAACCTCTCCTCCCTCTCCCTCCTCATCCCCTTCCTCCACATCTGCTCCCCCTCTCCTCCCCCTCCCACTCCTCCCCCCCTCTCCTCCCCTTTCCCCCTCCCCCCCTCTCCTCCCTCTCCCACCTCTCCTCCCCTTCCCCCCTCCTCCCCCTCTCCTCCCCTCTCTCCCTTCCCTCCTCCCTCCTCCCCCTCTCCCCCTCTCTCCTCCCCTCGCCCTCCCTCCTCCTCCCCTTCTCCTCCCTCTCCCACCTCTCCTCCCTCTCTCCCCTCCTCCCCCTCCCCTTCTACTGCTCCCCTCTCCTCCCCCTCCCCTTCCCTCTCCTGCCCTCCATCCTCCATCCTCCCCCTCTCCTTTCTCTCCCTCTCCCTCTCTCCCCCTCCTCCCCCTCTCCCCCTCCTTCCTCCCGCCTCTCCTCCCTCCTCCTTCCTCCCTCCTCCCCCCCCCCCTCCCTCCTCGCCCCCCCTTCTCTTCTCCCTCCTCCCTCCTCTCTGGGTGTGAAGTGGTGGTGGTGGTGGTGGGGGGGGGGGTAATGGGGAGAGGAAAAGGGGGTAGAGGAAAAGAATGAAACAGAAATAAAAGTGGTCAAATCAGGGATGGAGAATAGAGGAAAGCCGGGGGTGAGAATGAAACGCAAATTAGAGGGGGAAGGAGACGAGCAAAAGGGGGGCAGAAGGAAGCAAAAGGGGGATGAGGAATGGAGGAAAGGGGGGCCATGAAACACAAATAAGGGGGGAGAAAAGGGGTAGAGGAAAAGCGCGGCGGGGGGGATGACACAGAAAAGAATATTAAAAAACTTAGGGGGAAAGATGAAAAAAGGTGAGGGAAGAAGAAGAAAGAATGAAAGCATGAAATAATGAAAGAATGTAAGAAGGAATGAAAGAAAGAAAGAACAAAAGAAAGAAAGAAAGAAAGAGAGAAAAAAAGAAAAAAGAAGAGAGACAAACATGTTGGCCTGAGAATGTTGTAAACTGTTGCAAGTAAGCAACGGGACACAAGGGCGGGCTTTGATTGGTTGTTACCGAGACATGCGCAATGGAGGCTCCCCGAGGTGTTTCCAGGGCGCAGGTCAACTTCCTGCAGATCACATTCAAAATGCTTCTCAAAACCCCAGACGGTCGACCCAGAGGGGATGTGGGGAGTGTGTGTGGGGGGGGGGGGGAGGGGGTAGTGGGGAGAGTGGGGGGAGTGGGGGGAAGGGGTTATTGGTGCATAATCTGATGGTTTTTTAGTTTTATTTGAAAGGATTAACTTTGGAGATATTTGAAGTGAAAACATACATTATTAATATTGTGGTGTGCATGTTAAAATGCCGAACATCGAGTTTTCTTTAGCCTAGCAACATAGCATAGCAACATAGCACAGTTACATAGCACAGCAACATAGCATAGCAACATAGCACAGTAACATAGTGCAGCAACATAGCACAGCAACATAGCACAGCAACATAGCACACCAACATGGCACATCAACATAGCACAGCAACATAGCACAGCAACATGGCACAGCAACATGGCACAGCAACATAGCACATCAACATAGCAGAGCAACATGGCACAGCAACATGGCACATCAACATAGCACATCAACATAGCACATCAACATAGCACATCAACATAGCACAGCAACATACCACATCAACATAGCACAACAACATGGCACATCAACATGGCACATCAACATAGCACAGCAACATAGCACATCAACATAGCACAGCAACATAGCTCAGCAACATAGCACATCAACATAGCACAGAAACATAGCACATCAACATAGCACAGAAACATAGCACATCAACATAGCACAGTAACATAGCACATCATCATAGCACAGCAACATAGCACACCAACATGGCACAGCAACATAGCACAGCAACATGGCACATCAACATAACACAGCAACATGCCACAGCAACATAGCACATCAACATAGCACAGCAACATAGCACACCAACATGGCACAGCAAACTGCAATATATGTTTAAAGTTGCATCTTCCAAGGTTTGAGTTTTGGTCATTTTCTGAGATAAATACATTGAGTTGATTGTTATAATCTATCATATTTTAGTTTGAAGTAACTGCTTTAAAAAGAGTAACTTAGGAGATATTTGGAGTGTAAACATACATAATTAATGTTGGCATGCTTGCAAAAACTCTTGAAACATTTGAAAATGTGATGTTTTCATCGGACTATGCAGATTTAAGAAGTGCACTGGGTACCTAAGTACTGACAAAAGATATTATTCTACATTTACTAAAATAATGAAATAAAAGAATTAAATGGCCAATTGTCGGCCCCTTATCTATCATTGAGCCTTAATAAGATCAGGCAAACACTGGTTGGCTTTCTGTCAGGCATAAAATGACTGAGTGGAAGCTGTCCTGTTATGACCTCAGATGTTGCTCTGATGCAGAACCCCTGATCAATCACTTAGTCATCCTTTTCTACAGGTGAGTAAATGTACACAGTTTGAATGGCAATTGAGCTTTATTTTCGTTAAGACCCTGTCACACTACGATGTTTCCCACCAACGCACGTCGACGTGTTGCCTTTTTGGTCGAAACGTCGGTACACTCGGGACACATTACCGGCACATTATCGGTGCGTTACCGGAGCATTACTGGCACGTCGGTACACATTGAGGGATAGCGACGTGTGAATGGACACGTCGGCGCGCGTCGGGTCGCGCCGATCATTTTGTGCTTGCACAAAACTTTCGATGCGTGCCGACGCGCACCAAAGTGTTGGATCGCGCGTTACCGCCGCTTTGGCAGGACGTGGACCCACGTTACCAGCGCGTTGCCGGCATGCTCGAACCACATTGAGCAACATCCATCAACGCTGGGGATTTTTTGCCAAACTGCATTGGACGTGTTGCTGGCGCGTCTTGATGTGTTGCTGGCGCATCTTGATGTGTTGCTGGCTCGCCTTGATGTGTTGCTGGCGTGTCTTGACGTGTTGCTGGCGCGTCTTGATGTGTTGCTGGCGCGTCTGCCACGCGCCTAACGTTACCCAGTGTTCTGCGAACCTTTAATGACACGCTACCCCCACGCCGTCGGCGCGCCGACAACGTGCCAATAACATGCTGATGGCACGCTGGTAACCCGCTGGCGGGACGTTGACACTTTGTTCCGCCGCACGTCGAACCCCGTTGGCCGCGTGCTCATAGCATGCTACTAACACGCTGCACCCCGTCAAACTTTCTCCTAAAACGCCGAAGAGTTGGACGTGTGTCGACGGGTTGCAAATATTTTGTGCATTGCCGGCACGCCGGTGAGAAACGTCATAGTCTGACAGGGCCTTTAGTGGTGCAATCATCTCTATCCATGTATGTGGCGCGGGTCCCTGGGACGTAGTTTGCGGGTGGGAGAGCAGAAAGAGAAGAGGCGGCTGGGAGGTAGAGCAGTGTGTGCTTGGTGGTGATACGGGGTGCAGACATACCAGGCCTCAGTACCCGATAAATGTCAAGCATGACACGTTGGGTTACGGATTATGCAGCATCAGGTGGCGCCATCTGGTCCGATTAAATAATCCATGACTGGAGCAATGGAATCCAATAGAAACATCTGCAAAATAGATCACTTATAAAATAGTCTTGTGTTTATGTTGCGCTATTTAATCCATTATGTGAATGTAAATAATGATGATGTGCGCGGTTATGTTTTTTAAAGATTTTTTTCTGTGGTGATACAAATTGCAACCTTGCAACCCACCCTAGTGGCCTCCATCTGTACTACCGGGAAGAAATACTTGGATACCACCCCCATGGGTGGATCATCATCATGCTGTCGGTCGCGATGTGACAAAGACTGCTTTCATTACTTGACTGCCGCTCTCCATTTAGCTCTCTGCTGTGAGAGTGATGTCCATGAGTCCGTCTTAATATCTCTCAGCTTCAGGTTTCTCTTTATGGTATCCTTGAACCGGAGACGAGGGCGCCCTCACTTTCTGTAACCAGAAGACAGTTGAGAATAGAGGATCTGCTTTGGTAGCCTGTCTGATGACATCCTCATGAGGTGTCCAGTCCACCAGAGATTCTTTTTGATCAAAAGATCTTCCATAGAGGGCAGCCCCGTCCGTTCGAGTATTTCCTTATTTGTCACTTTGTCCTTCCAAGTTAGCCTCATGATTGAACGCAGATGTCGCATTATGAAGGCATGCAGCTTTTTCACCTGTCGGCTGTACACTGTCCAGGCCTGGGCTCCATATAGTAGGGTGGATACCCGACTATATATATATATATATGAGCAATATCTAAGCCTGAGAAAGTGAGCACATTGTATAGGAATAGTGTCTTTGTCGAGATGGCAACTAACACAATATGGTGTATTATTAATTCCTTCCATAACAAATTAGAAGACACAACAGATGTATTTGGATTTAGCCTAAGACTCTGGCTGGCCCTAAAGACCCACCGTTTTATTTTATTGAGCAAAATTAGTGGTGGAATGGGGAGATAGTAGGGCGGTGAGGCACCACCTGGAGGGCAGGAGGGGAATTAGGGAGCTGCTTGGTAGCAGACCACCTGCTCTCCAGGCTGCACCCCAGCCTCCAGTAACCCAAACGACAAAGGAGGTTACAGGAGCAGTAGAAGACAATAACATAATAATAATAAAAAGGAAAATGACATACATTGTTTGAAGATTGAAAATGTATACTGCCTATTATAGATAAGTCTGAATAGACTTGTTTTCACCATTAACATTGTTGGCGCTAAGCCATGAAATCTAAAGTAAAGCTTGTTATATTTAATGATGCCTCTAGAGCACATTGAATTTTGCATCATCGGCTATTGTACGCTTCTCTTTACAATAAGCAGCAAGGGGTCTTTTATATGCACTTTCCCACTGACACGATATCACATAGCCACGGCTTTGGACCACTGGTTGGAACAGAAAATAACCCAAACTGAAAATGGGTCCGACATGTTTGTGTAGAATGTGTCTGAATGTGAGTGAATACACAAACACACCTTAGCCCTAATCTCTTTGGGTTGGACGCGGTGGCCGAATCAGTAGAGCGCAGGCCTCCCATGAGGAAGGTCGGGAGTTGAATTCCCAGTGTAGTCAAACCAATGACATACAAAATTTATTCTTATCGCTTCCTAGCCTGGTGCTCAGCATTATTAGGATAGGGCAAGGACTGGTTGGATCAGTTCCAGGATAATGTGACTGAGTGGGATATCAGGTTATGGTGCTGGTGACCTGGTCTCCCAGTGGGGCAGCTTCTATTAAGTCGCCATGAATGTGCAATGTCACAAGTCGGTACCCGTCTGGATATGACCTTAGATGTTGCTAGGACGTAAAACTCCAACAACCAACCAACCTTGGGTTGTTTATATTGCGCATGTCCAGGATTGTGCTGTTGTTGCCGAGGAACTATGATGTTGTTGAAGTTTTACGTCCTGCCAACATCTAAGGTCATATCAAGTCCGCCGAGGAATTATGGTGCGCTAATTTTTTCTATGGTTCTCGAGTCAGTAGCAGATATTACAGATATCGCTCCTGCCATCAAAGTAACGCGCATGTGCAAAATAATGCAATACACACCACACAAAGGCTATGAATGAAATGTAATATACAACCACTATCTGGTATGGAAGGTCATGGGTTCGGATCCTAGCTGAGTCATACCAAACTGACAATTGTCGCTACTGTCATTGGTAAAAATGCAAACGTGAAATATTGCACCTAGAGCAGGATTCGAACCCACGTTTCTGGCCATTTCGGGGCTAGAATCCTGACCATTAGATAATCTAGGTTCCCTGATGCAATCACCCTATCCACATCTAGCTGTCTATGTGGCTCCTTCCCTGAGAAGTCGGTGTAGACTACTGCACTCGTCCCCTTTGAATCTTAAGTCTTTTAAATGGTTTACGTCCGTAAGTAATTTAATGCTTATGATTATATACATGCACAACTGATACAGGCTATGCACTTAGACATCCATACACAGCGTAGGTTCAGCAACCATACAGCATGTAACTTGTATGGGATTCAGGTCACGGTAACCAGCGTCATGGTTGGTGATGCAAATGGCAATATTGCATGTAGAACAAGTTTCGAAACCACATTTCTTGACATCCTGGGGCTAGCATTATAACCATTCAACTATCTAGGTTCTCTGATGTTATTACCATACCCATGATTACCTGTATATCTGGCTCCTTGCCTGAGAGGTCAGTGCAGACTACTACACTACCTAGGCTGGTATTCGGCATTAACAGCCATAGTAATAGTATCAATACCTCCTTAAAGGTATGATAAATAAATGAATGATATATTGTTATATCACTCAAAGATATATAATTGAAATGATTATTCTCGTGTCTCATCATCATCATGCTGTCAGTCGCGATCCAACTAAGACTGCTTTCATTACTTGACTGTCGCTGTGAGAGTGATGTCCATGAGTCCGTCTTAATGTCTCTCAGCTTCAGGTTTCTCTTCTTTTTTTTTTACTAAAAGATTTTATTCAGCGAATAATGTCTTTTGTCAGCACCAGAGCACTGGTCTTCCGGTCGTTCATTACAATTTGTTGGTACATAAATGACAATATCAGTTGCAATAATAACTACATGAAAAACCTGTTCGATAATAGAAGCATAATATAAATTGACTATTCGTCGTAATAGTAACTGCATGCAATTCCAGTTCAACATATGCATTATGCACTTGGTGAGCATGCATCAATAAATGTACAAGATGACTCTGGAATTGTCTTTAAACACTTCTTTCTTCCTTTGCTTTCTCTCTTGTTTAAAAAAAAAAGATATAACATATCTCCAATACACATATATATATTATATTGTAAATATGCAAATCAGTGGATGGTATCCTTGAACCGGTGATGAGGGCGCCCTCTCTTTCTGTAACCAGAAGACAGTTGAGAGTAGAGGATCTACTTTGGTAGCCTGTCTGATGACATCCTCATGAAGTGTCCAGTCCACCGGAGATTCTTTTTGATCAAAAGATCTTCCATAGAGGGCAGCCCTGTCCGTTCGAGTATTTCCTTATTTGTCACTTTTTCTTTCCAGGTTAGCCTCATGATCGAACGCAGATGTCTACATTGCAAAATAAGTTCCCCATAATATTCGTAGAGCCTGATTGCTACCTGCTATTGTCTATATTGATACCATCTCATCATCTCATCCAGAAATAGTTCATATGTGCCATGCCTGTTAAGGTTCAGCCTCCGTGCTGAAAACACAGATGTTATTCAGCTGGATACAAATTGTGAACAAAATATAAAACGATTGGTGATGTGGATTAATGTGTTTTTTTTAAATGTCAGAACCTTAAAGCTGCATAGTCCGATGAAATATCAAATTTTCAAAACCAAACCAATTATCTAGATTTGATCTTACATACCTAACTTAGATACTGATGCACTTATTAAGCATCTGTTTCTACGTAGAAGGCAATACTGAGTCAATTTAACAGAACTTGTTACTGCAGAAGTCTATGGTGTCAGAGTTTTGATGTGCTTGCCAAAACTAATTTTCCATGTTTGCACTCAAAATATATAAAAAGTTTACCATTTAAAATAAAAGTAATTTTGAACTAATGTAAAGTAGATACTAGTGATCGATCTAATATATTTATGTCAGAGAAGATACAGAAATTGAAAACCATCGGACTGTTCAACTTTAAATAACCAGTTGAATTATGTAATTTTATTTAGGGAATGTAACAAAACTAATAAAAAAATGAAATCCAAGAGATCTATTGTAAGGTCAAATGACTAGCCTCTGGTGTACACGTACAAAATACGATCCCTGTGATATTTATAAAGCTCTATTTCTACCAGTCATTGTCTGTTTTGTTTGTACCATCTTGTAATCTCATCCATAAATAGTTCATATGCACTATAATTGTTAACGCCTCGGTGCTGAAAAAAGATGTTATTCAACTGGAATAATAAAAATCTTGGAAAAAAAAATTCTTAAAGATTTCTGATGTTGATTTCTGATTTGTTAAATGGCAGGACTTTAAAGCTGCATAGTCCAATGAAAAAAACTAATTTTCAAAACCAAAGCAATTATCTAGACTTTATTCTACATATCTAACTTAGATACTGATCCACTTGTTAAACATTTGTCACAACACAGAAGGGAATACTGAAATAATTGAATAGAGCCTATTACTGCTGAAGCCTACGTACAGTATCAGAGTTTTGGCATGCTTGCCAAAACTAATTTGACATGTTTCAATCAATTCTTTTATTTTAACTCTCTGCAAGGTATGTTTACAATAAATTGAGGTGATACAATAAATGCATACAAATTCCTTACAGACAGAAAGGATCCCAGAAAAGCGATGCTTATCTAGCTGGTCTCCATGATGTGAATGAATAAGTGATGATAATAACAAATTATTAAACCTAAGCTACATTTTTAACTAATGATTATGATGAGCTACTGATGCGTCTCTTCACAGTTAGTAAGAAACAAAGTAATGATAGGAATATTATATGGATATTGTGTCATAGATTCATGTACTTACATGCAGTATCAGTAGTTATTTTGCATGTATGTTAATAGGGGTATTATATATATTCTTTACTGGTAATCGATTTAGTATGCATTGAGATAGCTTATCTTTAGTTTTTTTACAGAAGTTTTTCAAAGTTTGAAGGTTTCTAATCTCTACTGGTATTGAGTTCCAGATATTGGTTCCTTGGTTTTCAGTTGTTATTTTGCCATATTTGTTTCTAGTGTGTTTGTGATGTATGTTATTTATCTGTCGTGTGTTATGGGAATGGACCTGATTGTTTTCTTTGAAGAGATTATCAAATATTTCAGGGAGGAGGCCATTCTTTTGCTTGTAAACAAATTTTGCAATGTATATTTTATAAATGTCAGTTACCATAAGTAAGTCCAGGTCTTTATGAAGTGATTTAGTTGGGGTGAGATAGTCTTTGCTATACAGTATTTTCAAGGCTCTGTTTTGTTGTGTCTGTATCTTTTTTAGGGTTGATGATTTGGCTCTCCCATACACCTCTATACCATACTGGATTTTGGAGTAAACGTATGCATAGTATAGTAATTTTTTATTTTCCTCATGTACCCGTCGTCTGATTATTTTAAATGAGTTAGCCGTTTTAATTATTGAATTATTTAAGTCATCAATATGTTCATCCCAGTTGAGGTTCTCATCTAGAATTATACCTAGGTATTTCACAGAAGGGACTCTCTTTATTGTGTTATTGTTTATCTTTATGTTGTTTAGGTAATCAGGAATGGTTGTACTTCTGCTTTTAAATATTGTGTAGCATGTTTTGTTCAGGTTTACTGTTAATTTGTTATCATTGCACCATGTAAATATGTCTGAAAGGAATGTTTTAATTGAATGTTTTAGTTGTTTTGGTGAATTTGAGGTTATGAAGCCGTTGGTATCATCTGCAAATAACCTTGTTTTGACATCTTGTTTTGTACAGTTGACTATATCATTTGTGTAGATCAAAAATAGGAGAGGTCCCAGGACAGAACCTTGGGGGACACCATTGCTGATTGAGTTTAGCTTGGATCGTTTACCGTTTATGTATGTAAATTGCTTTCTATTGCTTAGGTAACTCTCAAACCATTTAAGTCCCTGGCCTCGAATTCCGTTGTGCCTAAGTTTTGAGAGTAGGATGTCATGGTCTACGGTATCAAATGCTTTGCTCAGGTCTAAGTAGACTCCTGCAACATGTTTCCCATTTTCAAGGTCTTGTAGTATGTTGTCTAAGATTTCAGTCAGAGCCATTATTGCTGAGTGATTCTCTCTAAATCCAAATTGGTATTTGTATAATATTTTGTATTTGTTAAGAAATTGGTAAACTCTTTTGTACATTAGTTTTTCCATTAATTTGTTTAGGTTACTGAGTAGGCTGATTGGCCTGTAGTTATCAACTAGGTATTTCTCATTTTTCTTATGGATGGGTATTACTTTTGCAACTTTGAGATTTTCAGGAACAGTAGCATTTGCAAATGATAGGTTTATTATGTGGGAGATAGATGGTGCGAGTAGAGTGTCACACTCTTTGATTATTTTTGGCGAGATATTGTCATGTCCGCTTGACTTATTAGGATTTAGTTTCTTTATTCTTCTAGGGTTCTTGTTCATTGGTGGGACTAAGAAAAAAACTATGTGAATTTGGGTGTTTAAGATATTGCTTGTGTGCTATGCTATTACTGGTGTGTTTTGCTGCAAGTTTTTCACCAATTGAACAGAAGTGTTCATTTAATGTGCTGGCGATATCTTCATTGTTTGTCATTGTTTTATTGTTATAGATTAGCTTGTCAATTTGATTTTTCATTTTTGCTTTATGTGGGTTGATGATGTCTCCAAAGATTTTCCAGAGCGTATAAAGGTTTTGCTTCTCGTTACTGACTAGTTCTTTATAGTAGCCTTCCTCTGCTGATCGTAGACAAGTGATTAGTATATTCTTATATTTTGTGTGTTTTATTCGGTTTTCAGCTGTTGGGTTGAGTTTGTATGTTTTGAAGTATCTATCTTTTACTGCTATACAAGTTTTAAGGCTTGATGTGATCCATCTTTTATCTTTTGCTCTTTGTCTTGATAGTTTTGTTAGTGGGAAAGCTGCATTAAATGCTGTGTTATAAATCTGGTAGAAGATGGTTAGGGCTTTGTTTACTTCAGTTGCTTTGTAGTATTCTTTCCAGTCTGAGGTTTCAATAAGGTCTTTGAATTTAGCCATGTTTTTCTCCCCAAATATTCTAATGATGGGTCTGTCCTGTTTTTTAATGGGGTTGTGAGATTGAATTGTTATAAAGTTGGGTAGATGGTCAGTGATATCGCAGTAAATATTTCCTGTGGATATATTCTGATTACTTTTTATTACATTGGCATTTATTAGTATATGATCAATAAGTGAAATTTGGTAGTCTACTATTCTGGTTGGTAATGTGATGGTGGGGATGAAGTTTTGCTCAAGTACTGTTCTAAAGAAGTTATTGACATGGTTATTCTGTTTTATTTTTAGTCCATCAATGTTTAGGTCCCCTGTTATTATGCACTTTTTGTTTTCCAAATTAATTTTCTTCATGTTGTTTTCAAGTTGTTCAGTGAAGTGTTTGAGGCATTCAACACTACTGCCTGGGTGTTTATAGATGACCCCTATTATGTAGTCATCCTTTTTATTTGGAAAGTTAGTTTCAAGCCATATGTTTTCTATTTCTAAGTTTTGGTTATTGATCTGTTGGGGCTCGATGATTAGGTCATCTCTGTCAATTACTTTATATATATTCTTGTATATTAGGCCTACTCCTCCTCTAGAGAGTCTAGGTGATTTGTGTTTAAATTCATATCCAAGTTTGTTCAGTTCCTTTTCTCTATTTAGTATGTTTTTGGTTCCTATTTCAGAGAGTGCTATCAGATCTAAGTTATCACCTAGTGATGCGATTAATGCTAGAAGTTCCCCAAAGTGAAGGTCTAAACTCCTGATATTATGATGAATTAGTTTGAAACTGTTTTCTGGCTTGTTATTCCTGTTTATCTTACAAAGCTCTTCACAGGTATAATATTTGCAGTTGTTTGTTAGTAAGTTGTCAGGCACCAGTGAATTAATATAGTTAAGAAATTTGTTGTCGTTTAGGCAGGACTTAATGTAACTTTCAGCAGTTTCAAGTGTTGTGTGCAATTCAACATTTGTGATGTTACTAAATGGTAGGATTGAGAGGGTTGTACTGTTTTTAGACATGTGTGGGTTTTGCATGGACTTTCCTAAAAGGAACTTTCTGGTGTTGGTGGTTGTAACCATTAGCTTTAAGAATATTCTAGGTACTTGTGTACACAATGGGTTTTGCAGGTTACCAGGTGTGTAATCTACCAGGTGCTAGTTGAGTTGTTCAGCGTCTACATACAATAGATGACTACAATCACATACAGTGAACTCAGGCTACAATATTTTACGGTAGTATACAATTGACTACAAGCGTGTGCAATGAGTTAATAATTACGATAACATACAATGAGTCACAATAGCATACAGTGAATCAAGATGACATTAGACAAGGGTTCATACAAATGCAAACACAATTGAGTAAGGGTTCATGAGATGATGTTCAGACTCAGGATCCAATAGTATATGATGATCCAAGTTCTCTGAGTAAAATAATCTAAAATGGTTCAAGAATACTCTTGACTAAATGTTTGTAGAATGAGATTCAGTCTGACAGATTATTAGTCTCTGCCTATCTGAGTTAGGCTGTATGTCATTAATTAGCAAATGACAAATGTTCACAGCAGTAGATGCTATGGGTAGTGCAATATGCAATGTTACGCGTTTGTTGATCATGGCCTTGTTTAGTTGTCAAATTTGGGGGGGTGATTCTTTATATGGTTCTGGGTTGTTACTTGTATTATTTCTTTGTTATCATTAGGACTAGATTGTGAATATGCAATGTTATGTGCTAAGTTTATATGGTATGCATTATGATATACTAGGTTTAATTTCATTTTGACCAACTAGGGTTTCAGTTTTATAGTCTTGTTGTGTTTGCACTTGGAATATCTCAAAACATAGCCATTTAAAATAAAAGTTATTTCAAACAAGAGCAACGTATATAATAACAATCAACTTGATATGTTTATCCTAGAAAAGTAACCAGTCAATTTAGGCTATTTTAATTAGCGAATGTAAGAACACTAAACAAACTGTGAACCCTAATAGGGTCATAGTACACGCGGACGGTGAGACGATATGCCATCTGCCAGAAGGCGCCACCAGGCTGTGTGTTTAAACACTACGACCTGGCGCCGTGCCAGCACCTTTTACGCGCCACACGGCTAAGATTAGTGGTGGACACGTTGCCAAAGAGAGAGAGAGAGAGAAAAACACAGACAGAGATAGAGACAGAGAGAGACAGATATAAAGAGATAGGGAGAGACAGAGATAAATAGACAGATAGAGATATAGACAGATAAACATATAGACCGGTAGACAGATAGACAGATAGACATATAGACATATAGACCAATAGACATATATACAGATAGACAGATAGATAGATAGACATATATACATATAGACAGATAGACAGATATACATATATACAGAGAGACAGAGAGACAGAGAGACAGATAGACAGATATACAGATAGACCGATAGACCGATAGACAGATAGCCAGATAGCCAGATAGACAGATAGACAGAAAGACAGCTAGACAGCTAGACAGATATACATATATACAGAGAGATAGAGAGACAGAGAGACAGATATAGAGATAGACAAATAGACAGATAGACAGATATACAGATATGCAGATAGTCAGATAGGCAGATAGACAGATACACAGATACACATATAGACAGATAGACAGATAGACAGATAGACAGATAGACAGATAGACAGATAGACCGATAGACAGATAGGCAGATAGACTGATAGACAGATAGACAGATAGACAGATAGACAGATAGACAGATAGACAGATAAATAGATAGACATATATACAGAGAGACAGAGAGACCGAGAGACCGATAGACTGATAGACAGATAGACAGATAGACAGATAGACAAGGACAAGGACAGAGCCAGAGACATAGACATAGACAGATACAGATACAGAGACAAAGATAAAGACAGATACATAGACAGAGACAGTGATAGAGACAGGTACATAGACAGAGACAGTGACAGAGACAGAGAACATGACAGATAGAGACTGAGACACAGAGACAGAGAGACATATACTGAGATATTGTATCATGAGTGGGTGGAGTATTAATCGGAACATTGTGTTTGCTAGTCATGCAGTGGTATCTCAGTGGGGCAGCACTATTAAGTCTCTATGCACCATGCACTGTCATAAATCTTGATATGACGATTAGTTATTGCTAGAATCCAAAAACTCCAACAAACCAATAACAATCATATGCGACCGCTGAATGAGTTGAGCACCCGTCTCCCATTGTGGTAGATCATGGGGTTCTAACCCATGGGTTAGAACCCTAGTCGAGTCAAACCAATGACTTATACAATTGATACTTGTCGCTACCTAGTCTGATCCTCTGTATTACTAGGATAGGGCATGGAACAGTGGAATGAGGAAGACCAATTGCCCGTGATTGAAATTTCACCCGCTTAAAGCTGCATAGTCCGATGAAGAATCAAATTTTCAAAACCAAAATAATGATCTAGATTTGACTCTACATATCTAACTTAGATACCGATGCACTTATTAAGCACTTGTTGCCAGATAGAAGGCAATACTGAGTCAATTTAAAAGAAAATGTTACTGCAGAAACCTATGGTGGAAGAGTTTTGGCGTGCTTGCCTAAATTAATTTGGCATGTTTGCACTTCAAATATCTCAAAAGGTAACCATTTAAAATAAAAGCTTCTTCAAACTAAAGTAAGGTAGACAACTCATGTACCAAAAAAAAAAAAAAAAAAAGAATTAAACAAAAAAAGAAAGCTGCACTAGGTGGCGCTCCGCTCCGTGAGGTGTTAGTGACTGGTACCCAGGCCTCCTGTTGTTCTGCGCTACTGCCAGCTCGTGGAGGGTGAGGATCTTAGTAATACTGCCCCGTTTATGTGTGCAAAATAAAACTGGGAACCCCAACTGAACTGCACCACAAGGGGGCAGGTGATATGTCACGGCCCACCAACTGGACAGCCCAGGGCGGGACAACCGGAAATATAAAAGCCAGGTAACATATCCAACAACAATATAAATCAAATCAAATCCAAACAAACATAACTCAACCACCTACTATGTACAAACCTATGGACATGTAAATAAAATAAAATAGGTTAGTATAGAATTAAGTGGAAAAAAAGTGGAAAAATCTTCCCAAGAAAACCCCCAAAACACTAACATAGAACCTTAAGAAAACAACTAACATAGTAATAAGAATATAACGAAAATACAATGCCAAGAGGGCCCAACAAAACGAACATAGGCTACTAAACGTACCAACAGACTATCTATCTGCTACTGAAATGCAGACAATCAAATAACTTATCAGCAGCTACTGTTTGGTAAGACAACACCAACACTACAGCTGGCCAGCATTGAAAACAAGCCTGGGTACCCAGCCTTACATGCTATGGACAGTATAAATACAGCCTCAATAAAAAATATATAAAAAAATAAAAAAATGTGGGAAAGTGGGTCAACGCCCTCCACTCACCTCTCCCAGGGCTGCACGGGCAGAGAGCCGTGCGCAGAAGGTAGGTCGGCAGGCTGGGGCCTCCTACAGGCTGACAGGCTGCCGCAGGCTGGGTGGTGGTGGGAGATGGGGGGGGGGGGGAGACAGGCTAGACGGGCCGATGGCCAGAGAGCTCCTCCCCTCCCCTCCACTTGCCCCACCCCCTCCCTCCCCCAACCTTATGCTAGGTACACACCTACCGTTTTTCCGCACCCACCTACCGTATATGATCTAAAACTGCCCAAAAGTCGTGAGGTGTGCGCTCCCCTAGCACACCTACCGATTGCGATTCGCGACTTAAAACTCAGTTTTAGGGCTAAAACTGCTTCCTTACGATTGCGATTCGCGATTCGAAAAATGAATCGGCCCGTTTTCAGTATTAAGCGGGTCGGGTCGGGTCGCGAGTTTTAGTGTGCGAATCGTATACGATAGGTGTGTACCTAGCATTAGTTTCCTCGGAAAGTGGGCTTTAGTTCCACTCTGGAGGAATGCATTATTTATGTGATATATAATGCATTATGCGAGTATAAATGCAAGGGTAACATGTACATCCTATATTTCCTCATGCGCATTGGCGGAGGGCCCCCCCCCTCCCAGCTGTCGGGTATTGCTGGGCGGGCGCCCCCTCGCATCACACTCTGGAGGAAAATATATACTTGGTTGTTGGTTGCTTGTTGGAGTTTTACGTCCTGGCAACATCTAAGGTCATATCAGGATGGGTACCGACTTGCAACAGTGCGCACTCATGGCGACTTTATATATAGTGGTACAGTGAGTGGCGGTTACAGTGTGAAGGGGTGGTGGTGCCACCATCGGAGCTGAGGTGGGGAGACTGGAGCATGAGGGAGAGGAGGGATATTCTGGGTTATTATACTCGTATAATTCTTATACAGCATATATATAATATATATATAGTGTATATCTAAAAACAGCGTATCATACACCCTTACATATAACATATGTATCATCTCTACAAGTGCTATATTTAGCATATGGTATATAGATAGTTAGCTGTCGCTTGGTTGCATATATATTCATATTTGAGAAAAAGTCCTCCGGTGCGACGACACGAAGGGGGAGGTGAGGCAGGCCAAAGGTGGCACCACCGGTACAGTGTTGGGCCTTACAGTGTTTATAGAGTATAGCAAGATAATAATAATTCTCTTCCATCTCTTTTTACTCGCATAATACGTTATACATCACATATATGTGTGTGCATATTTATAG
Source organism: Branchipolynoe longqiensis (assembly GCA_030323885.1). NCBI lineage: Eukaryota > Metazoa > Annelida > Polychaeta > Phyllodocida > Polynoidae > Branchipolynoe > Branchipolynoe longqiensis. The sequence continues at coordinate 151,122,543 of CM059187.1, read as the reverse complement.
AAGAGGTTCGGACGAGAAACTTGGTTGGTTGGTTGGTTAAAGTTTTACGTCCTGGCAACATCTAAGGTCATATCAGGATGGGTACTGACTTTGGACAATGCGCACTCATGGTAACTTTATAGTGATCCCCCACTGGGAGATCAGGCCACTAGCACCATGACCTGATATCCCACTCAGTGACATAATCCTGACACTGAGCCAACCAGTGCTTGCCCTATCCTAATAATGCCGAACACCTGGCTAGGAAGCGACAAGTATAAATTTTTAAGTCATTGACCCGCCCAGGGTTTTAACCCGGCGGTTTGAATTCCACAAACTACCAACACGGGAGGCAGACACTCAACTCATTCGGCCATCCTGTCTGGTTTAGAGAACATAATGCTATATATGTGATGTATAACGCATTATGCGAGTATAAAGGCGTGGAAGGGAATTAATTCCTTATTATTATTAGTGTGTGTATTATTATTATTACACTATACAGTGTACTGCCTCCTTCATGTCCATGAATGGTGGCGCCACCTCCGGCGCTCCTCGGTACCTGCATACCCTAAAAACATTACTCACATCGGAGGATTTTACTATAGAAAAAGTACATAAGAAGATAATCAGATTGAGTCGAATAGTGCTGTTGGCATGGACTGGGATGATGGAGTCTCACTCAACAGGGCAACACTATAAAACCATATGAGTATGCAACGGCACGCGCTGATAATCGTCCTGATATAGCCTCATATATTGCTAGGACGTAGAACCCCACTCATGCTGCCCTACTCTTGAGGCGAGTAAACATGTAGGTTGCCTGTGAACTTGGGTTTATTTTTAGCGGTACAAGGAATGATGGTAGCAATGTGTACCCTCGTGGGCACGGGTCACTGGGACATGCAAAGAGTGGCTTCTGCAGAGAGAAAGAAGATAGTGGAGTGTGCTTGGTGGTGGTGCGAATAGCGCCATATACATGTCATACGTAGCACTAAGTGTGACCAATACCGATAACGTGCCGGGATCAAATATCATCAGGCAGTGCCAGCTGGTCTGATTGAATAATCCATGACTGGCACAATTGGATCCAATGTGGACATATGTCAAGTAGATCACCTACCAACACAGTTTGTTTAATACCCAACTGAACCATCAGGCGAACCCTTCCCCATACCCGCCTCCCCCCCACACACACCGTCAGCTCAGCTTATTATTCTTAACGTTTTAATTTACGCCGCGATACTAATTAAGTAACCTGATTGATGTCACGACTCTTTCTCTCTCTCTCTCTCTCTCTCTCTCTCTCTCTCTCTCTCTCTCTATATATATATATATATATATATATATATGATGTATGAGCATTATACAAGTATAATTAATCGGAAGCATTCACTCCTTATTATATTCTAAGGCCCGATACTGATTTGTTATTAAATTGTTCATCTATTATGCAACCAGGGGCCATATGTATGAACAACTTTTTAATGGCTCCGGTGTTAAGGGCTACCACCAGGTTAGCTAACACCAGTGTTGGGAAATGGGTCACGGGGTATGTACGGGTCCAAAGCGAGCTGGCGTTAGCTAACCTAGCAGTTATTTATAGATTTGGGAAATCCCTCTAAGCCTGTTCCTGGCGAGCACCGCTTTTTGCCAATATCGCCGCCGATGCGGTGGCGGCGTTAATGTTGGTTAGATTTTTGGTTTAATTTGACCAAAATTCGGCAGCGGGGTTAATATCGATTCGATTTTTGGTTTAATTTGACCAAATTTCACTTATTTACTGTTAAATAAAATTGGTCAAATTAAGCCCAAAATCGAAGCGATATTAACGCCACTGCCGCATCAGTGGCCATTTGTTTTGTTTACATTCGACAATATGAATATCGCCGCCGATGTAGCGGCGGCGTTAATATTGAACACCGCGAGTAGAGTCAATTTTGGGGTTAATTTGACTAAATTTCACTTTTTTACTATGTTATTCTGTTAAATATGATAGCATTGAATAGATTTGGGCCTAATCGGTACCTAACACCGCCCGTAAACTTGCTACGGGGTGGTGTTAGTGTAGGCGATATATAACTGTTTTTTATATACACGCCCCCCTGTGCACCCAGCAGGCACTCCTCAGTAAGTAAGTAGTACACGCGACCACGTGACCGGATGTAGTGACTACAGTGCCGTTTGATCTGCGCGAGGATGCTCCGACCAATGCCCTATGGACAGACCAGTGACGGCGCCCTGTTTAACGTGGATCAATTACAGCAGCCCGTGCCGGCCCGAACGCGCACTTGATATGGCAGCGAGAAGGGTGTCGGCGTGTGTGTACGTGTGTGAGGGTGTGTGTGGATGTGTGTGAGAGCGTGAGTGTGTGAGTGTGTGAGGGTGTGTGTTAGTGTGTGTTGGTGTGTGTGTGCTTGTGTCTGGATGTGTGTGAGAGTGGGTGAGGGTGTGAGGGTATGTGTGTTAGTGTGTGTGTGTTGGTGTGTGTGTGGGTATGTGTGTCGGTGTGTGAGGGTGTGTGCATATGTGTCGGTGTGGATGTGTGAAGGTGTGCATGTGTGAGGGAGTATGGGTGTGTGTGGGTGTGTTGATGTGTGTGTGGGTGTGTGAGGGTGTGTGAGAATGTGTGTGGATGTGTGCGCGTGTGTATGGGTGTGTTTGGGTGTGTGTGGCAGTATGGGGGTGTGAGGGTGTGTGTGGGTGTGGGTGTGTGTGGGTGTGTGAGGGTGTATGTGTGAGGGTGTGTGAGGATGTGTGCGCGTGCAGGTGAGGGTGTGTTGGTATGTGAAGGTGTGTGTGTCGGTGTGTGAGGGTGTGTGCATATGTGTTGGGGTGTATGTGTGAGGGTGTGCGTGTATGAGGGTGTATGGGTGTGTGTGCATGTTGATGTGTGTGTGGATGTGGGAGGGTGTGAGAATGTGTGTGTGGATGTGTGCGTGTGTGTGTGTTTGGGTGTGTGTGTTTGGCACTGTGTGTGTGTGGGTGTCTGGTGTGTGGGTGTGTGTGGGTGTATGTGTGAGGGTGTGTGAGGGTGTGTGTGCGTGTGTGTGAGGGTGTGTGTGTGAGGGTGTATGTGTGTGAGGGTGTGTGTGTGTGGGTGTATGAGGGTGTATGTGTGTGAGGGTGTGTGTGGGTGTGTGGGTCTGGGTGTGTGTGTGTGTGAGTGTGAGTGTGAGTGTGTGTGAAGGGGGGGGGGGGGGGGGGGGGGGGTGTGTAGCCGCATTCCTGATGGTCCACTGACATAGTTACTGATGCCGAGCCAACGTACGGCCTACTTCATGTTCAACATGACGGCTGCCAACCTCCCTCCTCCCCCTCCATCCATCCCTCCCCTCCCTCTCGTCCTCCCTTCCCTCTTCCCTCCGTACCTCCCCTACCTTCTTCTCCTTCTCCCTCTCTCTCTCCCTCTCCCCTCTCCTCTCCCTCTCCCTCCCCCTCCTCCTCCCCCTCCTCCTCCCTCTCCCCTCTCCTCTCCCCTCTCCCTCCTCCCTCCCCCTCCTCCTCCCTCTCCCCTCTCCCCTCCCCTCTCCTCTCCCCCTCCCCTCTCCTCTCCCTCATCCTCCCCCCCTCCCCCATCCCCCTTACCCTTCCGTTCCCCCCCTCCCTCCCGCTCCCCTCTCCCATCTATCCCTCTTCCCCACACCCCTCCATCCCTCCCCTTGCCCTCGTTCCTTCACTCCCTGTTCACACACTAAAGCACCCCTCCTCCTCCTCCTCCCTCCTCCCTTCCCATTCCTCTCACCTCCCATCCCTCCCCTCATCATACAGTAAACCACCTCCTCCACCTCTCTCCGACCCCTTCCGTCACCCATCCCTCACCCCCCCCCCCCCTTTCCCTCCCTGCCTGCTCCCACTCTCACACAGTAAACCACCTCCCCCTCCCCTCCCCTCCCCTCCCACCTCCCACCTCCCTCCACGCCCCCCACCCTCCCATAGTAATCCACCACCCACCCCCTCCCTGCTCCCCTATCATACAGTAAGCCCCCCGCCTCCCCCGCCCCCCCCCCCGCACTCCTCCTGGGTGCCCGTATTCCTCCTGTCTCGTCCATGCACTTACACGCACTGTACCAAGTCTCCGCCAACCCTCATACAACTCCTCCTCCCGACTCCCCTCACCCCCACATCCTCCCACTCCTCCGCCTCCCCCTCCCTACTCCCCCCCCCCACATCCTCCCACTCCTCCTCCCCCTTCCTACTCCTCTCACCCCCCACATCCCCCCACTCCTCCTCCTCACCCTCCCTACTCCCCTCACCCCCACATCCTCCCCCTCCCCCTCCCTACTCCCCCTCACCCCCCACATCCTCCCACTTCCTCCTCCTCCCCATCCCTACTCCCCTCACCCCCACATTCCTCCCGCTCCTCCTCCGCCTCCCTACTCCCCTCACCCCCACATCCTCCCACTCCTCTCCCCCTACTCCCCTCATCCCCCCACATCCTCCCTCCTCCAGGTCTTGGCTCTTGGCGTGGTGTTCTCTGTGGCAGAGTGGTTAGAGTCTCTGACTTTTTTTCTAGGTCGGACTCCTAATCTGAAGGTCGGTGGTTCGATTCCCTGTGGCCCAACTCTGCCAATTTGGATTTCCACCGCTGTGTATAACTTACAGCGTCATCAAAGGCTGGTTGCTCTCATACCATGTCTATGTGGTGTGGGAGGTTAAAAATCCCTTGGGTGGGTAAAAGTGTTGGCTCAGGCTTTCTATCAACAAACTGTCTAATCGTGAAAACAAGTCTATTCAGACTTATCCATGATGGGCAGTATAAATCTTCAAGAAAAAAAGCTCTTCCCCACCCCCTTCCTCCTTCCTTCATTTCCCTCCCTCTTGCCCACATTATCCCTTCCTCATCTACTTGTCCTGTCCTCCTCCCCTCATTCTCCTCCATTCTCCTCCTGCCCTCATTCTCCGCCCTCCTGCTGCATTCTTCTCCTCCCTTCACCCCCCCCCCCCGCTCCGCATCCTGGTACCCTACCTCCAATACGCACCCGAGTAATCACTGTACACTTCCGGTATTTTCGCATTCAGTCGTTGCGCGAGATTCATGCCTTAGCATTCATAATACATACTTCCATATATACACACACATAAATACATACATACATACACACATATATATGTATATCATCATCACGCTGTCAGTTGCAATGCGACAAAAACTCCTTTCATTACTTAACCACCGCTCTCCATGTATCTCTCTGCTGTGAGAGTGATGTCTATGATTCAGTCTTACATTTCATAAAAGCTGCTTGCAAAGTGTTGAAGTGCTGCTGAAGTCACTAACAGCACTCTTTCAGGGAGCAAATAGAGGTCTCACACCAGCAAGAACACGTCGAGACAGGTGCAAACGATTTGTCCCTGCAGTGGCTGGTTGGGAGATGTTGGGAGTTCCATTCATCACCGCCCTTAAATCTGCCACGGTAACATGGTTTTCTGTTAGGGTTTGCTCCCTTAGCCTTTGGTTCTATCAGGAATGTGTACCACAAGGCAGTGGTTTGCAACTTTGCAGGGGTGGCAAACCCCCTGAGATATTTTAGCACCTAAGGTATCAGAGGTACTACAATACCTGTACATGTATGCACATGCATTTATAATACATACTTACATACATACATGCATATATACATACACACATGCACATTTATATATACATATATATATATAATTACATGTACACAATATGCACATATATGTCTATACATATATACGTAATATACATATATCTCCATTGTTTTGAGTGTTTACACATGACATATCTGCCTGGACATTAATATGTGTATATAAGTATATTAAGCCGTTGTTGCCTAGTATGGGAGAAAGTGCTCCGAGGGTGTTTGATATGTGTTTGGTATGTGTATGCGTGTGTAGTGTGCGCGTGTGTGATGTGTGTGTGGTATGTGCGTGTGTGCGATGTGTGTGTGGTGTGTGCGTGTGTGTGATGTGTGTGTGGTGTGTGCGTGTGTGTGATGTGTGTGTGGTGTGCGGGTGTGTGGTGAGTGCGTGTATGTGGTGTGTGGTGTGTGTGTGATGAGTTTGCATGTGTGTGCATGTGCGTGTGTCTGTCTGGTGGGAGGCGCTCCATGACCAGGGTCATAATTCTTCACACACACTCTCACACATCCACACATCCACACACTCACCCACACCGACACCCACACCCACACCCACACTCACACTCACACCCACCCACACACCCACACTCACACACACACCCACCCACACACCCACATCCACACACTAACACCCACATTCACACTCACACCCACACCCACACCCACACCCACACCCACACTCACACCCACACCCACACCCACACCCACACTCACAGCCACACCCGCACTCACACCCACACCCACACCCTCACTCACACTCACACCCACACCCACACACCCACACACCCTCTCACACACCCACACACCCACACACCCACACACCCACACCCCCACACTCCCACACACCCACACACCCACACACCCACACACCCACACACCCACACACCCACACACCAACCCACCAACACACCCACACACCCACACACCCACACCCACACACCCACACACCAACCCACCAACACACCAACACACCCACACACCAACACACACTCACACAATGACCATCTCTGCCGGGGTTATGGCGAAGGCTGGATCCACGTACTGGAGGAAGGATCAACGACCTGGGGCGGGTTCTGTATGTGGACGGTGTGTGTGTGCATATGTGCGCAATGCTGTCAATATATGTGAATTTTAATGTGGGTGTGGATGTGTGGATCTGTCTGAGTATTGATATGACTTTGTACAATTGTGGATGTGCCTGTGTATCTCTGTGTGGAGTTGACTATGTGTAATTGTGGTTATGGCTGTGTGTATGTGTGTGTCTGCGTGTGCGTGTTTATGTGTTTGTGTGTGAATATAGATATACCTGTGTGGATGTGTTGAGTCTGTGTGTGAGTGTGCATGTGTCTCTATATGTGAATGTATCCGAGTGTGAGTGAGTGTGTGGGTCTGACTATAGGTGGTGCCTGTGTATCTCTCTATCTATATGTGAGTGTATTTATGTCTGTGTATGAGTGAGGGTGTGAGCCTGACTATAGGTGGTGCCTGTGCATCTCAGTGTCTGTATGTGAGTGCAGCTATATCTTTGTGTGTGAGTGAGTGTGTGAGTCTGACTATAGGTGGCGCCTGTGTATCTAGGTGTCTATATGTGAGTGTATCTATGTCCGAGTGTATCAGTGAGTGTGTGAGTCTGACTATAGGTGGTGCCTGTGTATCTCTGTGTCTATATGTGAGTGTATCTTTGTCTCTGTGTGAGTGAGTGTGTGAGTCTGACGATAGGTGGCACCTGTGTATCTCTGTGTCTATATGTGAGTGTATGTATGTCTGTGTGAGTGAGTGTGTGAGCCTGACTGTAGGTGGTGCCTGTGTATCTCTGTGTCTGTAAATGAGTGTATCCGAGTGTGTGAGTGTGAGTGAGTGTGTGAGTCTGGCGCCTGTATATCGATGTGTCTATATGTGAGTATATCTATGTCCAAGTGTGTGAGTGAGTGTGTGAGTCTGACTGTAGGTGGCACTTGTGTATCTCTGTATCTATATGTGAGTATATCTATGTCCGAGTGTGTGAGGGAGTATGAGAGTCTGACTATAGGTGGTGCCTGTGTATCTCTGTGTCTATATGTGAGTGTATCTATTTCCGAGTGTGTGAGTGAGTGTGTGAGTCTGACAGTAGGTGGTACTTGTGTATCTCTGTGTCTATATGTGAGTGTATCTATGTCCGAGTGTGTGAGGGAGTCTGACTATAGGTGGTGCCTGTGTATCTCTGTGTATGCATGTAGAGAGTTGCTGAAGGGAGGGCGGGAGTTTCCCACCTGCCCCATAGGAGGGTTAGTTCCCGAGGCTGCCACTAGGGGGCCAATGTCCTGCCAGCCAGTGGCGCCCCCAGGCGGCTTGGTGGGTGCTCACTGTATCTTTCCGTATGACCGTGCAAGTGGAAGACTGCCTTCCGTTTATTCATATATATATATAATGCTCGGCTTTAACGGGTCCGAAAGACCCGACAGTCCAGACACTCTGTGTCTATATGTCAGTGACCCGACAGGCCAGACACTCACACACACGCTCGGACATAGATACACTGACATATACACACTCAGACATAGATACACTCACATATAGACACAGAGATACACAGGCGCCACCTATAGTCAGACTCACACACTCACTCACACATGCGGCCAGGTTATTAAAGATGTATAGCTCTGCGTTCAATCATGAGGCTAACCTGGAAGGACAAAGTGACAAATAAGGAAATACTCGAACGGACGGGGCTGCCCTCTATGGAAGATCTTTGATCAAAAAGAATCTCCGGTGGACTGGACACCTCATGAGGATGTCATCAGACAGGCTACCAAAGCAGATCCTCTATTATCAACTGTCTTCTGGTTACAGAAAGAGAGGGCACCCTCGCCTCTGGTTCAAGGATACCATCAAGAGACATTAAGACCGACTCATGGACATCACACTCACAGCAGAGAGCTAAATGGAGAGTGGCAGCCAAGTAATGAAAGCAGTCTTTGTCGCATCGCGACCGATAGCATGATGATGATGATGATGAGTTCATTGAAAACATAAAACTTTCAAAACCCTAACAATTATGTAGATTTGATTCTACATATCTAACTTAGATACTGGTGCACTTATTCAGCATTTGTTGCCACGTAGAAGGGGATACTGAGGCAATTTAATAGAACCTGTTATTACAGAAGTGTTTTGGGGTGGGGTTTTATCTTGAAGATTTATACTGCCTATCATGGATAAGTCTGAATAGACTTGCTTTCACCATTAGACAGCTTGTCGATAGAAAGCCCAAACCTACACTTTTACAGACCCAAGGGATTTTTAACTTCCCACACCACATAGACATGGTATGAGAGCAACTGGCCTTTGATGACGCTGTAAGTTATACACAGCTGTGGGAATCCAAATTGGCAGAGGTGGGAGGGAAGGGGGGGTCATGGGGAATCGAATCACCAACCTTCAGATTAGGAGTCCGATCTAGAAAAAAGTCAGACACTCTAACCACTCTGCCACAGAGAATTTGGTGTCAGAGTTTTGGCTTGCTTGCCAACATTAATTTTACATGGTTGCACATCAAATATCTCAAAAGTTAGCCATTTGAAATACAAGTAATGGATGCAAACTAAAGTAATGGAGATTATACCCATCAATGTACCCTATCTATCTCAGACAATGACAGAGACTCATAACCATCAGACTATGTAACATTAACAATGGTACTCGGTGTCCGGCATTCTGCTTAGTCTAGCACAGCGTTCCAGGTGTCATGCGCATGAATAGAATACACGTCAGTAACATGCATACAAATGAATTCGATATGGTGGCTGAATATTGGTTGGCTTAGTAAAAGGATAATTCGACTTATTCAGTGGTAGCATATCATCTCAGGAGGGCAGCACTATAAGGATAGGGCTCCTCGCGAATCAGTGGTAGTGCAGGAAGTGGATTCCAGGTGGTGCTATGAGTTTGGGAAATAACGGTCACTGTTATTATATATACTGACATTATGCATTATATACCACATATATACCTTTTGATAGTAAAGTTGTTATTCCTCTGAGTATACTCTTTTCTCAGTATAAAAATACTCGATTGATAGGCCTGAACAATGACAACAATTTAGACAAAAATCCTCCTGTGCGACTGACACTTGTCGAACCCGTTGGAGGAGAGGTGGTCCACAGGTTGCGCCACCAGTCAAGTGTTGAGTCGTGCGGAGTATAACAATCGGTAATATCAATAATATCAGTAATATCAATTAATATCAATAGTTAGAGCAATTCCCTTCCATATTTGTATACTCGCATAATGTGTTATATATAACATATGACAATAACTTGAATAAGTTTACAAACGCAGTATAATCTGTTGCATGCTCCACTGCTGGAGAAGTGCTGATGTTGGCAGCTTCTGAGTAGGGAGTTCTGGGGCTAAATGTATGAGGGCGGGTTAGCGGTTATAACCCGAGCGTAGTCGGGAATTCCCCGGTTAGAGGCCAAAACTCACAATGTGTGTGCACGGGTTAGGCAAACCCCTCGAGGGTTAACGCGGCCTGCGCTAACCCCAACTCTTAGGTGGTTTATCGTCGGAGTTACGCGTGGACTGAAGATGGATGTGTGTCTCTGTGTCTGTGTGTGTGTCTCTGTGTCTCTGTGTGTGTCTCTTTGTCTCTGTGGGTGTCTGTGGGTGTCTCTTTGTCTGTGTGTGTGTCTCTGTATGTGTTTCTGTGTGTGTGTGTCTGTGTGTGTCTCTGTATGTGTCTCTGTGTCTGTGTGTGTGTATGTGTGTGTATCTCTGTGTCTCTGTGTGTGTCTCTGTGTGTGTCTCTGTGTGTGTCTCTGTGTGTGTCTCTGTGTGTGTCTCTGTGTGTGTCTCTGTGTGTGTCTCTGTATGTGTCTCTGTGTCTGTGTGTGTATATGTGTGTATCTCTGTGTCTGTGTGTGTCTGTGTGTGTGTCTGTGTGTGTGTCTCTGTATGTGTTTCTGTGTGTGTGTGTCTCTGTGTGTGTCTCTGTATGTGTCTGTGTGTGTATGTGTGTGTATCTCTGTGTCTGTGTGTGTGTCTGTGTGTGTGTCTGTGTGTGTGTCTCTGTGTCTGTGTGTGTGTCTCTGTCTGTGTGTCTCTGTGTCTCTGTGTGAGTGTATCTGTGTGTGTTTCTGTGTCTGTGTGTGTGTCTCTGTGTCTATGTGTGTGTCTCTGCGTGTGTCTCTGTGTCTGTCTCGGTATCTGTATGTGTGTCTCTGTGTGTGTCTCTGTGTGTGTCTCTGTGTGTGTGTCTCTGTGTCTTTGTGTCTCTGTTGCTGTGTGTGTGACACACACACAGACACACAGAACCACAGAGACACACACAGACACACACACAGACACACAGAGACACACACACATACAAAGAGACACACACATACACACAGACACACACACATACAGACACATACACACACAGACACACAACCAACCAACAACCAACCAACCAACAACCAACCAACCAACAACCAACCAACCAACAACCAACTAACAACCAAACAAACAACCAACCAACCAAGTCCTGTCCCGTCACAGGAATGGGGAGGGGGTGGGGGGAGGAGACACACAGACACACACACAGACACACACACAGACACACACACAGACACACACACAGAAACACAGAGACACAAACAGAGACACACACACAGACACACACACAGACACACACAGACACAGAGTGACACACACAGAGAGACACACACACATACACACACAGAGACACACACACAGACACACACAGACACACACATAGAGAGACACACAGACACAGAGTCACACACACAGAGACACACACAGAGACACACACACAGAGACACAGAGTCACACACACACAGACACACACAGAGACACACACACAGACACACAGAAACACACACAGAGACACACACAGAGACACAGAGACACAGAGACACACACCAACCAACCAACCAACCAACCAACCCCTGTCTCGTCACGGGAATGGGGAGGGGGTGGGGGGGGGAGGAAGGGGGTGGTCCCTCCCGACTCCTACGACGCTCGCCGGGTACATTCCCCCAGGGGTTCCCCAAAATCTATAATTAACTCACAGGGTAGCTAACAAGTGCGCGCTTGGCGCACACACATTTCACGTGACCCATATACCAACACCGACCATAGCTACCCCGTCGGCCGCCCTTAACTCCAGCGGAGATAACCCGTTGCTCATACATTTGGCCCCTGGTAGGTGCCGATAGGTGGCGCCTCGGCGGAGCTTGCTGATTGGTGGGCATAGGCTCGCAAACCGAGAGTTCGGAGGGAGGGTGGCAGAGGCCGTCGCGGCATCTCCTTCCTCCCTTGAATCAGCCGCAATTCTAACTGTCAGTGTATCACCACGCGCCAATGATTCACAATGATATCATATCCCACCAAGATATCTAAGACATTTTGAAAATAAAAAATAAAAAGAATATCAGAAGAGAAAACATGGAAATACTAATACAACATGATGATGAGATCAGGGCAGTACAAATAGTACAGTAGAACCTCTCCAAGTCAAACCAATCACCTCCACATATCGACCACTCCCTTATATTGATTGCTTTATTTGGGTCCCAAACGATTGCCCATGCAATACCATTGTAACGATAATAAAACTCCCTAAACCGACCACCCTGTGGATGGACCATTTAATGCAGGTCCCATGGCCGGTCGATTTAGAGAGGTTTTACTGTATATGACTTCAGATGTTTGCCAAGATGTAAAACCCCACTATTTCACTTACATTCCGGCGACGTCCTTGCCCCTCCCCCCACATCCCCACATCCCCAGATCGTCACATCCCCACAGCCCCCCCCCCCCCCCCCCCCGCCATTTCCTCGAGTTGAGCCTGCCAATCCAGCAGCTAATGGTTGCTTTGGCTACCTCACTCACATCCCAAACTTCCCCCCTCCCTCCCTCTCCATCCTCCCCGCCCCGCCCCGCCCCGCCCCGCCCCGCCCTCGGGGAACCGCCCCGCCCAGTCTCCGCATCACTTGCATGCTAAGAACCACCAACATGCGACTGGGGCTGCTCGTGTTGTGGGGGTCGGGGGTGGGGGTGGTGGTGGGTGGTGGTGGGTGGTGGTGGGTGGTGGTGGTGGGGTGAGATTGGGGTGGTGGGTGGTGGTGGGGAGGTAGGGGTGGCGGTGGGGTGAGGTGGGGGGTGGGGTGAGGTTGGAGATGGGGGGGGGTGGTGGAGGTGGGGGGAGGTGGGAGTGGGGGTGGATGTGGGGGTTGGGATGGGGGGGTGGTGGAGGTGGGGGTAGTGGTGTGGGTGAGGATGGTGGTGAGGCGTTATTATTGCCTCTCGTGTCGGGCATAGCAAACAATGCGAGGGTCCAACCGGCCAGACTGGCCCTGACTGAGCCTGACAAACACTTACCATACACGCAGCACTATAATGGCAACACCGAGCATGAATTAACACCGGTACACAGGTTGAGGCGTGTGATTACTGGGCAGTATAGACTTGTTGGGAGACTTGTTGGGAAACGTATTGGTTGACTTGCCATACTTGTTGGGAGACTTGTTGGAAGACTTGTTGGATGACTTCTTGGGTGAGTTGTTGGGAGACTTGTTGGGAGACTTGTTGGGAGACTCGTTCACTGAGCCTGGTGCATGGCTTTACTAGGAAAGGGCAAGAACTGGTTGGCTAATTGTCGGGATAATGTGACTGAGTGGGATATTGCACCATATTTTTGGCTACAGTGTACCCCCGTCGGGCAGCTTTGACAAGCACCATGAGTGCCAAATCAGTACCCGGAGTAAAATGACCTCATCTGTTGCTAGGATGTAAGACCTCAATCACTCACCCACTGTTGTTAAAATTGCGTGCCTGGATTTTTAATTGCACTTTTTTTTTTCAATGGCTAGTCATTTACCTCATTGACAATACACAAGTCTGCCAATTCTGCCAACTACCTACTGCTAATTGTCAACTGTCAACTGTCAACTGCCAACTGGCAACATCAGTGTGTCAGCTGAAAACTTAAAAAAACAATCAACTGAAAACTATCAACTGTCAACTCCCAGCTGGCAACATCAAACTCAGAACTGCAAACTCAGAACTGCAAACCCAGAACTGCAATCTCAGAACTGCAATCTCAGAACTGCAAACTCAGAACTGCAAACCCTGAACTACAATCTCAGAACTGCAAACTTAGAACTGCAAACTCAGAACTGCAAACCCAGAACTGCAAACCCAGAACTGCAAACTCAGAACTGCAAACCCAGAACTGCAATCTCAGAACTGCAAACTCAGAACTGCAAACCCAGCACTGCAAACTCAGAACTACCAACTCAGCACTGCAAACTCAGAACTGCAAACTCAGAACTGCAAACCAAGAACTGCAAACTCAGAACTACAAACTCATAACTGCAAACCCAGAACTGCAAACCCAGAATTGCAATCTCAGAACTGCAAACTCAGAAGTGCGACCCAGCACTGCAAACTCAGAACTGCAAACTTAGCACTGCAAACTCACATATACAAAGTCACAACTGCAAACTCACAACTGCAAACTCACCACTGTAAACTCATAATTGAAAACTATCAACTGAAAACTGTCAACTCCGAGCTGCCAACTGCAAACTTACAACTGCAAAAAATGCAAACTGCCCAGATTATGCAACCAGACATGCACATTAGATATGAAGTGTCGGTAGGTGAGCCCTTCGCCGGAACCGAAAGTGTGGGGTTAACTTGCTCCCGGTGCTGGCAGTGGCGTGGAGGTTCGGGGACCAGAAGGTTCCTGAAGGTTGAGTGCAGAGAGGTGAACGTCGTAGGAGATAAACCAAGCGGCTTTCTTTCTTTCGTTCTCTTCTCCCCTTTCTGCCTTCGGCTCCCACTCCCCCCACACCCAGCTATACCAGAATCACCCCACCTACCGGCCTCCAGTCACTCGCAATCTGTATTAGGTCTACTAATCATATTAAACCTACTAAGCCTACTAAACTTAATTAACCTACGCTACCTTCTGACCCCATTAAACCTACTAAACCTACTAAACCTGCTAAATCTACTAAACTCAATAAACCTAAAAAACCTGATAAACCTAATAAGTCTACTAAACCTACTAAACCTATTAACGCTAATAAATCTATTAAACCTAATAAACCTAATAAACCTAATAAACCTAATAAACCTAATAAACCTAATAAACCTAATAAACCTAATAAACCTACGAAACCCACAACTCTTTATTTTAACCCTGAAAATTCTCCCTCGATCCCTTTCTCAGCTGCTCCTCCCCTCCCCTCCACTCCCCTCCCCTCCCTTCCCCTCCCCTCCCCTCCATTAACCTCCCCTCCACTTCCATCGCCTCCCCTCCCATCTCCAGCCCATCCGCCCCCCCCCCCACACACCCACACGCACAATCCTCCAACCTGAAACTTACAGGAGACCCATAATAAGGTCCAGCCAACATGAATAACAGTCACAGTAGGCGTCTAACAGTAGCCACTTTAAACCCCCCCCCCCCTCACCCCACCCACCACCACGAACTCCACCCTGCAGCTGACAGCATCACAGCGCAAGCTAAAGAAGACACACAGCAGGTCGTGTGACACAATGTTCATGTGACACAATGGTCATTTGCACAATGGTCACATCACACAATAGTCATGCCACACAATAATCATTTGAAGAATGGTCATGTCACACAATGGTCATGTTACACAATAGTGATGCCACGCAGTGGTCATGACACACAGTGATCATGTCACACAATGTCAAATAATGGTCATGTCACGCAGTGGTCATGACACACATTGATCATGTCACACAATAGGTATGTCACACAATGATCATGCCACACAATGGTTATGTCACACAATGATCATGTCACACAATGGCCATGTTATGCAGTGGCTATGTCGTACAGTCGTCATGTCACACAATGGTCATGACACACAATGGTCATATTACACAATGGTCATGTCACAGAATGACCATGTCACACAATGGTCAGGTTATACACTGGTTATGTCACACAGGTCTCATGGTACACAATGGTCAGGGCACACCGTGGTCACGTCATACAATGGCCATGCCATACAATGGCCATGTCACACAATGAGCATGTCACACACTGGTCATGTCGGACTATGGTCATGCCACACAATGACATTTGTTATACACAGGTCATGTTCCACCATGGTCATGCCATACAGTCTCATGTCACTCAATGGGCATGTCACACAATGGTCATTTTGCACTGTGGCCATGTCGCACAATGGCCATATCATACAATGGTTATGTCACACCCTAACCATGTCAAACAATTGCCATATCACACAATAGCCCTGTCAAACAGTGGTCATGTCATGCAATTATTATGTCACACAATGATCATGTCACACAGTAGTCATGTCATGATGTGAAGAACAAACAGGGTCTCCAATGTTTATTTAATTGATTACCTACTTACTAATATATTTAGTTACAAACTTACCTATTTACTTACACTTGCTGCTGTCTATGAATAATCGAATTACGCTTGCCTAGAACTTAGAAGTCGTAGGAGGAAATAAACAGGAAGTGAAATCGGAGACACAGATAAAAAAAAAAGGAACTAGGACGGACGTAGATGAGGAAAACGAAATAGAAGATCAATGACAAAACAAGAAAAGAAACAAAGAAATTGCAACAACAAAAAAGGACAGGATTCACCAGCTGAGGCTCAATTAGCCTGACTGTGTTGGACAGAAGGAGGTCAGTAAGTAGCTATATACAAGAAAGACGCGAGTAAGTATGGAAATGAAATAAAACAATAATAGTGACCGCAGGAAATACGAGAAATACGAGAAATATAAGAATAATACAAGCAATAATGGTAGCCACAAGAAATAGAGGAAATATAAGAACTACAATAAATACCAGCAATAATAGGAAATACAAGAAATACTGAAAAAATACCCAAAAAAGAAATACCAGAACTAAAGAAATACAAGAAATGCAAGAAATACAAAACAAATACAAAAAATACAAACAAAATACAAAAAAATACAATAGAAATACAAAAATACAAGAAATAAAAATAATATCAGCGCATACTATAGCAATATAGGAGTGGGTCTGGTAGGAGAAAGAAAAACAAGGAGACAAAGAACTGTGCTCAGCGTGTACTGCCACTGTGTCTGGTCGGGTGAGACTGGAAGAGTGTCTGCCTTAAGGCCCGTAGGGGGGCGCTGCGAGGACACTGCACTCCACCAGGCCGCTCACAATGGTTACCCAGCCCACACACCCTCCCTGCACATATATAGACAAATATAGAAATTAAAGTTAATGAGGGAATATTAAACCTAAAATGCACAGGAGATAAATATGCAGATGCGAAATGAATAACCAGACGGGATGGCCGAATGAGTTAGAGCATCCGTCTCCCATGTTGATAGATCGTGGGATCGTGGGTTCGAATCCTGGTCTAGTGAAATGAATGACTTTAAAAAATTGATACTTCTCGCTTCCTAGCCAGACTCTCAGCATTACTAGGGGACTTCAATGTGAATTACAGCAGCAATGACAAAAATAAACTAATGCTGCAAACCACCATCAAGATCTTAGGCCTGCAGCAGCTCATCACTGAAAACACAAGGCTAAGGCAACAATAGCTCAACAATAGACCTAATATTAACCAACTCAAACCATGCCACAAAATGGGGCACTAGAAGCTGGGGTATAAGCGACCACCAACTAGTATATGTAACCAGGAAAAAGCTCAAAAGCACAAATCACTATGAATACAAAATGGGCAGGTCCCTAAAAAACTACTCAGAAGATACATTAAAAAATCATCTGCACCAAAACATAAACAACATCACACAAAACAGAGATGATGTTGATATCTATTGGGACAACATCATCACAGAAATAAGAAAATCAACTGATGAGATGTGTCCCATGAAGAAAATAAAAGTACAAAAAAACCAAGACCCTTGGGTAGACAAAGACCTGCTAACACTCATCACAACCAAAAGTAAACTGGGTGATAAAGCAAAACGCACAGAAACAATAGAAGACAAACTGGCCTACCGCATCGCCAGAAACAACTCTCTCAAAGCTGTGAGAACAGCAAAAAAGAAATACATAATAAAGCAGGACAAAGACTGGGGAAGCAACACAAACAAATTCTGGAAAAATGTAAACCTATTATTCCCAAAAAATAACAAAGAAGAGCATACAAACTTCCAAGATAACGAAGGGGCAATGCTCACAGACAAAGATGCAGCAAACAAACTGAACAGACACTTTGCCACAATAGGGCAAAAGCTGTCAGAAAAATTCAAAAAAAGATGGGAAAACAGATCAGGAACTGTGGAGAATGAAATCCCCACCTGCAAAACAGATTTGATAGAAGTAAAAAAATTAATAAATGACATAGACACGAATAAACCAAGTGGAATAGATGAAATACCAACCAAAATACTGAAAGAGGCACTCCAAGCCATCCCGGCCACCATAGTAGACCTATTCAACATCTCCTTTGAGCAGGGGCGTTTTATCTCAGCCTGGAAAATGGCAACCATCACCCCCATTCACAAGGGTGGAGACAAACAAAACATGGGAAACTACAGGCCAATATCAATTCTTCAAACCCCCGGCAAGCTCATTGAAGAAGTGTTACATAGACACATCAATGAACACCTGGAAAAAAACGATATACTAAACGAAAGACAAGGGGGCTTCAGAAAACTGCACTCCACATCAAAAACAATAGCTAACCTAACAAATGACATAATGGCATCAATGAACCAAAAACAATTAGTTGGAGCCGCCTTCATTGACTTCAGCAAAGCATTTGACACAGTAGACCACAAAATACTACTGGAAAAACTAAAAACCATGGGCATAAAATCCAACACTATGGATTGGATAAGATGCTACCTGAACAACAGGCAACAGAAAACAAAAATAAACAATACACTATCAGACAACCAACCTGTCACATGTGGTGTACCCCAAGGGTCAGTGTTAGGGCCACTACTCTTTATAATCTATATAAACGACCTTGAAAAATGGTTGCAAACTGAATGCCTCCAACTATATGCAGATGACACAGTCATATATGCAAATGGCAGCACAGAAGAGGAGGTAATAACTAAACTAAATAAACTCCTACTAAAACTAGATGAGTGGTGTGAGTCCAACAAAATAACCATCAACACAAGCAAATCAAAAACAGTACTCTTCTCGCATAAACAAATGCCAGAAAGAAAACTACACTGTAAGTTAGGAAACCAAACACTAGAAAATGTAGACCATTACAAATACCTAGGCCTTGAGTTGGACAGCCAACTAAACTACAACCTATGTATAAATAAAATTATACAAAAAGTAAACCACAAACTGTGGCTATTTGCAAAGCTAAGAGACTACATGACACAAGAAATGTCAATAAAAATCTTCAAGGGCATGGTGCTCCCCTATTTTGACTATGGAGATGTAAACTACATGGGTGCGAGAAAAGAACTACTAAAAAAACTGCAAACACTGCAGAACAGAGCCCTAAAAATCTGTCTCAGAGTAGACAAGCTGCACCCAACCTATGACATACACAAAAGAACCAAAGTCAAACTACTAGAAAATAGGAGAATAATTCATTTGAAAACATTAGCATATAGCTATAGTCAAAACATTAAACTTCTAACAAAACCACAAAGGGCTACTAGAGCAAATAATGCGCCACTACTAAAGCAGACCAGAAGCCAAATAAAAGCTCATGAGAGAAGCACGCTGGAAATGGCTGCCAAGGTTTGGAATGCCCAAACGGTAAAGGAACGACAAATTCCTGACCTAAAAACTTACAAAAAATATCTGTGCAAAATAAGGCTAGGAAACCCCCAGTAAGCTGCACTGCAAAGGGGCATGTGATATGTCACGGCCCACCAGCGGGATGCCCAATGGAAAGTAACCATGCCAAAAGTAGCCAGATAACACACCACACAGCTACGTACAAGCCTATGATATGTAAATAGGAGTAGGCTAGTCTAGTAATAAGAGTAGAAAAATAAATACATATACACCAAGAAAATCCAAAAAAACTAACATAGGCTACTAACCATACCAACCAATTATCTATCTGCTACTGAAATGCAGGCAATCAAATACCTTATCAGCAGCCACTGTGTGGTAAGATAACACCAACACTACAACTGGCCAGCATTGAAAACAAGCCTGGGTACCCGGGCTTATATGCTATGGACAGTATAAATACAGCCTCAATAAAAAAAAAAATAAAAAAAAACAACTAGGAAATGGCAAGGAGCAGGGGAATGAGGAAGACCAGTCGTCTGCGACTGAAATTTCCCCTGCTTTGACAACTAATGTACAACAACAACAAATCAAAAAAACAAAAACAAAATATCGGCAGCAAATAAATCGATGCAGCAGCGGTGGGATTTTTTAAAATATATTATTTTAAGATAAGGGACATTGTTCATGTTGTTCAGCAACATGGGTAATTTGCACGTGACACGGGGACTGCCTTAAGCCACGCCTCCCTCCGGGTTGACCCCCCCCCCCCGCCCTTCTCCACGCCCTTCCCCGCTTGCACCCCCCCCCCTCGAACCACTCCCCCACACGCACCCCCACCTCCCCCTCCTTCCCAGCTTTCACACCCTGCCTAAATCCGAACCCCTCACGGTGCTCCCTGCTCGCCCCCCCCCCCCTTCTCCCCCGCCCTCCCTCTGCACTGGACTCGAACCCCAAACCCCCTCCCAGCCTCGCGAGAACCGCTTACGCCTCGCGAGACCGCTTTCTCGCCTCCCGAGATCTCGCCGGCCCAGGCAGATAAAAGGAGTCCCCCTCCACGGTCCTAGCCACACACTACTCCAGACGCTGGACCTGCCAATAACCTCTTCCCGCCGCCCACCCACACCTACAATTGACGCTCGGTAGGGTTGAGAGGCCCTGATTCCCTGTCCTCTTCCTGCCTTGGTTTCACTACTTGATTCCTTGATTGACTCGAATACCAACTGTTAGATTACCTTACTTGGCCCTGTAACCTCTTGTTCCTCTATTGTAACCCCCTGTGTGCCCCCCAATTAGACATCTTACGTAATTATACCATTAGTACTGTTCTCCTATCCAGACCGACGTTTAACCCTGTACCTTGATTGCCACCGATTGTATTCTCTCATTTGAACTGTATATGCATGATATTACTATTCAATGTACCCTCTTCGTTTGTGGCCCGTGGGCGCTGAAATAAATTTCCGCTATATGTAGTTCCCTTGTCGTGTTGTCAATTATTTTTAAATGAAGCCAAAATCACAACAAGTAAATAATATATCAAATGTAACATGCAGTAATCAAAATTAAATTGAAACAAAATATGGACCATATAACTATATACCAAAATGCTGAATTTATTTGATATACCATTTTTGTGTTAAGAGATAAACTTTTAATGCAAATACAAAAGCATTCAATAAACGGAAATATGCAGGAAAGAAAACAGGAAATGTAAAAACAATGATACACAACAACAACAACTCACAAATAAAAGACAAGACTAACGACAAATGTGTTAATTTATTTTTGTTTGTTTTTGTTTATGGTACATTAATTGATTAAGCAAGGGGAATTTCAATCATGGAAAAATGGTCTTGATCATTCCACTGCTCTTTGCAATATCCTAATAATGCCAAGCACCAGGCTAGATAACGACAAGTATACATTTTTAAAGCTGCATAGTCCGAGGAAAATATCAAATTTTCAAAACCAAAACAATTATCTAAATTTGATTCTACATATCTAACTTAGATACCGGTGCACTTATTAAGCATTTGTCACCACACAGAAAGGAATACTGAGGCGATTGAATAGAACCTGTTACTGCAGAAGCCTATGGGGTCAGAGTTTTGACAAGCTTGCCAAAATTAATTTTGCATGGTTTCACTTCAAATATCTCAAAAGTTAGCCACTTAAAATAAAAGTTACTTCAAGGTAAAGTAAGGTACATAATAACGATCAACCTAATGTATTTATCTCAGTAAATTTCAGAAACTCAACCATCGGACTATGCAACTTTAAGTCATTGGTTTAACTCGGCTAGGATTTGAAACTGGGGATTCAAATCCCACAACCTACTAAATAGAAGGCGGGCGCTCAATCCATTCAGCCACCACGACTAGTAACCAGGCCCATTAGAAACCTGTCTGGTTGTCAATACACTTGTGCTTTACGGACCCGCTGCAGTTCTGTAATTTCTGATGTTGTTGATTGGGGTGTTATTTTTAGGGCTGCTGAGTTGGGGCGAGTTCATCGCCGTGTTGGATCAGACTTCCGGTGTCCTGCTAGACACCTGCTGAGAATGCCGACGGTCGGTAGGCAGTGCCAGAGAAAGATACATGTACAATTCCAATGACATCCTGAAGCTTAGAGGTTTGCTGATCCTGATATGTTATTGGTTGGCTTTGACAACTATTACTGCCAGTGTGGAAGCATTTGGAAGCAATGATATATATATATATATATGTAAATTTGATATGATTGTATATATACAGACATATCATATATATCGTATATATCACATATCTCACATATCTCATATATCTCATATATCGCATATATCGTATATATCATATACATATATCGTATTTTCCAGGCATATCATACATATCATACATATCGTACATATCATACATATCATACATATCATACATATCACACATATCATGGATATCATATATATCATACTATAATATATATATCATATATATAATATGTATAACATATATCATATATATATAATATATATCACATATATCATATATAATATATAATATGTATCATATGTATCATAGGTATAATATGTATCATATGTATCATATGTATCATATATATCAGATGTATCATATATATCATATATATCACATAACCTATACCATATATAATATGATATAGATGATATACAGCAAAACCTATCTAAATCGACCGACGTTGGGACCAACTTTGTGTGGTCCATTTAGGGAGGTGGTGGGTTTAGGGAGTTAGAATATGGTTACAATGATATTGTTGGGACCCAAATAAAGCGATCGATATAGGGGAGTGATCGATCTATGGAAGTGGTCGGTTAGAGAGGGTTTATTGTATATGATATATAGTATATATATATATGATATATATGAAGTATATGATATATATGATATATCATATATATCATATATATCATATATATATCGTTTTTACATATATATACAGTAAAACTTCTCTAAATCGACTGATCATGGGACTCACTTTAAATGGTCCATTTAGGGAGGTCGTCCGATAACGGAGTTAAGAAAAAGAAGAATACATGGTATTGTATGGGCGACCGTTTGGGAACCAAATAAAAAGGGATCGATATATGGGAGTGGTCGATCTGTGGAGGTGGTCAGTTAGAGAGTTTGACGGTATATCATTGCTTCCAAATGCTTTCACACCAGTAGTAATACTCAGGATCGCAAGCACATGTATATATGTATGTATACATATACATATACAGTAAAACCTCTCTATACTGACCCCTCCACTGATCGATCACTCCCCTATATCGATCGCTTTATTTGGGTCCCAAAAATACCAGTGTAAGGATATTCTAACTCTCTAAGCTGACCTTACCTCCCTAGATGGACCACTTAAAGTCGATCACATGGTCGGTCGATTTAGAGAGGTTTTACTGTATGCTGCTCTACCTTTTAAAGGAACCAGACTGGATGGCCGAATTGGTAAGAGCGTTGCTTGATGTGTCACTTCACCGCCTGGCGCTCAACATTAGTAGGATAGGGCAAGAACTGCTTTGCTCAGGGTCACATTGGGCATAATCGATTAATCAACTCAGGTCACCCGAGCCACTTTTTGGCGCATGCACACATCCTACAGACTCGGGTCGAATAATCGAATACGCTTCTCCACGCTTGGGGTGGAAAAAATGATGGCTCAATCCCAAACCTTTTTTTTTTTAATAACCGATGAAACTACAGCAAAATAGGATTTAAAGTATTTTATGATGGGCTAGTTTAGCTATATTTCCATTTCATTAATCTAGGTTATTCTTTAAAAAAAATATGTATGACTGGTACCGGTACTGTTTTCCTGCAGGACGGTACAAGCGCAAATGTGACATCATCGCTCATAGCCAACCCCAGCCAAGAGGTGGGTTACTGGGGCTGGATCATTTTGCACATGACACATGTATTTGACGACTCCACTCGCGGTGTTCGATTTGAAATTCTGACGACTCGGATGACCAGAGTCGCCCAGGTCGTGTTAATCGATTACGGCCTGAATGGGATATTGAGTCATGGTTGGGCCAGCAGGCTGGTATCCCAGTGGGGCAGCACTGTGACAAGTGGGTACCAATCCTGTTATTATATACCTATTTCATATGACGTGAGCATGGGTATTTAGGTCAGTGTGCGCCCTGCTTCGCTGCAGGACGACACTGTCACACCTCCAACTCAATGGCTATGAGCAATCTTCATACAACAAAAGTGAAATATCTCTTAAAGTACACCACCTAGAAACAAACTGGTTGGAACACATATAGAAAACATATTCAATGAATAGATTATATTAAATGTATGGTTCTGCATTTCTTTTAATTTTGAATAAAATTTACCTTTTGAACTGTGCGTATTGGC
This sequence comes from Branchipolynoe longqiensis, assembly GCA_030323885.1. Taxonomy (NCBI): domain Eukaryota; kingdom Metazoa; phylum Annelida; class Polychaeta; order Phyllodocida; family Polynoidae; genus Branchipolynoe; species Branchipolynoe longqiensis. The sequence goes on along the minus strand of CM059187.1, from coordinate 151,098,353 downwards.
AAACTCAATGCATTGTCAATGGCCATGAGCAATCTTCAAACAGAAAAAGTGAAATATCTCTAAAACTACACCACCTAAACACAAACCACTTGGAACACATATAGAAAACATATTCAACGAACAGATTATATTAAATTTATAAGGTTAGGGTTCTGCATTTCTATTAATTTTGAATAAAATTGACGTTTTGAACTGCATGTATAGGCAAACTCAATGCATTGTCAATGGCTGTGAGCAATCTTCATACAGAAAAAGTGAAATACCTCTAAAACTACACCATCTAGAAACAAACCGCTTGGAACAGATATAGAAAACATATTCAACGAATAGATTATATTAAATTTATAAGGTTAGGGTTTTGTATTCCTATTAATTCACTAAGGCGGAGACACGACTGGTTATATCGGCGTTTTATTTTGATCATTAAGAGTCTAGTCACAGGCTAATCAAGAGGTCACATGATGCAGTGTAAGGTACAGTAATGCGGGATTTCCCGGAAATGTCAATCAAAGAGGTTACACAAGTCAATGTTGTATTAAAGAAGTAGTATGGGGCTCCCCGCAATCTCATGTAATGGGGCCGTAGACTGCCACCACCAGTTCGATCATGGTCTTGTCCCAGGTAGAATGAGACGCCCCCCCCCCCCCATCAGCCGAGCCCGGGGACCATATCCCGTATGTGGACTCGAACCCTACAACCGTCCTCCATCATCTCTCCAGTTAGAGGTGTGGGTGGGGTAAATTTATGCCGTTGTTGACTGTCTGGTGTCTGGGCGCTGAGTGGTGAGCTGCTCGGTTCTGGTCACGTGACAGGCTGGGGGTAGGCCGTGTGGGGAGGGGGTGGCTGATCAGGGCAGCAGTAGCGTCAAGGTGGCGCCACCATATTAAGGGACTCGCTGGGTTCAATTCCGGGGTTCGAGTCTTGGTTGAGGGGCATTTATATTATTGCTGTGCTTAGGTGTCGCCGTCGCGTCCCCCCACCCCTGTGAATTACCCATCTTACCTTAAAATGCACAATGTTGAATAAAACTGACGTTTTGCACTGCGCGTACCGGCAAACTCAATGCCAGTGTGCATTCGTTCTGCAGCCAAGCTGCTCGCGCATACACAATGTTTATAAACATTGAAAGGGGTCTATTACCGCAGATGTTAAGACGTAGATGCTACAACAAACAGACAATCGTTTTGAAGACATTGGAAACCTCTGGTTCAGGCTGACTTCAAACTCATGGCGGTAAACATTTGCTTTTCTGCCAACGCCGTTTTCAGCGCATGCGCAGTCGGAACGGTGATCTCGTCTATTACACATAGCTTATCTCCGCCATCTTGGCTTCCAGTTGCTGTCAGACATCTGGGTCAGTTATTGACTGTCTGCTCCCCCACTGCCCCCCCCCCCTCACCCTCACCCACTCTCCCCACACACCCCCTCCATCCCCCTCCCGTCCCCCCACTACCACGTGCCGGAAAAACGTCATCATCATCCGTCACAGGTCTTCAGGCGACACGTGACGTATAACCATTCCGACCGCTCCTTCCTCCATGTCCTGGAAGTAGTTCCTTCTCCTACCACCTGCACCGTAGTGGCGCCACCAGTCCGGTTTGGTGAATAATCAGATAACTTTTTGTTGTTTTTGTTGTTGTTGTTTTTGTTGTTGTTTTTTGTATTGCTTATTTACCCTGTCCATACCGAGTAAGTCGCATCATTGCTTGTTTTCATCGCCGAACAGCAATAGTTCCAATTTGGTAGTTGCCTTGTCATCTTAGCTGAGCTGTTAGTGGCTAGCCTTTATTTTAATTTTTTTGTTGGTGCCACGTTAAGGACATTTTGGTATACATATAGGGTTACATATAGACTGATGAACCTTCCATGAATTATATTTGCATAAGTCAGTATGCATCACACATAATAGACTCCAGCAGCACCACTGGCTTCATTGTTCATCCTGCTAAGGGTTATGACCTTAGATGTTATTAGAACACCGGGCTTGGTGGCCAAATTAGTAGAGCGTAGGTCTCGCGTGTGGGAGATCCGGAGTTCAGTTTTGGTCGAGTCAAACCAATGACTTATCAAATTGATACTTTTCGCTTCCTAGCCTGGCACTTTGCATTAATAGGATAGGGCACTGACTTGTGACAGTGCGCACTCATGGCAACTTTATAGTGCTGCCCCACTGGGAGACCAGGTGACCAGCACTGTGACCCAATATCCCACTCAGTCACATTATCCGGACATTGAGCCAACCAGTCCTTGCCCTATCCTAATAATGCTGAGTGCCTGACTAGGTGGCGACAATTATACATTTTTAAGTCATGAGTTGGACGTTTGATTCGACCAGGGTTATGAACCCTTGCATTCAAATCCCACAATCTACCATCACGGGAGATGGACCCTCAACTCATTCGGCCATCCTGTGGTCGGAACTTTCTGCAAAACAACTATCTATCCAGGCTCAAACTCCTAAGTTACGGCGAACATCGCCGCCACAATTACGAATGTGAGCAGCTGTGAGCAGCAGTGAGCAGCTGTGAGCAGCTGTGAGCAGAATGGAACGCCTGCAGCAGGAAACCGGAAGTGGGCTGCCATTGGTCAAAACTCGCGGTTGTTCTGGAGAAACTGCGCAGAAGAAGTAACCCGCCAATCCGCAACCCATGCCACCCAGGATCGAAACCTAAACATCCTCGCCAACAACTCAAACATGTGCCCGAGGAAGACTGGTCCCTCACAGTGTTGTGATGCAACAGCCTGGTAGCTAGCTGCCTACCAGTGTATAACTATAAGCCGAGGGTCTATGGGAACTCGTGTGAAGAAGGTGCTTTGATATAATACTCAGGACAGGATGATGTTGCCAGATCGATAGAGCGCAGGCTTCCCATGCGGAAGGTTTGGAGTTTGATTACTGGTTGAGTCAAACAAATGATTTACAAAGTTGATACTTGTCGCTAGCTAGCCTGTATATACACATATATACATTTATACATATAAATAGATATTCCTCCAGAAATTTCCTCCAGAGTGTGATGCGAGGGGGTGCCCACCCGGCAATACCCAAAAGCTGGGAGGGGGGGGGGGCGCTCCACCAATGCGCACAAGGAAATATAGGATGTACATGTTACCCTTGCAGTTATACTCACATAATGCATTATACATCACATACATACATTATAGCTGTTGTTCCTTACTAGGGCGTAGTCCACGTTTTATATATATATGCATATCAATATGAAGAGTTCAGGAGCAAAACCCGATAAACACCAATCCCATACACATATATACATATATATATATATATATACAGTAAAACCTCTCTATACCGACCCCTCCACAGATCGACCACTCCCCTATATCGAGCGCTTTATTTGGGTCCCAAAAATACCATTGTAAGGATATTCTAATTCTCTAAACCGACCACCTCCCTAAATGGACCACTTAATGCCGGTCCCATGGTCGGTCGATTTAGAGAGGTTTTACTGTACATATATATGACCTGATGGTAAGGCTGAATCGGTAAGAGCACTGGCTGGCTTTTCATGTGGGAGGTCGTGGGTTCGAATCGTGCCCGAGTCAAACAAATAAATGAGTTTTAAAATGACTTGCAGGTAGTGATCTAGCCTGATGCTCGGAAGTAATATGATCAGGCAAAGACTGGCTAGGTCAGTCTCCGGATAATATGACTGAGTGGGAAATCGGATCATGGTGTCAACGGCCCGATTTCCCAGTGGGGAAGCACTATAAAGTTGCCATGATTGCATACTGTTACAAGTTGGTATCCGACTGATATTACATATTGCCAAGATGTGAAAGCCCAACAAGTATTTCTGCTCAGCGATGAAAACAAGCCGCGATGCGGCTTACTCCTTATGGACAGGGTAAATAAACCACAAACAAAACAAAAGAAAACCTACAAACATTGCCACAGGTTGACACTGTCACATGCCAGATATGACCATAGATGTTTCCGAGATTCAAAATCCCAACAGGCAACAACAAGTATGTATATGTAGTAGTCTGCACTGACCTCTCAGGCAAGTAACCGCATAGACAGGTAGGCATGGGTAGTGTAGTGATATCAGGGAGCCTAGGTGGTGTAATGGTTAGCACACTGGCCCGGAAAAGAGATGTGGGTTCGAGTCCCGCTCGAGGCACAATATTTCCCATTTTCATCACCCCCCACGACACTGGTTGCCGTGATCATGATCCTGTACAATCTTTGCGCTGTATGGTTGTTGAACCTACCCTGTGTATGTATGTGTTAGTGCATTGCCTGTATGTATGTAATTGTAAGCATTAAAAGACTTACAATTCCAGGGGGACAAGTGTAGTGGTCTGCACTGACCTCTCAGGCAAGTAACCACATAGGCAGGTACGTGTGGGTAGTGTGGTGATATCAGGGAGCCTAGGTGGTGTAATGGTTAGCACACTGGCCCGGAATGCAAAGAGATGTGGGTTCGATTCCCGCTCTAGGCGCAATATTTCCCATTTTCATCGCCCCCCACGACATAAATATGTGTGTATGTAGGTATATATATATGTGTGTATGTAGGTATATATATATATACATATAGATACTGTTGATTCTAGAAGCAGGCAGTGGCCTGGTCTGTCTGTCTGTCTGTCCGTGTGTGCAGATTGGGCCAGAGTCTTGGGGTTTTGGAGTTGGGGTTATGGGGTTTGGAGGTGGGGGGGGGGGGGGGGGGGATCCCGGTATAAAAATACCAGCCTCTTGTAAGTCGAGCCCTCCTGGTTCCCAGTAGGAATGTTCTCCGACTGATCTCCTGGCACCCGGGCCACCGTGCTGAGACTTTGTACTTTAATATAATAATAATGTATAATTATATAGATAGAGATGGCTTATAGCAATTTCTCTCAGTTTTATCTTGTTTTTCATTATCATACATTAATGAGAAGTAAAGGAGAAAGAAGTGCTCCTGGCATATTAATGACAATTTTATGTTTTATTTTGTATAAAGGTTCTTCAGTCATCTGTCGTAATTAATGACATGCAGTAAGTAGAACTTGATTGTGTTTGAACCATTTCGCTAAATCAGTAATTCTCACGTGATGCACACTAAGTTCTTTTAAACCAGTGAACGATGATACCATCTGACCACGAGGCACCTACCGACGAGGTGACTAGCTACACCTTCTTTCAAAACCTATTACTTAACATTTTCCTTGAAATTGACATAAAACCTGTCTGATGTCCCCACTGCAATCTCAGTCTTCCGATCCCATCATTGAGCCACACAATACGGAACACCTGTGATGGGATTAAAAAATGGGCAGGTTTCTCGCATTTGGTATTGGTGATTGGATCTACTGATTTGCATATTTACAATATAATGTATATATGTGTATTGGAGATATGTTATATCTTTTGAAAAAAGAAGAGAGAAAGACAAAGGAAGAAAGAAGTGTTTAAAGGCAATTCTAGAATCATGCAATACCATGTGATGCATACTCACCAAGTGCATAATATATATGTTGAACTGGAATTGTATGCAGTTATTATTGCAACTAATAGTCCATTTATATTACGTTTCTATTATCGAACAGGATTTTCATGTAGTTATTATTGCAACTGATATTGTCATTTATGTACCAACAAATTATAATGAACGGCCGGAAGACCAGTGCTCTGCCGCTGACAAGACATTATTCGCTGAATAAAATACTTTTAGTTTTAAAAAAAAAGCACTATGCCTTCTAGACACCAATCAAGAAAGATGACTATTAGTTAGTTATGTGGTGGTGGCACAGAGACAGTGTCAGAGACAGAGCCAGAGACGGAGACAGAGACAGAGGGAGAGTCAGGGTCAGAGTCAGAGCCAGAGCAAGAGTCAGAGTCAGAGTCAGAGTCAGAGTCAGAGTCAGAGTCAGATTCAGAGACAGAGTCAGAGTCAGAGTTACGTGGTGGTGGCACAGAGACAGTGTCAGAGACAGAGACAGAGCCAGAGCCAGAGTCAGAGTCAGAGTCAGAGTCAGAGTCAGAGCCATAGTCAGAGTCAGAGTCAGAGTCAGCCACACCCAGAACCAGGGCAGGGTAGGATTGTTCTCATCAACCAATGACCTTGATTTTCTTTTTAGCTGAGGGTAAGTAAGAAGCGTTTACCAATTACCAATCACCAATCACCAATTACCAATCACCAATAACTACCCACGTGACCAACATCCGGGGACCACCAGGAGGCCCCTGGGGAATCCGGTTGGGCCCGGACTAGGATGAACCCGGATGTGACAGCAGATGTCTCAGGGTGATGTGTGCAGTGGTGGGATTTAACGAAATAGTCTACTTCATTTCAAAACGTCAGTGGATCAGTCTTCAAAACAATGCATTGTGATTGTTTTTTTTGGTTGCTTTTTAGGTCTGTATTTTAATCGACTGGTACCCAACCACATTGCTCCTACCTAGCTATAGGCCTATTTCATATGACGTCAGCATAGGTATTTAGGTCAGTGCGTGTGCAGCTTGGTTGCAGGACGACACACGGTCACACTGCAAACTCAATGGCTATGAGCAATCTTCATACAGAAAAAGTGAAATATCTTAAAACTACACCACCTAGAAACAAAGCGCTTGGCACACATACAGAAAACATAATCAACAAACAGATTTGATTAAATTTATAAGGTTAGGACTCTGCATTTCTATTAACTTTGAATATAACTGACATTTTGCACTGTGAATATTGACAAACTCAATGGCAGTGTGCCTTCGTTCTGCAGCCAAGGTACGCATGCATACACAATGTTTAAAAGCCTTGAAAGGGGTCTATAGACACAGACAAACTAGCAGGTAGTGTCTGGTTTTACTGAAGGAGTTCAAATTGCATCGTCTGATAGTTTGAGTTTCTGCGTTTTTATAAAGATAAATATATTAGATTGATCATTATAATCCTCCTTACTTCAGTTTAAAGTATTTTTTATTATAAATAGATAACTTTAGAGATATCTGAAGTGAACGTGTGCACAATTTACTTTGGTGTGCTTGTTTATGATTGCCATCGTAGACTTCATCAGTAACAAGTCCGATGAAAACATAACATTTTCCAAACCGAAATAATTATCTAGATTTGATTCTACACATCTAACTTAGATAATGGTGCCCTTATTAAACAATTGCTGCCACATAGAAGGGAATACTGAAGCAATTTAATAGAACCTGGTATTGCGGAAGCCTATGGTGTCACAGTTTTGGCACTTCAAATATCTCAAAAGTTAGCCATTTAAAATCAAAGTTATTTCAAACTAAAGTAAGTTATATTATAATAATTAACGTAACATATTTATCTCAGAAATGACAGAAACTCAAAACCATCGGATTATGCAACTTTACTATTCATCGGTAGAGTGCGGGCCTCCTGTGCGAGAGATAGGCAGTTTGGTTCTCGGTCGAGTCATACCAATGACTTATACAATTGATACTTGTTGCTTCCTAGCCTGGCACTTGCCATTAATACGATAGGGCAAGGACTGGTTAGCTCAGTATCAGGATAATGTGACTGAGTGGGATATTTGGTCATGGTGCTGATGGCCTGATTTTCAAGTGGGGTAGCACTATAAACGCACCATAAGTGTGTACTAGCACAAGTCGGCCCCTGTCCTGATATGACCTTAGATGTTGCCAGGACGTAAAACTCCAACAACCAACCAACCTTCGGGCATGTGAATTGTGAGCTGTAGCTGTGATGCAACATTCTCGGTCACAGCATCATCTCACTGAGGGACCAGAGGAACTTGGAATATCCTTATTCGCAGTCACGTGGAGAAGTTATACCCCAGTCACACGAGGCCTGCGGTCGCTTATGATCGATTCGCGACGTCAAAACGTCCTCCTTGCGCCTTCATTAAGTGCTGTCGCCGTGAGGTCGCCAACCCCCCGGCATTCATTTCGGAAATTTTGGACGCAAGGAGGTTGCAGCTGCTGCACGTGCAACCTCCTTGCGTCCTATTCCGGCGGCACCATTCAAAATGGTTGGCACCCTGGCACCGACCTGGCACCGCCATGGAGCCACCCTGGCACTGAACTGGCGCTGACTTGCACTGAATGCTTGGGTGGCGAGTTGCTGCCGATCTGGCGCTGATCTGGCGGCACCAACTCATGCAAAGCCGCGCTCGCTGTGTGGTCGCCACCGTGGTGCCGACCAGGGTATGCCTTGGCGCCAACTTGGCGCCGACCCGGCGCCGACCTGGTGCCAACCACAGTTTTGAATCAATGTATCGAGTGGGACGCTGGGTGGTTGGCAAACTTTTGGCCGTAAGGAGGTTGGCGGCGAATGCAGTCTCTCGTGTGACTGGGGTATAAGCGTGCCACTTGTACATTCAGGACAGGTAAAGAGCACTGGACTATGACTTGGGAGCAGACGATTAAAGTGGACACGCCTCATTGACCTTGTACACTGAATGAGACAGCCGAATCGGTAGAGTTTATACCTCACATGGGGGAGATCAGGAGTTTGATTCCTGGTCAAGTCAAATCAATGACTACTAAAATTGATACTTGTTGCTTCCTAGCCTGGCGCTCGGCATTAATAGGATATGGCAAGGATTGGTTAGCTCAGTGTCAGGATAATGTGACTGAGTGGGATATAGGGTCATGGTGCCGGCGGCCTGATTTCCCAGTGACCGTATATGTTGCCAGGATGTAAAACTCAAACAACCAACCAGCATTCAACAGTGTTCAAGACAGGTAAAGAGTGCTGGAGCGTGACGTGGGAGCAGACGATTAAAGTGGACACACTTCATTGACCTTGTACAGACTGATGATTAACACCCTTTTATTTGATTCTACTCACCGTTCTTCTCATTTCATAGGCCTGTGCCAACAATGTTTTAATGTAAATATGACGCGAGACACCTCTTTACCAACGTAAAAAACCAACAAACTTTAAAGTTCCTGACAACAACTGGGCTGTGTAAAAGTACAACGTCTGAACACTTTGACTTCTGGATACTGAATGCTTTATTCACCGTCCAGGGCCCTGAACCGCCGGCACCCTTTGTCTATGACGTCATTTCATTTACATATCTTTTGTTCTCCACACGTGCCTGGATGTCTTTTACGCATATATTACAGGCTGTATTGCCTCCTGTGATTTTTGCGATGTTTTGTGAGTTAAATTTTGCTGTCATTTTGACAGAAATTGAACGTTAACATCAAGTAAGATATTAATACAAACAAGGAAGCGTATTCTTCAGTGTTATGTGTGGTCTACTCTAATGTATGGGGCAGAGACATGGACAATCTCTAAGAAAATGTACAAACGTTTAGCAGCATTTGAGATGTGGACTTATCGAAGGATGATGAAAATATCATGGACAAAGAAGATCACCAACAAAGAAGTTCTCAGAAAAATTAAAAATAAGAAAAGCTTGTTTGCCACTATACAGACAAAGAAACTTATTTATTTTGGCCACATCATTCGTCAGAGTTCAATTTACCGTACATTGTTGGAAGGGAAGGTGAATGGCAGCAGAGGGAGAGGGAGACCAAGAACATCATGGTTTACAAATATTTCACAGTGGACAGGCTTGAATTATTCACAGTCTATCAGAACAGCACAACATCGGGACAAGTGGAGAACCATTGCATCCAACCCTCGACTAGAGGATGGAACTATTGATTGATTGATTGCCTCCTGTGATTTTTGCGATGTTTTGTGAGTTAAATTTTGCTGTCATTTTGACAGAAATTGAACCATCTAAAATTGCACGAGAGATCATGTTTGCTGTCATGTGACATCGATTTGACTATTTCAGAATTCTGTGTAAATTTCAATGTAGGCATGTGGATGTGTCTAATAAAACCGACAATAGATTACCGCTAACTTTTCACTGTGAATGGCGTTAAACCACCAGCAGACAATCAACCTCATTGATTCCTGCCAAATGCAAAGATGCCAACCGACCAAAAGCCTAGGGGTACATTCCTTATTATAACAGATCGTGACCTTACGATAAAAAGGTTCTATCTGACAAAGTGACCGAATTGGTGTTATGGATGTAAAAATGTTCTATCTACAAAAGGCTATCATTCAGTTACACAACTGTTTCTCAACTGGTATTTTTCACTGAGATATATTAAAAATAATATTGTTCTATCTGCTTTGTTATCATGCAGTTACACAGCTTCAGTCCTCATTATCTCGAAAGCACCATTTTGTGACATAGAACCTTTTTATAGTAAGATCGCGACATGTATAACTAGCAAGCAAAGCATTAAAGTTGCATAGTTGCAAAGCATTAAAGTTGCACATATAGGATATAATCTAGGTTAGCGCTTTGGTTTTGAAAAGATTATGCTTTCATCATACTATGTGGCTTTAAATTTGCATGATCTGAAATAAGTATTACATTTTCAAAAGCAAAGCACTTATCTAGGTTTGAGCCTGCATGTCCAACTTAGATACGAGTGCACTTATTAAGTATTTTCAGCTATATATAAGGGCCTATTAACTCCATTTAATTGAACGTGTTACTACTGAAGCCTATGGGGACAGAGATTTGGCAAGCATACCAACATTAATTTAGTTTGTTTACACTTCAAATATCTCTAAAGTTAGCCATTTGAAATCAAGGTTACCTTAAACTAATGAAAGACAGATTATAACAATCAACCTAATATATTTATGTCAGAAAACGATGCACGGTGTAAGTCGGCTGTGTAATGTATGCAATTTAGAGAATGTAGGCAATGTATGGAATGTGTGTATTGCACGCAATGTATTAAACTATTTATAGCATATATTATGAAATGTATTTTATTTGACATATTATGTATAATGTAGAATCATATATAATATATGTTATAATATATAATATAAATAATATACATATTATATAGTATATATATTATATACCAGTATATATATGTCAGTATGTATATTACTATAAAGTATATTTAATATATATAATATATTTTATATATTAGGCATATTATATATTATATATTATGTATATTATATATATTATACATATTATATACATTATAAACATTATAAATATTATATATATTATATATATTATATATATTATATATTGTATATATTATATATATAACATATATAATATACATAACAAATATAATATATATAAGCATATATAATATATATAATATATATAATATGCATAATATATATAATATATATAATATCTATAATATATATATAATATATATAATATATATAATATATATAATATATATAATATATATAATATATATAATATATATAATATAAAGTGTGGCTACGTAAGGAAAGGAAGGATAGAGACGCGTGTTGGGTCGAACACTTTTAGTGAGCGTCTGGGCAAGCGAGATAACAGGCATACCAGTAAAAGTTTGAAATCTAGACTGGAAGTGACTTGCAGGGCAGATTAGCAGCGGAAAGCGCCCGGGGGTGGCGCTAGTAGTGGGCAACCAGGGCAAATCCGGGCAAGTCAGCGATTGGACAATAATAATATATCGAAGTAACATGATGGAATAATAATAATAATAAATACACCGCCTATTTATATCTGCATAATTCATTATACATACTATAAAGTATGGCTACGTAAGGAAAGGAAGGATAGAGACGCGTGTTGGGTCGGACACTTTTATTGAGCGTCTGGCAAGCGAGATAACAGGCCAAAGGAGAAGCCTAAGCGAATCCCTCCAACCCAACACGTGAATCATCCGAGCAAAGGGCCGCGACCACCCTCAAGTCGTTCACTATTCGCGTCCCCAGGGGTGTCTGCAGGTAGCTATAAACTGTCTCGGAGGCCCAATCACCTCGAGCCTTCAGCTCCTCGATTGTGGCCCCACACATAGCAAGCAAAGTGCAACCTCCCCTTCTAAGGGAGTGGGACAAGAGGGTGGACGCGTCAAGCCCCACCCTAGTGGCAAATCTCTTCAGGGTCTCCTGGTAGACGTGGTAAGAGAGGGGACAGGAGAGACCGCCCGAACATGGGATCCGGAAGGCAGGATCAGATGGGCCCGCCCAGATTTGACTGAAGTGTCTCTCCGTCCAATGCACAGCACAGACATCGGTGTCGCAGCACCTGGCAATTGGAATCTCGAGCACCCGTTCAGTGAATTGGATCGTCTTTGAATGGCGGACCGTCAAGAGCATCCCCCAGTCATAGAAAACAAAGTCAGACCTACGAAGAGTAGAGTCTGACATGGTCACCTGCGACTTCCGTAAGAGACCTCTGAAGGAGCATAGAACGGCCGCCCTCCAAGCAACGTGGCCTGGGTTATTTGTTAGAAGCGCGAAAATTCTTCGCAACATGTGTGGAAGCAGCGGCATCGCCCGTCGAGGTGCATCACCCTTGACCCGACGGATTCCTTTCAGAGTGGAGGCCAAAACAAAACCTTTATAATCGATAGATGGCTCGCCGTTTTGCCTAAGGAAATAGTTAAGGCCGCTCAAGTAATTGAGGATAGACCGATACTTCAAGGAGCGGGCAAGCCACGTAGCATAGAGGGCGACCTGCTCGGCGGAACAGGGGATAGGGGCCCTAGATGAGTTAAATGAATCAACATAAGTTAAATATTTTTGAATTTGCACCCCCCTCGCGATGGCTGAGTTCTTTGCATAACACTGGCGCTGATATCCCATCTGTTCCTCCTTTAGCGCCGATATCCCTGCAACAGACAAACGAGGCATCAAAGACGTGGCCACAGCATAGTGCACCAGCAACGTCAACTGCCCTAATCCTGTCCGCGCTGTCATTCTGATTAAATCTACTGAGCGCGTCACAGATAACATTTAGGCTACTACGTATATAAACGGAGTTAAAGACGAAGTTATTTTCAACCGCAAGCCAAAATAGTCTGCGGAGAAAAAACATAATGCCCTTACATCTCGACCTGCCTGTGTTCAGTGCTGCCTGGACCACAGCACTATCGGTCACAATCATGACGGTGCTGTCGGCCCAACCAGCACCCCAACGAAGGCAGGCCGCATAGACAGCCCACATTTCCTGGACATTAATGTGAGATGTACCGACGTTAGAAGGAGGGATGACATGGTGGTGGCCGACGTAGGCCTCAAGAGTCTTGCTGGCTCCGCCCATGAAGGAGCCCACTAACCAATCGTTCCCATGTAGGGCCCCGAAACCCCAGTTGGAAGCATCGCTGTACGTTGATATATCGGGGGCGAACTTCCCCAAGATCTTGGCCTTGCCGTTAAACGTGCTAGCGAAGTTCAACCAACAGTCTATGTCATCCCTCACCCCCTTATTCAGTCGGGCTCTATGGTAGGGCTGCTTTAGTTTGGCCATCAGGTCGTAGATACATCTGGTAAAGGTCCTACCGCCCCTGATAACCTTCGCACAGTGGGCAAGCAGGCCCCCAACACGTTCAAGTTCTTTCTTGGAGGCTTTCCTCCGACCACGGAGCCTGTGTAGGACTTCACTTGTTTTCACTAACTTATCATGTGGAAGGCTGAGCTCAAGACTCACGAGTCAACATCGATCCCGAGGAACCGGACCTTGGTGTCGGCTTTGCTTACCTTCTTGAAACTCACAAAGAAACCCATCCTCCTAAGGATCCTTATCAATATCATCTGACCCCGCTCGACCTCGAGCCTGGTACCACCCACGACACAAAAGTCGTCTAAGTAGTTCACTACCCGGTCAAGGCCCTCACGAACACAGCACGTAACAACAAAATCCGAAATTTTGGAGAAGATGTAAGGGCTTGATGAAAGGCCCATGCTGAGGCGGTTGTCAAGAAAGTAAGCAAAGTCTCGCTCGCCAGGTCTCCTGTATCGGAGACCCTGGCGCTGCCGGTCCTCGGGGTGGATCGATACAGCCCTGTATGCGTCCTTAATATCGACGGTTCCTAGCGCGTCACCCTGTTCCAACATGTCTGTAACATCCTCCAGACCTCTGTAAGAAAGCTTTTGGCAGACCTGGTCAGTGAAATTATTGACAGAAACCTCCGGGGGCATACTACAATCGATGACGACCCGCCCGCCGCCATCGTCCTTGGGGACGACAAATGCATCGTGTGTACATGCTGCGGGCACATCGATGATGGAGATAACACCATCACGCTCCTCGTTCAGAAACTTCCTGTCAATAATGTCACCCTCCCAGGTTGACTTACCGCGAGTCTTCGTTGGGACGTAACTCACCGCGCATCCGGGATTGACCACCCGGAAACCGAATGTAACTCCGATCATAATATATAACCAATCGGGATCGGTGTCGCCCCGCAAAAATAGCTCCGCGAAGACTCTACAAGGTCTAAGCTGAGTAGCGACGCCGGCAATATTATGGACGCACCCACAGGAGCCAACCACACAATCATTAGTGACCTCAATCGTCACGGGTGGCTCCCCCTCCCGTTCCCGAATGTGAACAAGGAGGCTACTAGGATCGCCTTGCTCAACGAACAAGCGATCTTCACGACTGGCCCCAGCTGGTTGCAGCCAGCGTAAACCATCACAGACTGCCCCACCCCGTACCTGGGTCTCGCTAACCTTCCCGAGACCAACAGCATCAACACCATCTGAAACATTGAAGGTAACAGTACTATGATCGTTGTCAACGGGGAAAGAAGCATGAATGTCAGTATTTGTTAGGTCAGGCGTATAATCAGAATCGTCAGGGGCGTTATTGGGAAGATCAATGACAGCAACTACAGCAGTGTCCAGCTCGGCTGTCTGGCAACCGACGTTTTTAGATCACCTAATCTTCAAACGTCAGTCTTTGCACTTCGAGCGGGTGTGTCCCTTGGAACCACATAGCGAGCAAGCATGTGAGAAACGACAATCGGAACGCACGCATCCATTGTCCCCGTTCCATGCATAGCATGCCCTGCGCGCTGATCTGCCAGGTGAACGCTTCCCAGCACTGTGGCTCCAGTTTGCGGCCTTCTTCGGCTTCATGTTATGAGGACCGTAGTGTTCGATACTTTCGTCTTGGTGCGTCTTGGAGAAGGCCGCAAACCCGACGGTCTCACCAAGCTTGCGGATAGCAAGTAGGTGGTCCACGTGTGCGATGTCCTTGCAATGGTCATCCCTGGCTCTTGACGAGATGAAGCTGACGTGTTCAATGAACGCCCTGTAGTCGGCTATCGTCAGGCAGGGAATGTCCAGGCACCATTGACAGGAAGCCTTTACCAGTTTGTGAGCATTCATTTTCCGCACGTCCTTCCCCTGCCCGTACTTCCTGAGAGACCACTTACTTCTCCTGCGTCGTGA
The DNA here is from genome assembly GCA_030323885.1 of Branchipolynoe longqiensis. Classification (NCBI taxonomy): domain Eukaryota; kingdom Metazoa; phylum Annelida; class Polychaeta; order Phyllodocida; family Polynoidae; genus Branchipolynoe; species Branchipolynoe longqiensis. The sequence goes on along the minus strand of CM059187.1, from coordinate 151,083,165 downwards.
CAAGCTGCCGTCGCTGCTCGACCTAGAAGACCGCCTTCTCCGCCTGCTCGACCTTCTCGACCGTCGACGCGAGCGGCCGAAGGTCGAGTGCCCATCATCACGATCCGATCCTCGAGTCCACGTCGGTGGTGGCAGTGTAACGTCCGTCGTCCGTTTTCGGGCGTCCGTGTGCTACATATCGTCCCTTGTCGAATGCCGGGTTGAAGTATGATCGGTGGTGGTGGCGGCAAAGTCGGCGCCCCGTCGTCCGTCGTCAATTGTCGCGGTCGTCCGGCGCCTCGTCCGTCGTCTCTCACGCTCCTCCTTCAGCGCCTCCAGTTCGTCCTCAAGGTCGGCTACTCGCATCTCGGCTTTAATGGTGTCGATCGCCTCCCTTGCATTCCTTTCCCGGTCGTCCAATGGAAGCACTGACATGGCAGACGTGGTCGAGTCCATCTCGACGCTATCGGCATGCTCGGCTGCCGATCTTGTATTTTCCGAAGACGCTTTGCCGCTGCGCGTGGACATGCTACTCTGGGCCAGTGTGTCGATACTTTTACGTGCACATGTTATCTGGTCCTGTTTGTGGGTAGAACCGCAATCCGTACAGTAACCTGTGGCTGGCATACTAATCCTTAACACCTACCATACTAGCCGTACTACGGTGCGCTTCATTAAGCGGATTAAGCATGCTCAGTGGTTAAGCGGTTTAGCGAAGTAATCGCAGTCGGTAAAGAGAAAGCTTCGTCGTGTGCATAACGACCGTTAATTTGAACTCGAACTGAATGCAAACATTACAAATCAGTGCATATTGTCAATAGGATACTCGACAGTCATGTTCGCTGCAAATGGATATGGTCAAACATATTAAAGAAAGCAGAAAGTCAATGAATCAAATATTGAGATAAACTCGACTTGTTTAGTCGATCGGGATTCAAATTTCTTGCTTAAGCGGCTAGTTAACTGTTTTGCTCTCCTGACTCGTCTCGTCGATTCACGTCGATCGTGCTGCTCCAACACGCAGCAGGGGGTCGACAAACATGCAGTATGTAGGCATCTGTAACAAGTGTCGAGCTGAGAAACGGTCGATCTATAAATGTTTTTACGATACCGTCATCCGCTTGAAGATCGATCCTCCCTTGCTCATGTAGAAACGACACACATCGTCGAGCGTAGTCTCAGGTTCTCGTCGTCCGCTGGTCCGGACGATCAGCAGAAGTACACACACAGGTAGTAAGTAGACTGTGGTGTGGTGTGAGCAGTTTGAAATCTAGACTGGAAGTGACTTGCAGGGCAGATTAGCAGCGGAAAGCGCCCGGTGGTGGCGCTAGTAGTGGGCAACCGGGGCAAATCCGGGCAAGTCAGCGATTGGACAATAATAATATATCGAAGTAACATGATGGAATAATAATAATAATAAATACTCCGCCTATTTATATCTGCATAATTCATTATACGTACTATATATAATATATATAATATATATAATATATATAATATATATAATATAAAATCCGGAGTTCATGTGACTCAAAAGCAATCGAATGGGCGTGTGACCTAGGCGCTACTGGCGCCAGCCTCGCATAACAGGAACCAGCCCACAGCAAATAGTGCCTTTGATACGAGTATTAAATAATAAATAGCATGCAAAATAATATATAAAATAGGAATTAATGCTTGGCTCCTTTATACTCATATAATAAATTATATATAATATATATAATATATATAATACATATAATATATATATCATATATATATTATGTATATTATATATATTCCAGAATGAGAAAAGTATTTGAAATTGAATTGGCAGATGGCAGACGGCCAGACACAATTGTCGAATGACTTGAGCATCCGCTTACCATTCTGGTAGGTTGTGAAACCATGGCCGCGTCAAACCAATAACTTAAAAATCTATACCTGTCGCTACATAGCCCGGTGCTTGGCATTACAACCCAGCTGCTGGTTGGTGTTTCACATGTAAACACATACGGTTATATCGTGCATGAGACGGGTAAGCGTGAATACACATCAATATGGGATTGCTATGAACAGGCACACATCCTCGTCGCCATCATCCCTCATCTTTCACATTCATATATACATTTGTGCATATATTATAGCATCTGTTTAGCCAGGGGAACAGCAAGCGCACCAAGTGGTGGGTTTGATCATTTTGATTACACAGTACAGGCTGAGTGAGCCATCTTGGTATTATAGGGTCTTTGTATAAACATAGACACTAATAAAGTCTGTACTAGACTACTAAATGACTGAAACGTACAATCCTCCAAGCATTGTTTATCCCGTCATTACTAACAACCTACTTACTCGAACTACTTCATGTAGTCAAAATACACACCTGAGGTATTAACCTTTTAAGCATAACCCTATAAGCTAACCACACTCTATCTAACAGAATAAACAAACCATTCTACTAACACTCACTCCATCTCAAAATGTTAACTCCAACAACATGATAGTTTTGCAATTCACAACATAGTAGGCATACAAACCTATGAAGGGAAACTATGCACCTAACCACTCCGTAATGTAAAGGTCTAACCAATAGACTATGTCACGGTTTCAGTGGCACGGTGCATTGTGGGATGCATCAGAGCAAAACAACCCCCCCAAAAGCACATGGCACATGCTAATACACTGGGTGCAGCTATGAAATGTGCTAGTTTCAGCTCATCTCAGCTCTTGTTTGAAACATAGAATACCAACTAAAGAATATATATATAATAAATTAAGATATTAATCTGTTATCCAGCATTGCATTTACATCAATGTAATGTTCACATCTTATGCCATGTGCATTTAGATTTAACCTGATCTGGGCACTCAGATTAGTGTTAGAGCCATAGCCAGAGTCAGTTTTACTTATTTTATTAATGTTTTTCTTTATATCCTATGGTTAATGATATATGTAGAATTAGAAAATGAGTAGGGTTAATCAGATATTGGTTATATATTTCTCTGAAACAAGTGTATGTTGACACATTTGGTATTTTAATATTTAGAACAAGAATTAATAATGGTGATGTGGATATCACTGATTGTCTTGTGTGGAATTGTATGTTTCTTAGCTCAAAATGTTTATCTATAGCTAGTTTTGTCTTAGCTATATTCATCAGGTCATTATATTGCATGTGTGCATACATGCTTATGCCAAATTGTTATGTATTTCTATTCATTTTGAATAAAATCGAAGTTTTTCCCTATACGTATCGACAAACTCAATGGCCATTATTTGCCCAGCAAATTCGGAAATGTGTATCAGTCTGGTAGTATTGCTATAGATCGGGGGCCCTGTTGTACTGGGACGGCTCACTCCCTATCTCTCCCATGTGATGTAAATTTTGCAGGTGCCACCTTGTGGTGTGTTTGATCGACCCAGCTGCTGGTTGGTGTTTCACATGTAAACACATACGGTTATATCATGCATGAGACGGGTAAGCGTGAATACACATCAATATGGGATTGCTATGAACAGGCACACATCCTCGTCGCCATCGTCACACATCTTTCACATTCATATATACATTTGTGCATATATTATAGCATCTGTTTAGCCGGGGGAACAGCCAGCGCACCAAGTGGTGGGTTTGAACATTTTGATTACACAGTACAGGCTGAGTGAGCCGTCTTGGTATTATAGGGTCTTTGTATAAACATAGACACTAATAAAGTCTGTACTAGACTACTAAATGACTGAAACATACAATCCTCCAAGCATTGTTTATCCCATCATTACTAACAACCTACTTACTCAAACTACTTCATGTAGTCAAAAAACACACCTGAGGTATTAACCTTTTAAGCATAACGCTATAAGCTAACCACACTCTATCTAACAGAATAAACAAACCATTCTACTAACACTCACTCCATCTCAAAATGTTAACTCCAACAACATGATAGTTTTGCAATTCACAACATAGTAGGCATACAGACCTATGAAGGGAAACTATGCACCTAACCACTCCGTAATGTAAAGGTCTAATCAATACACATGTATGTATCAAGTGTGTAGGAATACAACATATAACTGCTATTTTTGTATGTGAATTGTCAAACTATACCATATGTAAGTCTTTGAATGTTTGATATTGTTATTTCAGCTGATTTGGACTAGCTGCATATATTGTAAATAACTGTATTGTCACATGGCTGGAAGACCAGTGCCACGGCGCTAACAAAAGACTTTATTCAATGAATAAACTATATTTACAACAACAACAAAAATGACAAGGACCAGTGGAATGAGGAAGACCAATTGTCCGCGATTGAAATTTCCCCTGCTTAATCAACTAATGTAGCAAAAAAAAAAAATTGGATGTTCTCTGTTTGCGCTGTCAATGGATGACCCGATCAGACAGGAATGAAGGTTTGTTTTATTGTTGTTGGGGTTTTACATCCTGTCAACAGAGGGATGAAGGAAGGAGGGAAGGAAGGAAGGAAGGAAGGAAGGAAGGAAGGGAAGAGTAAGCACACCCATCCATTTTCATGACCAATCCAGTCTCTCTCCCTGCCAGCCTGTCTCCTTGACCTGACCCCTGTTGGGAAACAAGCGTCCCAGCAGTCCAGCGGAACGCTGAGCGAACTGGTCCCCTGCCCGCCCTCCTTCCCACACACCCACCGATACACACGGCCAGACGAGTGTGTGTGTGTGTGTGTAGTGATGGGGGCTGGAGAGGGGCGGGGCGGGCTGAGGGCTGGCTCCCAGACACTGCTCCTGGGCCTGCTCGACTGTCAGCGGCCGCGCATCCCCAGATACCGGCCATAGTAACCGCGCGTCAATCATCCCCCAAGCCCCGCCCACCGCGCCGAACTGTGCGGTCATTCATAAACATGACTCGAAAGTAGTCCCGGCCGCCGCAGAGTTCGGCAGGCCCCGTTTCGCGCCAAAACCGACAGACTATGTCGACACAGGGGGATCATCGGCGGGAGGCCGGGTGTGTGTGTGGGGGGGGGGGGGGGGGGGTATGTTGGTGTGTGTCTGAGGTATGTAGGTATGTATCTGAGGTGTGTGGATGTGGATGGGTGTGTAGGTGTGTGGATTTGGATGGGTGTGGGGGGGGGGGGTGTAGGTGTGTGTGAGGTGTGTATGCCAACAGGTGGGGGGTGTCTGAGGTATATAATTAAGTGTATGTGTGGGTGTTGGTGTGTCTGAGGTGTGTAGGTGTGTGGGTGGGTGTGTAATGGTGTGTCTGAGGTGTGTGTGTGTGGGTGGGTATATGGGGTGTGTAAGTGTCGGGGCGCTTGTGGGTGTTGGTGTGTCTGAGGTGTGGGTGTTGGCAGGCGATAGAGGTGCACATTTTAGATGATTCAGAGACAACTTTTTGAGAACCTCATCGACCATCACACACTACTGAGAACTATCTAAGCCCACACCAGCTGACACATGCAGTTGACTTCCATTAAACCGCGCAGAACATGTGAGTCAAGACGGTTTGAATGTAGTTTAGCAATACTATACCGCGGAGTGAGTGAGTCAAGACAATTTGATGTATTTCATAAATACTGTAATACCACCCGCAGACGACAATTTTGTCTGCGTTTCCGGGAGAGCGTTCCTTCACGACTGCCGCCTTTAAACCGAAACATCAACACTGTCCCGCCACATCCCTCCCCCTGAGACCCCCCCCCCCCCACACCTCCCTGGACAGCCCCCCCCCCATTACCCCCACCCCCACCCCCACCCCAACCCCCACCCCCCGGACGGACCCCAGGGTAGCTGGGCTCCAGCTTCTGACCCCGATGCAGTCGAGAAGCAACCCGACTAGGATCGACAGTCCCCTGTGCGCCTTACATTCCCACGCGACATGCTCCCTGTGTCTCTATATCTGTCGCTACCTGTCGCTAACTGTCGCTACCCGTCTCTGTCTCTGTCTCTGTCTCTGTATGTCTCTGTATGTCTCTGTATGTCTCTGTATGTCTCTGTATGTCTCTGTATCTGTCTTTGTCTTTGTCTCTATCTGTCTCTGTCTTTGTCCCTGGCTCTGCCTGTCTCTGTATGTCTCTGTATCTGTATCTGTCTTTGTCTTTGTCTCTATCCTGTCTCTGTCTATGTATCTGTCTCTGGCTCTGTCTCTGGCTCTGCCCCTGTCTCTCTCTCTGTATCTGTCTTTGTATTTATCTCTATCTCTCTCTGTCTCTGTATATGTCTCTGACTCTGTCTCTGCCTCTGTCTCTGTATCTCTCTTTGTCTTTGCCTCTATCTGTCTCTGTATATGTCTCTGACTTTGACTCTTGACTCTGACTCTGACTCTGTCTCTGGCTCTGGCGCTGGCTCTGTCTCTATCTTTGTATGTGTATCTATAATATGTATACCTCTCTATATAGCACATGTGTAGCAAACAACTGGCACATATATTAGCACGTATAGAGCACGTATGGAAGGCATATATAACACATATAGAACACATGTAGCATACATATAGAACACTGTAGAACACACATAGAAGACATATCGACATATAGCACACATGTAGAACACATGTAGAATATATATAGAACACATGTAGAATACATATAGAACACTGTAGAACACATATAGAACACATATAGACATATAGAACACATAAAACACATGTAGAGCACATATAGAACGCATATAGAACACATGACATAGAGCACATATAGAACACATATAGAACACATATAGAACACACATATAACACATATATAGAACACACAAACAACACATATAGAACACATGATAGAATACATGATCCTCTATAGTTCCCACAGTCTGTTCGAACTCCTTTCTTGTAAATGGTTACAATGCTGGCATCCTTCCATGCTTGGGGAACCCTCCTCCCAGGCATATATAAGCCATGCATAACACATATACAACACATGTAGATTGTTGTTTGTTTGTTGTTGTTTTACGTCCTAGCAACATCTAAGGTCATATCAGGACGGACACATGTAGAAGACACACATATATAATATAATATATAATTGATGTGTACTTATCACATGTATCCAGCTGGCAGCTTATTCTAATGCATACAATTAAAGCTCTTCTCGAGAATTAACCAACCACTATTGGATAGTAGCTGAACGATTTCATATATATTATATTTATACTATTTACAAATAGTGAGTAGGGACTTAAATCATGGGCCATCTTGAGTCATTCAGCACGGCTGACTGGGTTAGTTTACTGGGTCAATATTAGAACAGACTGGGGCAATGGGAGGGCAGTGTAGGCCCAGTGTAGGCTCAGGGTAGGCACTGAGTAGACCCTTTGTAGGCACACTGTAGCTCCAGAGTAGGCCAGTGTATGCCTAGTATAGACCCTTTGTAGGCCTAGTGTAGTTGTAGACACAGTGTATGCCAGTGTATGCCTAGTATAGACCCTGTGTAGGCCTAGTGTAGAACAGTGTAGGCCAGTGTATGCCTAGTATAGACCCTTTGTATGCCTAGTGTAGACACAGTGTAGGCCAGTGTATGCCTAGTATAGACCCTTTGTAGGCCTAGTGTAGACACAGTGTAGGCTGCGAAAGGAGAGGCTGGACAGATATATGATGTGCTCGCACCCTAATCAACTCAACCGTCAACAATACCAACTAAGTGACAAGGCACCTTTCTGGTGGCTTCATAGTGCTGCTTCATTGAGATGTAAGTACCGCTGGACCGATGCTGTGATATCCTACTCAGTCACATTATCCTGACACTGAGCCTCCTAGTGCCACACACCAGTGGAGTTAGCGGCAAGCGTCAGGCAGTTTTTGAGCCCGACTCAACACATCGAGGATTCGAACCCACGACCACTAGGTATTAGTCTATGTCCTAGCACTGCTAGGCCATGGAGTAGGGGGCGGCGTGCTAGTGTGGGAACCATAGCAGACTTTGTTTTAGTACTGATAAGGGTATCTTCTGTCAACATTACCGCCTTAGTTACGCCCCCCACTACACGCACACGCACACGCGCACATACGCACACACACGCACATACACGCGCACACACGCAGCCCACTCAGATAAGGAACCCGTACACCAAAACATGGTGGCCATTCCCCATCCAAAGAAGAGTATGATCCATGATTGTAACTATGGCCACATTATGCCTTCTAGTTCTACCAATACACCATGTCGTCTGCTCTCAGTCAGTCAATCAGGCAGTCAATCAATCAGTCAAACAGTCAATCAATCAGTCAAACAGTCAATCAATCAGTCAATTAATCAGTTACGAAACTAAAAACAAATACAATCCAAGCCAGTAGAACTTATCTTCATCGACCCCTCCCCCTCCTCATGGGTCCAATATACAATCAGTTTTTTGTTTCATTTGATTTCCCTCCGAATACATGACAAGGCACCTGCTACGTCAGGACAACATTGGTCTGGATGCAGAGTTGTAATTTGAACACAGGTGCTCATGTAGGTCCCTCTATAAAATAAAAACTATAAAACCAGCTTTTATTTCTGTCATTATATCTTGAACAGGTTTCTAAAAAAAAAAAGATCAAATCTTAATAGTCTTTCTTCTCTTTAAAGTTAAATTCTGACTCACCCAGCAGACGACAATTTTAAAGCAGACAAGTGTTCCAAGTGTTCCAAATGTCCATCGTCCCTCTGTGAGTCTGTGTCGTAGCGTGCACTGACGTCTTGCCCTTCTTTGTGTCTAGGGGATCCATGTCTGTACTTGTCCAAAGGCTAACCAATGCAACGCTAGTCGAGGACAAAGACTTCCCCACCATTGGGGAGGAAGGGGCCATATCTCACCACTTGGAACGGTATGTGACCCCCCCCCCCCACCCCACATCCACCCCCACCACTACCTCCAACCCCACAATCCCCCCAGTTACACAGTAAGCGCAACGACAAACCAGTCCCGCGTATAAAAGATATTAACCAAAAACAAACAAAAAACATTTGTTAAAACGTGCTATCATCATATTTTGTTTCTAAAACCGCAACATAATTTTGTTATATTTTGTTATATTATTATCCGCATTCTAAGCGCGTTTAGATTTTAAATTGTTTGGGTTGTTTTAAGTGGTGTTTTTTGGCTCAGTTATTCGAGTTGTGTGTAATTTGGCTTGCTTGCATGCCTACACATGTATACTTGCTTGGAAATAACAACTCACACACACACAAGATCACACACATACACACACACCGGAAGTCCCCCCCCTCCCCCCGACATCCACATCCTCAACCATGCCTCCGAGTTGTGGTTGACTTTGTTGTGGGGGTTCCCCGGGGTAGATCTCTCTATAGAACCCGGGGGTATCTAAAAACGTAGATATTGTAGTAGTCTGCACTGACCTCTCAGGCAAGTAACCACATGGACAGGTAGGCGTGCGTAGTGTGGTGATATCAGGGAGCCTAGGTGGTGTAATGGTTAGCACACTGGCCTGGAATGCCAGGCCAGTGTGCTAACCATTGTGATGTGGGTTCGAGACGCAATATTTCCCATTTTCATCACCCCCATGACATTGGTTGCCGTGACCATGATCCTATACAAGCTATGCGCTGTATTGTCATTGAACCTACCCTGTGTATGTATGTGTTAGTGCAATGCCTGTATGTATGTAATTGTAAGCATTAAAACTAAAGACTTACAATTCTAGGGGGACGAGTGTGGTAGTCTCCACTGACCTCTCAGCCAAGTAACCACATAGACAGGTAGGCGTGGGTAGTGTGCTGATATCAGGGAGCTCAGGTGGTGTAATGGTTAGCACACTGGCCCGGAATGCAAAGAGTTGTGGGTTCGAGTCCCGCTCTAGGCCAATATTTCCCATTTTCATCACCCCCACGATAATATATATACACTAAAACCTCTCTAAATCAACCGACCCTTGGACCGACGTTAAATGAGCGAGTTTCTTTTTATCATTCTACTACAATGGGCAATTTTTGGGACACAAATAAAGCGATCGATATAGGGGAGTGGTCGATCTGTGGAGGTGGTCGGTTAGAGAGACTTGACTGTATATATATTAATATAACAAGGTGAGAGTCATCATCATCATTATCATCATGCTGTCGGTCGCGATGTGACAAAGACTGCTTTCATTACTTGACTGCCGCTCTCCATTTAGCGTAAAACCTCACTAACCGACCAACTCCACAGATCGACCACTCTCCTATATGGATCGATTTATTTGGGTCCCAACAATACTATTGTAACCATATTCTAACTCCCTAAACCGACCACCTCCCTAAATCGACCACTTAAAAGTTAAAGTCAGTCCCAAGGTCGGTCGACTTAGAGAGGTTTTAGTATATATATATATATATATGATTATATATATATATATATATATATATATATATATACATATATATATATATATATATGAGTTAATACCACCCACTCTGTGAGATTGCAACCTAACATTCCGTTCACGTAGCATCATGTTCGCCGTACGTTCATCTGCTTAAAAACTGCAAACAAACTACGCAGTAGGCCAACCTCCTCGCCCCCCCCCTCCCTCCCCCTCCCCCCCCCCCCTTCCCGCACGGGCACCCCGCTCTGGGACACCGTTGTTGAGGCGAACAGCTGATCGTCGACATACACATGTGGTTAAAGGTCTGCGAACACCGTCAACTGAGACAACTGAGTTACTCAACCAAACGCCGAACTGTGCTGCTCACACTGCTGACTCAACGTTGTTTGTTTGTTGTTTTACATTTGAGCAACATCTAAGGTCATATCAGGATGAGTACCGACTTGTGACAGTGTGCACTCATGGCGACTTTATAGTGCTGCCCCACTGGGAGACCAGGCCGCCAGCACTATGACCTGGTACCCCATTCAGTCACATTATCCTGACACTGAGCCAACCAGTCCTTGCCCTATCCTAATAATGCCGAGCGCCTGGCTAGGAAGCGACAAGTATACAATTTTAGGTCATTAGTTTGAGTCGACCACGGTTCGAACACAGAAACCCATAGGTTCGGATCCCCTGATCTCCCACAACAGGAGATGGACGCTCAACTCATTTGGACATACCGTCTGGTGGTCACTCAACAGCCACTCAATCGAGTCAATATTGGGAGGTTGAGGTTGGAGAGCGACTGTCGTGTTGGCTAGTTGACGATTCTTCTATTAATGCCCGTCCTGATATGACCTTAGATGTTTCCAGGACGTAAAACTCCAACAACCAACCAATCTATTAATGCAGTCTGCAGTGAATGAATGATGGATTTAAATGAAGTTCACAATCTTTATAGTGCTGCCCCCCCCCCCCCCCCCACTAGGAGATGGGATTTTTCAATTGAACTACCGAAGTTCCCATGAGTACAAACTACAACTTGCAACCTGCCAGGAGTGGTAGTGACCAGACACAGCTGGTATCAAGGTGCCCAGGAGCCACTGGCAAGTGGCGCCGGTGTGGCAGAAGCAGGAACTAACACCTGTGAAGTAGGATAATAGATAATAACTACACTATAGAGAAGGGAACTCAGGTGTGCTAGTGTCCTTGTTTATATTCTCACAATAGATTATAGAGCACATATATATATATATATCTAGTGAAACCCCTTTATTTTATAACGCGATCGTTGGGATCCATACAATGTCATTGCGAAACCAGTAGTGTCGCGTTAAATCGGTGTTCAGTTGACTGAATTACTGTAGAATTAAGAATTTTGAGTGCAATGAATCATTGCATTATATGCGAATTGGATTTAAATCGGGGCACGTTATAATGGAGTTTCACTGTCTATATAATATACCTTGGATATATGGTCAACTCATATATGAGCCTGTCTCAAAAGGTGATAACCTTTTTTTTTGTCCATTGTAACGATTGACACAAAACACCACAGAAACGGTTACACTGAAAACACAAGGACATTTGCTTCAAATCAATATTGGGATTATGAAACACCATGTAAAAAAACTAATCGGTTTATCCTGAGCAAATGCATAAGCAGATAGTATGTTGATCATTACAATGGACAAAGTTTTGTCCCATATTGCTTAGCACCTTTTGAGACAGCCTCATATATATATATACAGTAAAACCTCTCCAAATCGACCGACCTTGGGACTGACTTTAACTTTAAGTGGTCCATTTAGGGAGGTGGGAGGTTTAGTGAGACAGAATATGGCTACAATGGTATTGGTGGAACCCAAATAAAGCGATCGATATAGGGGAGTGGCCGGTGTGTGGAGGTGGTCGGTTAGGGAGGTTTTACTGTATATTCTTATATACATATATAAGGGGAGACGGTGACTGGTTCTACAGTCTGATTCACCCCCTGAGTACACTCAGGATGCTTGCTACATTACGGCAGTTTTTGTTGTGAATGGCGGCAATGACTGGAGGAACTAGTCATTGGTTAGATTGATCCGCCGGGGGGGGGGGGAGCGGGGGGCGAGGGGTAGGGGGTAGAAAGCCGCCTTTGCTTCCAGGTCTGATTCAGAGCTGTTCGCTCTATAGACCCCTTTCAATGTTTGTAAACATCGGGTATGTGCGCGCAGCTTGGCTGCAGAACGAATGCACACTGCCACTGTGTTTGCCAGTACACGCAGTGTAAAACGTTTATTTTATTCAAAATTAATAGAAATGCAGAAGCCTAACCATATCAATTTAATATAATCTATTCGGTAAATATGTTTTCTATATCTGTTTCAAGCGGTTTGTCTCTAGGTGGTGTGGTTTTAGAGATATTTCACTTTTTCTGTAAGAAGATTGCTCACGGCCATTGACAATGCACTGAGTTTGCCAGTACGCGCAGTACAAAACGTTTATTTTATTCAAAATTAATAGAAATCCAGAACCTTAACCATATAAATTTAATATAATCTAGTCGTTGAATATGTTTTCTATATGTATTCCAAGCGGTTTGTTTCTAGGTGGTGTGGTTTTAGAGATATTTCACTTTTTCTGTATGAAGATTGCTCACTGCCATTGACAATGCATTGAGTTTGCTGTACGCACAGTGCAAAACGTCTATTTTATTCCAAATTAATAGAAATGCAGAAACATAACCTTATAAATTTAAAATGGGATTGCTGAAGGAGTTGAGCGTCCGTCTCCCGCTTTGGGAGATCAGGGGATCCGAACCCATGGACTCATGGGTTCAAACCCTGGTTGAGTCAAACCAATGAATTAAAAATTGATACTTATTACTTCCTGGACAGGCGCTTGGCATTATTAGGATGGGGCAAGGATTGGTTGGTTCAGTGTCAGGATAATGTGACTAAGTGGGATATTAGGTCATGGGGCTGGCAGCCTGGTCTCCCAGTGGGGCAGCACTATAAAGTCGCCATGAGCGTGCACTGTCAAAAGGGGCATTTACCCATCCTGATAAGTGATATGACCTTAGATATTGCTAGGACGTAAAACAACAACAAACAAACTTTGGGGCAGCTGTCGGCGTGGGGGTGGGGGTAGGGGTAGGGGTAGGGGTGGGGTGGGTGTGTGGGGTGTCGGTGGGGTGTAAAGGTGGGTGTGGAAGGGGGTGAGGGTGTGGGGGTAAGTAAAAGAGAATTAGTGTGAGTGTGGGTGTGAGCAATTGGGTGTGGATGTGATTGTGGGTGTGAGTGTGGTTGTAGGTGTGGATGGGAGTGGGTGTGAGTGTGGATATGAGTGTGGATGTGTGGGTGTGTTAGTGCAGCTGTGAGTGTGGATATGAGTGTGAGTAGATGTGAGTGTGGGTGTGGGTGTGGGTGTGGATGTGAGTGTGTGGTGTGAGTGTGGATATGCATGGGGATGACTGTGAATATGAGTGTGATGGTGTATGTGAGTGTGGGCGTGAGTGCGGTGAGTATGAATGTGAGTGTGGGTGTGAGTGTCTGGGTGTGAGTGTGTGTGAGTGTTGGTGTAGAGTGTGAGATGTGAGTGTCAATATGAGTGTGAGCAGATGTGAGTGTGGGTGTGGACTGTGAATATGAGTGTGACGGTGTATGTGAGTGTGGGCGTGAGTGTGGTGAGTATGAATGTGAGTGTGGGTGTGAGTGTCTGGGTGTGAGTGGGTGTGAGTGTTGGTGCAGAGTGTGAGATATGAGTGTGATTGTTGGTGGGTGTGACATTGAATATAGTTCTGTACAGGCTAGTGGCTGTGTAGTGACCTGTTTTCTTTCTTGTGTTGTGTGATTACATTCGTTGAATACGTGGGGTAAATTTCAATCACACAAATTGGTCTTCCTCATTCCACTGCTCTTTGCGCTATCCGCGTAAATGCCAAGTGCCGTGCTAAGTAGCAAGCAACACATGTAACTTTTTAAGTCACAGCTTTGACTCACTGAGGATTCAACTATTGCGATTTGAATCCGATAACCCACCACACAGGAAGCGGGTGCTCAGCTCATTTGGTCAACCCACCTGGTTGGTATTTCAGTACCTTTCAAACTTAGTTGTGACATATTGTAGGAAAAAGAAAAGAGCGATAGTCACTAACTAACTACGCAGTCTCACCCATGCAGCCTACACACACAGAGTCACTAACTAACTATCCGCTACTGGCTTCTGGTGAGGTGGTGCCAGACTCTCAGTCTCACCCATGCAGCCTTCACACACAGAGTCACGGACTAACTAACTAACTGCTACTGCCTTCGGGTGAGGCGATGCCAGACTCTCACAGTCTCACCCATGCAGCCTACACATGCAGAGTCACTAACTAACTAACTAACTACCTGCGACTGCCTTCTGGTAAGGTGATGCCAGACTCTCACAGTCTCACCCATGCAGCCTACACACACAGTCACTAACTAACTAACTACCTGCGACTGCCTTCTGGTGAGGTGGTGGCAGACTCTCACAGTCTCACCCATGCAGCCTTCACACACAGAGTCACTAACTAACTAACTAACTACCTGCGACTGCCTTCTGGTGAGGTGGTGCCAGACTCTCACAGTCTCACCGATGAAGCCTACACACACAGAGTCACTACCTAACTACCCACTACTGCCATCTGGTGAGGTGATGCCAGACTCTCACAGTCTCACCCATGCAGCCTACACACACAGAGTCACTGACTAACTACCCGCTACTGCCTTCTGGTGAGATGGTGCCAGATTCTCACAGTCTCACCCATGCAGAGTGTACACACACAGGGCGGCCCCGGGCCTACAGCTCGACTTTGTTGTGTTTCCTGTGTTTGTTTATGTTCACTCTGTAAACCAGAGCGAGGCTTGGGCACGCACCCTAGGAGGCCCTTATTGTAAGCACTTTTGTGAATATATGTACAATCAAAATATTGTGCTTGCAAAAGCATATATATACATGTATGTATACAGTAAAACCTCTCGAAACGACACCCTCCACAGCTCGACCACTCCCCTATATCGATTGCTTTATTTGAGTCCCAAACGCTACAATACCATTGTACAAACCTACACAATACAATTGCAACCATCCCTAAACCGACCAACTCCCTAAATGGACCATCATTGGTCGATTTAGAGAGGTCTCACTATATATATATATATATATATATGTATATATATATATATCTATATATATATACATATATATATATATATATATATTGCAGCCAGCTAGGCTAGTGCGCAAAGTAGATACTGATGGCGCCACCACCAGCAGCGGGCAATGACAATAGACTACACCACGGTTCTGACTGCGCATTAGCTGAAAACGGCGTTGGGAGCAAAGCAAAGGCGTACACCCATTGAGTTTGCCGATATGCGTAGGGCAAAACGGGCATTTTATTCAAAATAACTAGAAATACATAACAATTTGGCATAAACATGGACGGAAGGATGCAATATAATAATATAATGAATATGTTTAAGACACAACTCTCCATAAACCATAGAATATAAATAAAAACATGAATAAAATAAATAAAACTGACTCTGGCTATGGCTCTAACACTAGTCTGAGTGCATAGATTTGTCTAAATCTAAATGCACATGGCATAAGATGGTCTGGTTATATTGATGTAAATGCAATGCTGGATAAAAGATTAATATCTTAATTTATTATATATATTTTTTTAGTTGGTATTTGATGTTTCAAACAAGAGCTGAGATGAGCTGAAAGTAGCACATTTCATAGCTGCACCCAGTGTATTGACAATGTGCCATGTGTTTCTCATGGCTTTGTTTTGCTCTGATGCATCCCACAATGCACCGCACCGCTGGAACCGTGATCTAGTCTATATAATTCTTTGAAAGCGAGCATCAGGCCAGGTAGATAGCAACAATTATAACTTATTAAATGATTGGTAAGTTTATTGCATCATTATGTGATTATATATCACCAGACTGGATTTCCAAAAGAGTGAAGCGTTCACTTCTCATGTGGCAGGTCATGGGGTTCTATTCCATGGGGTTCTATTCCATGGGGTTCTATTCCATGGGGTTCTATTCCATGGGGTTCTATTCCATGGGGTTCTATTCCATGGGGTTCTATTCCATGGGGTTCTATTCCATGGGGTTCTATTCCATGGGGTTCTATTCCATGGGGTTCTATTCCATGGGGTTCTATTCCATGGGGTTCTATTCCATGGGGTTCAAAATCTGGCGGCCGAGTCAAACCAATGACTTAAAAAGTTATACTTGTTGCTACCTACCTAGCCCGTTGCTCGGCATTAATAGGATAGCGCAAAGATCAGTGGTATGGGGAAGACCAATTGTTCGCGATTGAAATTTCCCCTGCTGTTCTGTGGGTTCTGGAGCCCCTTCTCCACCCCCCCCCCCCACTAAAACTGCACATTCCATTCAAAGCACATGTTCAAAAGCAGACGACTTACATAAATGTCATCCTCCAAATCGAACTTAGATACTGGCAAACTCATTAAACATTCATCGCTAAATAGAAGGAACACTAAGTCAATGTAACATCAAATGGTTCTTAGAAGCTGACAATGTCAAACATTTTCATTTGCACATAAACATTATTTTCCATGTCGATTCCAGGTCGAGTCGCTGCTTTTCCCAACTCACCCAAACCTGCGGCACACTTTTGTTCTTCTATTTGTTTGCGCGCATTTTTTCTTCGGGTGTGCAACCCAATCTCCACCTCCAGCACCAAACAAAACCCTGCCCCATGCAAACTAAAACACGCATTCCCTTCCCTCCTAGCTGAGCCGAGCCTTCCTCCCGGACCAGATGGGATGGCCGATGAGTTAGAGCGTGCATCTCCCGTGTTGGTAGACCGTGGGATCATGGGTTCCAACCGTGGTCGAGTCAAACCAATGAATTAAAAATTGATACTTGTCGCTTCCTAGCCAGGTGCTCGGCATTATTAGGATAGGGCAAGGGCTTGTTGGCTCAGTGTCAGGATAATGTGATTGAGTGGGATATCAGGTCATGGTGCTGGTGGCCTGATCTCCCAGTGGGGCAGCACTATAAAGTTGCCATGAGTGCGCACTGTCACAAGTCGGTACCCATCCTGATATGACCTTAGATGTTGCTAGGACGTAAAACAACAACAAACAAACAAAGCAAACCCGCCCCGGTCACCGCGTCCCAACAGTAGCACTCAAGTGACCCATGTTCCTCCCTCCCCCCCCCCCCCCCCCCCCCCCACGGCGAGCGCCACTCCTCGTCCACCCCTCCGTTCTTCCCTTCCTCAGCCCGCCTCCCTCCTCCCCTCCTCCCCCTCTTCTTCATTCCTCCACCTCCTCCCATTACCCTCCCCATCTCCTCCCCCTCCACCCCTTCCTTCTTCCTTCTTCCTCCACCTTCCATTACCGCTCCCGACCTCCTCCCCCTTCCCCCCCCCCCCTCTTCCTCATCCCGGTGCCTCCTCCCATTATCGCCCCCCACCTCCCCCCCTCCTCCCCCTCTTCCTCCGCCCTGTACCTCCTCCCATTACCCTCCCCACCTCCTCCCCTTCCTCCCCCTCGTCCTCCCCCTCTTCCTCCTCCCTGCACCTCCTTTCCATTAGCCCTCCCCATCTCCTCCCTCCTCCCCCTTTTCCTACTCCCCCTTTTTCCCCCCTCCCTGCAGCTCCTCCTTATTACCCTCCCCATCTCCTCCCCTCCTCCCCCTCCACCTCCTCCCATTATCGTTCCCCACCTCCTCCCCCTCTTCCTCCGCCCCACCTTCCCCCCTCCTCCCCCTCTTTCTCCTCCCTGCACCGCCTCCATTAGCCCTCCCCCTCTTCCTTCTCCCTCCACCTCCTCCAATTTCCCCTCCCCATCTCCTACCCCTCCTCTCCCTCCTCCCCACACCTCCTTCGATCCATCCTCCCCTTTCTTCTCCTCCCCTCCTCCCCCATTCTCCCCCTATTACCCACCTTCACTGTCCTCCATCACCAGTATTCCTCCATCCTCCCATCCACCTGTTCTCCCTCTTTGCTAGGACGTAAAACCCCAACCACCAAATATACCCGTTGCCTTCCACTTCACTGTCCTGGCATTACATTAGACGTTGCTAAGATGTAAAACCACAACACTTAAAGTTGCATAGTCCGATGGTTTTTGAGATTTTGACATTTTCTGAGATAAATACATTAGGTTGATCTTCATAGCTTGAAGTAACTTTTATTTTAAGTGGGTAACTTTTGATATATTTGAAGTGCAACCATGCTACATTAATTTTGGCAAGCTTACCACAACTCTGACACCATAGAACTTCTGCAGTAACAGGTTCTATTCAATTGCCTCACTATTCCCATATGTGTGGCAACAAATGTTTAATAAGTGCACCACTATCGAAGGTAGATATATAGCATCCAATTTAGATAATTAGTTTGGTTTGAAAATTTGATGTCATCAGACTATGCAACTTTAAACAAACCAAAAAACAACTACAACAACGCGCTCCTCCCACCATCTTCCTCTTCCCTTGTTGCCCTTCCCACCCCTCCATCCACATCCCCTCTCTCCTAATCCCCTCCCCTTCCTCCTTCCGCTCCACCCCTCTTCCCTTTCTTCCTCCCACTTGCTCCTCCCACTCCGCCTCCCTCCCCCTCTCTTCGCCCTCTCCTTCACTCGCCTCCATTCATCCCCGTCTTCCCCTTCCTTCACACTCCCCTTTACTTCCCTGCCCTCTCCCCTCTCTCTCCCTTTTCCCCAACTCCCTCTCACCCCCTCACCCCTCTCCCTCTCTTCCCCTACCCCCTCTCCTCCTCTCTCTCCCTAGCTCACCTCCATTTCCCCCTCCACCTCATCACATTCCATTCGCTTCCTTCTTGTTCCCCCTCTCCTCCTCTCCTCCCCCCCCTCCTTCCCCACCCCCCCTCCTCCCTTCCTATCCTCCTCCCCTCCTACCCCCCTCCCTTCCTCCTCCCCTCCCCTTCGTCTCTCCTACCATCCTTCCCTTCTCTCCTCTTCTCCTCCCCCTGCTCCCCTACTCCCCCCCTCCTCTGCTCCCCTCCTCCCCTCATACTCTCACGTCCTACCATCCTTCCCTTCTCTCCTCTTCTCCTCCCCCTGCTCCCCTAACTCCCCCCCCCCCCCCCCCCCCCCCCCCCCCACCTCTCCATACACGGTACTGGAGAATCGTGTCCTTTCCGTGACTATCCACCCACTGTTTCTATTCCAGCTTCCCTCCCCTGACTCGAGCCCCCCCCCCCGCCCCCCACACACCCCACCACCCCCCACCACCCTCCTCCTTCCCACCCCGCCGCGCCCCCGACACACACATTCACCCTGAGAACAGAACTCAGACAGTCTCCAGAACACTGCTCACAGGCGAGATGGCGTCACCATGAGCCGTCCACCAAACTGACCGCCGCCGCTTCTCGAGCCACCACCAAACTGGGGGAATGCGCCACACAGAATGAAAAGTATGGAACCCTTATTCAATAAGCTGGCTCTGGTACACCCTGGTCAGAACTAACATCACCCATCCAGTCGGCCTTTCTGCTTCTAGTCACCGTCAACCGCTTCAGGACTGGCTACCACCATTGGATTGATGTCCCCAACCTCCAGCGATGTCCCTGCGACACTAAGATCTTCAATGTGGCCCACATATTCACCTCATGTGGCGCCGTCGACAGATCTGCCATCAGTGACTTCATGGAGGACTCTGACCGCCAACTCAGCGACAATAGGGCCGCTCTGGCTATCCTCTCCAGGATTTCCAAGTCATCCTGGAATGCACTTGCTCACTTCTACCGCCAGAATGCAGATATCATCAACTCTGTTGGTCGCCCAGACCCTGACACCAAGGACTAGCAGGCCCTACCTTGTCCCCATACCTGACTTGACACCACTACCAACTAACCACTACTTTTCACTAATATAACAACTAACAGGTAACCCCACCCACTGCCTAACTAATCCCATCCTCACTTCACTTCTTCCCTGGCCTTGGCCAGACTTACTGTGCATACCAATGATTCTGGAGGGACTAAAGTTTGGATCCTGGTCGAGTCAAACCAATGACTTATAAAATAGGTACCTGTTGCTGCTCGGCACTTGGCGTTATGAGGTCAGGACAGGGACTGGGTGCACAGTATCAGGATAATGTGACTGTGTGGGACATCAGGTCTTGGTGCCGGCGGCCTGATTTCCCAGTGGGGCAGCACTATAAAGTCACCATGTGTGCGCGCTGTCACAAGTCGGTGGACGTCCTGGTATGGCCTAGGGTCTTACTGGGGCTTAAAACTACACCAACCACCCAGCCCCCCTGCCCTCTCAGAGGACTGTGGTTGGGCTCTCAGGCTGCCTTTTTCCTTCCTCTCCCCCCCCCCCCCCTGCTCCTCCCCCCCCCCTCCCCCTGCTCCTCCCCCCCTCCCCCTCCTCCCCCCCCCCCATTTCTCTGGCCACAACCCATCGGAAGCCCACTCCTGACCACTTCGGACCGCTTTCAGCAGTGCCCATACAGTGTTGCAGATTTGCAGCTTTCCGCACATCAATGCGACTGAAAAATCCCCAAAAACAACACAAGCGAGATGGCGTCACCATGAGTCGTCCGCCCCCCTTGTAACGTCATCATTATCATTACGAGGCGCCGCACCGGAATACCCCGTCTGACATCACGGGACTACCCTTTCTCAATATCATCTATTTATAGCCTTCCAGTTCCACCCCCGCACCACCCGACGTCACTCGATGCAATAGAAGTTATCGCATGTGTATACGTCTATCTCTCTCTTTCTCTATATCTCTCTCTATATATGCATATATATATATAATGTATATTATATATAATATATAATATAAGATCGGACGCGGTAGCCGAATCGGTTTAGCGCAGGCTTCCCGTGTGGAACGTCGGGCGTTCGAATCCAAGCCGAGTCAAACCAATGGCTTATAAAATTGATACGTGTTGCTACCTAGCCTGGCGCTCAGCAATAATTAATAATATGATAAGATAAGGACTGGATACCACAGTGTCAGGGTAATGTCACTGTGGGGGATATTGAGTCATGGTGATGGCAGCCTGATCTCCCAGTGAGGCAGCACTATAAAGTCGTCATGATAGTGCACTGTCACAAGTTGGTACCCACCGTTATATGACCTTAAATGTTGTTAGAATGTAAGACAACAACAAACAAATACTATAAGAACGTTTAGATATATATATATATATTATAAGAACGTTTAGAGATATATATACATGTATATATATACGAGACGGGATGGCCGAATGAGTTAGAGCGTCCGTCTCCCATGTTGGTAGACCGTGGGGTCATGGGTTCGAAACCTGGTCGAGTCAAACCAAAGACTTAAAAATTGATACTTGTTGCTTCCTAGCCTGGCGCTCGGCATTATTAGGATAGGACAAGGACTCGTTGGCTCAGTGTCAGGATAATGTGACTGAGTGGGATATCAGGTCATGGTGCTGGTGGCCTGGTCTTCTAGTGGGGCAGCACTATAAAGTCGCCATGAGTGCGCACTGTCACAATTCGGTACATCTCTCTCTATATATGCATATATATATATATATATATATATAATGTATATTATATATAATATATAATATAAGATCGGACGCGGTAGCCGAATCGGTTTAGTGCAGGCTTCCCATGTGGAACGTCGGGCATTCAAATCCAAGGATAATGTGACTGAGTGGGACATCAGATCATGGTGCTGGCGGCCTGGTCTTCCAGTGGGGCAGCACTATAAAGTCGCCATGAGTGCGCACTGTCACAAGTCGGTACACCTCCTGATATGACCTTAGATGTTGCTGGGAGGTAAAACAACAACAAACAAACATATATAGAATAATTATGTGAGACATACCTGGGTATAATAGAAACATAATTGTTGTTTTACCGAGTCCTATAGCCTCGGTTTTTATAGCATAGGGAGATGTAGCACTTCCTGTCGACAATCTTTACTCAACCTACCGAAATTATGCTATTATAATTATTATCTTGTTTTCTTGTTATTGCCTTTAATTATATATCTCCATGTCATTCCCAAGGGTTAGGGTGGGTGGGAACTGTATTATAACAAGGAGAGGCTATAGGACTCGGTAAAACAACAATTATGTTTCTACTATACCCAGGTAAGTCTCACATAATTATTCTATTTCGCCTCATCCCCTAGCCTCCTGGCTAATTATAGTACAGGGACATGTTTACAAGTCATAATTTCGGCCAGTTCTATTTTTCTCAACTTTTTTTCAGAACATGTTCGAAACAATCTTATTTCTTAAGTAATGTAGAAGCCATATTTTGCTAATTTCTTATTGTAATGTTTGGCAAATGCCACAGCAGTTTTCCATCCTGCATTTGCAAGGATGGTGTTAATCGATATACCTAGGCCTCTTGTTTTAGAGGCTACCGCTCCTCTGGTAGAGTGTGGTGCATATTTCTCAGTGTCAATGCCCGCAATGGAGAGTTTCTTAATGTCCATCTTGAAAGTGAGTCCCTTGAGATGGGCCCATGCAGTTTAATCTAGCTCAACAGGAGCTGAATGTTCTTTCTCCAGTCCTTGGCACGTGAGATGTAAGCCTTAATTGCTCTTACTACGCACAGCTTCTTATTTTCATGAAAAGCTGTCAGCGTTACTGATGACAAAGGATCTCCTACCCTGTTCGATTTTAAGAGTTTACTTAATTCGAAAGTGATTTCTTCATTCAAAATTTCTGTCTTATCTAAGCTTAATGCTAACACTCATCAGCACCACCACCTTAAATCCCAAATCGCGTAGATTTAGATCTTTGTTGTTTGGCCAACTTTTGAACAATTTAAATACCAGTGAAACATCCCAAAATCTGGAGTATTTGGGTTTTGGTGGATTGTGTTCATATACCGATCTCAGGAACCAGTGTATCACATAGTGTTTACCAATAGTCTGCCCGTCTATTCTTGGTAATACAATGGACAGAGCGCACCACGCCATATTAATTGCGGCAAATCCTAACCCCTCATCTTCTAGACCTCATAGAAACCTTAGGATCTGGGATAATGATGGTTTTAAACAATCAATCTTATCAATTAAGCAAAATAACTGCCACTTTTTTATATGGTGTGCATACAGCTGAATAGTTCCTTTTCTCCAAGCTGATGAGACAAGTCTCTGTAGAGTAACTTTATCTATACCGTATGGTTCCAAATGTTTCCTCAGAAGAGGAATGCCGCCAAGGGGATGGAACTGACGTCGCCCTTTGCGGTTAGCGGTCTGCTGTGTGCCAGGTTGTTTGGAGCCCCTTGTAAGGTGATGACCTGCTTCACCCAACATCGCGCTGCTGCCAGCCATGGTTGAGTTGTCCATAGAGGCGTCACCAGAATCGCCGAGGCTCTGTCCTGATACAGCTTCCGAGGCACTCTTCCCACCATGCTCTATCCAGCTCCCCCTCTTGGGAACGCCTGCGGCCTTCCTTGAGCCACAGGTGGTCTGCCGAAGTTGGGACGGTTGAAGTTGTTCCACCCAAACAGATTCGACCTCGGAATGCCGGGCCCATTGGTCCGAACGCCCCCCTGCCGCCTCTGAATGCAGCTCTCCTTGGGCACTCGCCTCACTGTCGCTTGGCTCTCAACACATTATCTTCAGCTTTGCGTTTGGTACCCATCTGTTTGCTACACTTGGTAACTGATTCTGCTTTCTTAAGCAAATTCTGGAGCTGTCCTCCATACATCAAGGTCTTATCCCAATGCTTCCCCTAGATTGGTTTCAGAGCCATAAAGAGCGTGAACTCTTTGCCCTTGTTATCCTTGACTCGCTTGGATCTGGTCACTTCCTTGCCTGCATCGGTTGTGACACCTTTGTAGACATTCTCAAACCTTCGATGGGTGGCGCATGTACTAGCTGCTGCTAAGAGTTCCAGTCCATCATTCATTCCTGCGGCCAACGTAGTGAATTTATTTTCGTTAGCCATTCAGTTTGCTACCAGCACAATCGCGGTCATCGCAGACAGGACAGCTGACTGCATGATATGCAACATATGTTCATAACGTTTCATCTGATCTGTCATGATAACATCTGAATCCATGTCAGGCAAGAAGGATTCTTTCACACGTTTAATGCCAGTGTATTTCTCCGTACCCTGACTAATGATCTCGGTCGGTTTAAACATATCAAAATGACCGTCGAGAGCTGTTCTTAGCAACGATCTCACTCTTAACGAATTATTAGAATCAATTCTCTTCTTTTTGGCTGCCTTAACCAGTTTCTTCTCCATCACCCCCTCCGCCTTAGCGTCAGAGTCTGAAAATAGGAATGACGATTCAGATGAATCTGATGTAGAAGAATGTTTCTTCTTAGACTTCTTGGATTTCTTATGCTTCTTAATCTTCTTTGAAGTTACTTTACTCCTCCGGTACCTATCACCCTCTGATAGTCCCGACTCAGAGCCCGACAAAGTGTCCGAATCATTTTTCGCTCTCTTTTTCTTCTTTTTACTTTTCACAGGAACACAGGGCAATGCTGATTGTTGTGAGTCAACTGTCCTGACCTCGTCTGTGTCACTATCACACACATCATGTGTCCAGTCCGCTGTGTGCGTGTGCTTCTGGGTCAACTCCATTTGTTGTTGGAGTTTCCACTCAAGTAGTTCATTAAGGCGTGCATCAAGATCCGAGGTCCAGCCCGCCCTCTGTGGCCCACCGTGGCCCGAAATAGCTTCAGCTGTTCCGTCGCCTCTAGTTCGCCGAGTTGTTTCTGGCTGCATGTCCTTCTGACTCACATTGTTGGCCGGCTCCTCGCCGGTGGTTTTGCAACCGGTCTTCGCTGCTGCATTTGTCTAGTTGCCATCTGCAATGATATGACAACAACTTCCATTACCTATTTGCCATAATGCATGTAACTTTAATAAAATTAGAACCTAATTTTACTAGCAATGCACGCTTATGAATTAAATGAAATTATTCACCATGCCATTATCAAATAAATTGTTTTATCTACTGCTCTATTTTAGCGTAAATAATAATTATTGGTAAGACTGATATGTATATAAATATATAAATATATCAAAAATATATATATGTGTGTCGCACCAGTGTATGCAGCATCTCCGCATAACTGTGCTGAGGAGCCTATCCCTCTTGAGCTCGGTTGCCAATGTAGTTTTCACTACCCAAGCTTTTTTATGTCTATATATATATATGCCAAGACTTCTATAAAAGAATTTAAACCATATTAACCTAATAATTGTCATGTAATAGACCACCACTCGAGGGACTGGCGCCGGCAGGCGCATGATATTTTGTTGTAGTGTCCGCCCATAGGATGGCGTGGCAGTGCCTTGGTCCGACAACAACACCGGCGGTTACCGTACCACGGCTATTTGAACGATAAATTTGGTGAAAATGTGAGTAGTTATTGATGAAATATTACCTCTGATTAACCCTCATGGAATTAGGGTTTTATTTGCCAGAAGAAAACCAAAAGCATAAAGTGGGCATTCCTTACATGCGGTATGCGGTATGCGGTATGCGGCATGCGGTATGCGAATGGCATGATTCCTTACACGCGGTATGCGGTATGTGGCACACAACTGGCTATATTTAAAAAATAAAAATAAACAATTATTCTCCATACTGCTCTGTATATGACCAAATATTGCATTCATATCTATATACCTTTTCGTACGTCACATGGGGGTTCCTACCTTTATTATAACCACATTATAGATAAGTATTCATATTTCTGTGCATATGGTAGCATTTTTAGCTTTCCACTAACCGTATGTCTCCCGGGTGCCCAGCTCACCATGTGTTTCCCCTCCTCACCCCTGTGTGAAACCGTTCTGTAATGCTCAGTCGCCTCTCCTAGTGTTAAACAAATGGATACATCAGACTCAGGTTTCTATTCGCACCCTGCATGCCACATACCGCATGCCACACCGATCGCTACAGGGACCGATCGGAAAATGCATTCGCATTCGCATTTGCATACCGCATACCGCATACCGCATACCGCATGTAAGGAATGTAGCCCATAGGCTTCAAGGCATTTCGATTTTTTGTCGCATTCGCATTCGCATTCGCATACCGCATACCGTGTGTAAGGAATGTGCCCTTAAGGTAAAAGCGAGTTTGAGTAAAAAAAGCTCACTGCTCACCTTTCCTGCGACCATACTCGGTGAGTTGGAAATGCAAATTGGTCAACAGGGAGTGCTACATCCCCCTGTGCTATAATTAGCCAGGAGGCTAAGGGACGAGGTGAGGTGTATATATATATATATATATATATATATATATATATATATATATGGTGTGTGTGTGTGTTGGTGGTGGGTGTTGGTGGTGTGTGTCGTGTGTGTCGTGGTGTGTGTCGTGGTGTGTGCGGTGGTGTGTGGTGGTGCTGTGTGTGTGGTGGTGGTGTGTATGTGTCGTGGTGTGTGTGGTGTGTGTTGGTGCTGTGTGTGTATGTGTGTGTGGTGTGTGTGTGTTGGTGGTGTTTGTTGTTGTGGTGTGTGCGGTGGTGTGTGTGTATGTGTGGTGGGTGTGGGTGTGGTGGGTGTGTGTGTGTGGTGGGTGTGGCGATGGTAGATGGTGCTACAATGTGTGGTGGTGTTTGCATGGTTGTGGTGGTGTGTGTATGCTGGTGTGTGTGATATGGATGTGTGTATGATGGTGTGTGTGTGGTAGTCCTGTGTGTGGTGGTGTGTGTGGTATGTGTTTGTGATGCTGTGTGTGTGGTAGTGCTGTGTGTGGTTCTGTGTGTCTGGTAGTCCTGTGTGTGTGGTGGTGTGTGTGGTGCGGTGTTTGTGATGCTGTGTGTGTGGTAGTGCTGTGAGTATGGTGTGTGTGTGTGTGGCGTGGTGAGTGGTGGTGTGGTGGTTTGTGTGTGGGGGGGTGTGGTGCGTTGTGTGAGCTTATTTTTTTTTTTTTTTGTCAACAGTGTTAGGTGTAACATAGTTATCACCACAAGGGGTGTGGTGTGTATTCAAAGATAGGATCATTTATTGTGAAATGAACAAAATAAATGAAAGGTGGAGGTTGGGAATATGCCTGAGATCCAGATATACAACGTCGTATTAGAACGAAAACACCAGTTGACATCTCTCACTAGGAACAAAAGAAGTCTTGGCTTGCCGCGCGACCACCCGAGACATCAGTGTAAACAAGCGGCGCCAGGTGGTTTCCCGCGCAAAGATCCAAAATGGCGAGCGTCCTGCCGGCTGGAAGTCGTCTGCTGCGACAAAAGAGTGCGTTCGATTCGCGCCGGCGCCGGACTGTGACGTGGCGCGCCGGGTGTCTCTTTGAGATGTTTGAGATGTGACACACCAAACGAGTTCGGCCGAGTGATCCGAACCCTTCCACAAAGACCGGAAGTGTTGTGTGTGGTGGTGTGTGTACGTGTGGTGGTGGTGTGTGTGTTGGTGGTGGGTGTTGGTGGTGTGTGTCGTGTGTGTGGTGGTGTGTGTGGTGGTGTGTGCGGTGGTGTGTGGTGGTGCTGTGTGTGTGTGGTGGTGCTGTGTGTGTGGTGGTGGTGTGTATGTGTGGTGGTGTGTGTGGTGGTGGTGTGTTTGGTGATGTGATGTATGTGTGGTGGTGTGTGTGTGGTGGTGGTGTTTGTGTTGTGGTGTGTGCGGTGGTGGTGTGTATGTGTGGTGGTGCGTGTGTGGTGGTGGTGTGTGTGTGGTGGTGTGGCGATGGTGATGGTGCTACATGTGTGGTGGTGTTGCATGGTTGTGGTGGTGTGTGTATGCTGGTGGTGTGTGATGGTGGTGTGTATGATGGTGGTGTGTGTGGTAGTCCTGTGTGTGGTGGTGTGTGTGGTGGTGTGTTTGTGATGCTGTGTGTGTGGTAGTGCTGTGTGTGGTTCTGTGTGTCTGGTAGTCCTGTGTGTGTGGTGGTGTGTGTGGTGCGGTGTTTGTGATGCTGTGTGTGTGGTAGTGCTGTGAGTATGGTGATGTGTGTGTGGTAGTGCTGTGTGTGAGATGGTGTGTGTGGTGGTTTTGTGTGTGGTGGTGTTGTGTGTGGTGGTGCGTTGTGTGATGCTATTGGACGCACCTTTGATTTGTTGCTATTTTACGTCCTAGCAAAATCTGAGGTCATATCAGTATGGGTCTCAACTTGTGATAGTGCAGACTTATGCCAACTTTATAGTGCTGCCCAACTGGGCATCACAACCTAATACCCCACACAGTCACATTATCCTGATACTGTGCTAACAAGTCCTTGTCCTATCCTATTAATGCTGAGCATGAGGCTAGGTAGCGACAAGTATCAATTTTATGTCATTGCTTTCACTCGGCTCAGATTCAAACACCCGACCTTCCACACGGGAAGCTTGCGCTCTACCGATTTGGCCACCGTGTGTGTATGTTGGTGTGTGTATTGTGGTGTGTGTGATGGTGGAGGGTTGGGTGGTGGTGTGTGTGATTGTGGTGTGTGTGATGGTGGTGTGTGTGATGGTGGTGTATGTATTATGATGGTGGAGGGTTGGGTGGTGGTGTGTGTGATTGTGGTGTGTGAGATGGTGGTGTGTGATGGTGGTGTGTGATGGTAGTGTGTGTGATGGTGGTGTATGTGATGGTGGTGTATGTATTGTGATGGTGGAGGGTTGGGTGGTGGTGTGTGTGATTGTGGTGTGTGTGATTGTGGCGTGTGTGATGGTGGTGTATGTATTGTGATGGTGGAGGGTTGGGTGGTGGTGTGATGATACACTATAGAGGGGGTGTAATGATGTCACGAGGCAACTTTCGGTGGCCATATTTGATTACATACAGAAGGCTTGCACCTGTCTACATTGTGCTTATTTACCTATTTGTTGGTTTATTTGTCACTGTTTTGAGCAGTTTGGCCTCAAAAGTTGTTGTTAAAGTGCTGAAAGTAAACACATTGGATGTAAACTGCCCAGAACAGCTCAGATCACAAGGAAAATGGTGTTACTGCAACAGCATACATTCACAAAAGGGCTAGGCAAGGGTGCTCATAATCCAAGATGGCTGATTGCTGACTTCTGACTACTAAGTGATGACGTCACGTGCACTCCCTATATAAACAGTGTAAAGGGTCATCCAACATTTTCAACAACTTCTCAGTAGTACAAAGGGTACAATGTGGGCAGACCTTTCTCCAGTCAGGTAGTCTGATGGGTGAAGGAGACTGCTCGTTGTTGCACTCAGTAGAATACACACACATATATATATATGTATTCGGGACACCTTTATAGTGCTACCCCACTAAGATATTAGCCTGTAAAAATCCCATGAAGAGTTCAGGCGGAAAACCCCGTAAACGCAATCCAAAAATTGAGGGAAACATTGGAATCAAATCTTCAAAACGTTAATTTGTTTTACATTCTTACCTTTTTGATCATAAGAAAAGTGGAAATAGTGAGTTTAAAAATTATTTTCAGGTAAACACCTGTTATTTAAACTCCATTTTTGGATTGGCATTATGGGGGATTTACGCCCGACCTCTTCCAATTACAATGGCGATATAGTGTTGATTATTAGCCACACTAAACCTATTGATTCGGGATAAATTTGGGAACACAGTAAACTAATTAAATAAGACCTTATCTACTAGAGTATAACCCCATTAAACCAAACTTGAAGGGACCCTAGAAATTTGTTTAGATTAACCGATCATTGGTTTAACCAAGCTTTCCCTTTGACTTTGACTTGGCTTTGCAAAAACGCGGGTGCATTATGAATGTAATATACAATGTATGTGGACACTTTGATTATTGTTTTTTATGTATATACAGTATAACCCCGTTAACCAAGCTCGTTAAACCAAACAATCGGTTAATCCAAACTTTTTCTGGCGGCCCGGCAATATACTACCATTTATCATATATAAAAAGTCTCAAATGACCTTATAACCACATGAAAGTTTGGTTTAACCATAACGAAGCGGCCTGGGGCCTGACAATTTTGTTTGGATTAACCGATAATTTGGATCAACCGACTTTGGTTTAACCAACTTTTTTATATGATAAATGGTAGTATTTTGCTGGGCCCCCCCAAAAAAGTGGGGATTTAAGTTGCATGGTGCGATGGTGTTAGAATTTTTGTCTCATTTTTTAGATAAATATATCAAATTGATCGGTATGAGCTACTAACCATTAGTCCGTAGTAATTTAGATGAAAAATGACTAGTTTTGAAGCAATTTGAGCTGAAAGAACCCAAAATAATTTCGACAAGCTTGCCAAAATCTTGTGGCTATGACCCACATGGTCATCTCTCAGTGACCACATGATGTGAGATGACCTTCTAATCCTGGAACCTGACAGGGCTGTAGGTAGGTATTTCTGTTTGGGGTTGGAACATTCTGGGAATGGATTGGTGCCCTAGGCCCGGTGGCACTAGGGCTTTTAACAAAATATTATTTTGTAGAAAGGTTAATTTGATTTTTATCTATCGAATTGACCAAGTAGCATCGAATATCCAACATCACATATACATCAGTATATGATTGACATTGTCCCAATGGCAGAAATTTCAAAACATCAAACTATACAATTACCCACCAAACTGCACATTCTATGATTCAGCCGGGCCTGAGCAATAATGGTTTGATGGGATCTGCCGCAATTGAGCAGGTTTCTGGGTTTAAAATCAAACCTAGACCTTATTTCAGGTGTGTGTAGGCCATCCTCGAACATCCCCTTGTGACAATGCTAATGCTAGGCGGTGACCTATGCAGTTAGTCGCTATGAGTTCACACTGTCACAAGTTAGGCTTTTATTTGAAGCGTAACTGACAAATTTCAAACGGATCCGCACATCTTCACATACATTTAGACCGCCAAGGATAAGTGTAATGCTTGCATTTATCATGTACATATTATTGCTCTATTATTTACTGTTATGTCATCCATATGTCTCATCCTCCCTCATACCAGACATAGTCCCGATGGCAGATGCAATTTTAATTGACAAATGTAAAATTTTCAAAATTTAAATTACCCAAATTGATTAATTATATTTATAGAATTGACCAAACAGCATTGAATATCTAACATGGAGGGGAGGGGCAACGTCCACCTCATTTCCCCTTCCCCTCTATGGCCCTGCACAGTAGGCCTACTTGGTCAGGGGAGGCTAATGAGATCACAAGATTGGCCTAATTGGTTAATGGGCTCTCTGCATAATGGGTGTTTCAAAGTGAGTGTTCAAAGAGGTGAGGTTATAAATTCATTGGTTATTCTGTATATGCTGTCCCAAATGATTAGCTAATACATCAGTATTTAAGTTGGATATATAGAATCAAATGCAAGTAGTTGTTTTAATTTTGACAAAATTATATTTCATCGGACCACGCAACTTTAACCAATCATATGGTTTAACCGAGCTTGGTTTAACGGGGTTGTACTGTATTATCAAAAACATTCATTTTATTTACAAGTAGCCAAACACATTAAAATTATAGTCCAAATGTGTCGGTGGAGTGATTCAAATGGGCTGAAATCACCCCCACCCAACCCCAGCCCCACAGCCCCACAGCCCCACAGCCCCACAGCCCCACAGCCCCACAGCCCCACAGCCCCACAGCCCCACCCCATCCATACCTACACCCCCACACTCACACTCACCCCCACCCCACGACGATTATTGTAGATTGGTAAATTCCCGTCTTCCGTCTTATTGCTTTTTCATCAAGCGATCACAGATATATTTCATTGTCTAAACATCAAAGTACACTGTAGTGCATTGTACTCTATTGGTTTCTGAGTACGTGACCTTAAATTCCTACCGGTTGATGATATATGAAGTTTATAGTGTGTGTAGGCCATGTCGACGTTATGCTGTGCTGCCTTTAGTTTATGCTGTCTAGTCTTTAGGCTTTCTGGCCCTTAGACTGTAAATTAGGCTGAGAGTGTTCAGGATGTCTGACGTTTAGACAGTCTGACCTTCAGGCTGTCTAACCTTTAGACTGTGTGACCGTTAGGCTGTCTGACGTTTAGACCGTCTACATTAAGCTGTGTTGTATTCAGGCTGTCTGCCCTTCAGGCTGGCTGACCTTCAGGCTGTATTGCGTTCAGCCTGTCTAACCTTTAGACAGTCTGACCTTCAGGCTGTCTAACCTTTACACTGTGTTACCGTTAGGCTGACTGTTCTTTAGGCTGTCTGACCTTCGGGCTGTCTGAGCTTCAGGATGTCTGACCTTTAGTCTGTCTGTTCATTAGGCTGTCTGACCTTCAGGCTATTTGACCTTTATGCTGTCTGACATTTAGGCTGCCTGACCTTTAGGCTATCTGACATTCAGGCTGTCTCGCATAGGGTGTGTTGTCTTCAGAATGTAGATAAACAAATATCTCCCACCACACCCACTCACCGCCACAATCATCACCCCACATCCACACCCACACCCCACAACCTCACACACTCCATCCACTCCCATATCCACTGCTAGGCGGTGACCTAATCGATAGAGCGTAGGCTTCCCGTGTGGAAGGTTGATAGTTCGATTCCCGGTCGAGCGAAACCAATGACTTACAAAATTGATACGTGTCGCTTCCTAACCTGGTTGGCTCAGTGTCAGGATAATGTAACTGAGTGGGATATCAGGTCATGGTGCCGGCGAGCTGATCTCCCACTGGAGCAGCACTATAAAGTCGCCACGAGTGCGCATTGTCACAAGTCAGTCCCTGTCCTGATATGACCATATATGTTGTCAGGACATAAAACTCCAACAAGACAAACAGGTAGGACATTGCAAGGATGTGAATCCCCTACAAACAAGAAAAACCGCATCTAAATAGGGACCTCTATTTTGTTATTAACTAATGAGACTAGATCTTAACTGATTGATTGGCTGTCTTCTGTTGGGACTTTTTTTTCACACCAGCAATGTTTGTAATTTGGACTATGGAGTATAATCGGCCTTCCCCTCCAGGGGGTGGGGGGTGGATCTTTCAACCTAAATTCCTAGGGTGTGAGTCACTGCAATGCATAGCGGTGTGAAATCTGCATATCTCTTGACTGCTTATACCCCTGCCACACTACGACGTAACGAGCCAACGTGAGCCTAACGTGGTCATTTTTCATCATTACATTGACGTATGTTGGGTTACGTTATGATGACATCAGAATGACGTTAGAATGACGTCGAGCTACGTCACATTACGTCGTGTTACGTCGAGTTACGTCAAGGTTTTGGACATGTTCAAAACTTTCGACGTAGCTCGAACGTAAGGGTTTATGTTCGCCGTACGTTCTGTTCACGTTCAGTGAACGTCAATGACGTTAAACGGACGTTTTTCCAATGCTGCTCACTACGTTCAACTACGTTCCACTACGTTGACCCACATTAAACCGAGTGCAAATGCCCATGTGGCGTAATGGGAACGTCAGGAGAACGTCAGGAGAACGTCAGGAGAACGTCTGGAGAACATCAGGAGAACGTGCATTCAACGTACGTTCAATGTCCCATGACATATGTAACATCACGTAACGTTCTTCTGGCGATGGAATAACGTTCATAACGTTCCGTGAGCGTAATGACGTTGTCCTCTCTCGTTGAATCACGGTATCACTACGCTTTACCGACGTTACGCTCTCGTCCACTACGCTGCATCCACGTTCAACTTGTGCCCAAATTTGCATACTACGCCGAGAAGTTCAACGTTCTTCATGTTCTCCCTACGTTGACATCATTACGTCGTCGTGTGACAGGGCCTTTAGCTAACACACCGGACTTGGCAAAATTGATACTTGATACTTACTAGCCTGGCGCTGGGCATTATTAGGATAGCGCAAGGACTGGTTGGCTCAGTGTCAGGATAATGTGACTGAGTGGGATACCAGGTCATGTTGCCGATGGCCTGGTTTCCCAGTGGGACAGCACTATAAAGTCGCCATGAGTGCGCATGGTTCTTTATGTTTTTTAAGTTGCATAGTCCGATGGTTTAGAATTTCTGTATTTTTTCTGAGATAAATATATTAGATAGATCACTAGTATCTACTTTACATTAGTTCAAAGTTACTTTTACTTTAAATGGTAAACTTTTGAGATATTTTGAGTGCAAACATGGAAAAATAGTTTTGGCATGCTTGCCAAAACTCTGACACCATAGACTTCTGCAGTAACGGGTTCTGTTAAATTATCTCAGTGTTGCCTTCTACGCAGAAACAAATGCTTAATAATGTGACATGCAA
Organism: Branchipolynoe longqiensis; assembly: GCA_030323885.1. Taxonomy (NCBI): domain Eukaryota; kingdom Metazoa; phylum Annelida; class Polychaeta; order Phyllodocida; family Polynoidae; genus Branchipolynoe; species Branchipolynoe longqiensis. The sequence continues at coordinate 151,048,838 of CM059187.1, read as the reverse complement.
AAACAGGACTTAAAAGCAAACTTATAGTGGAACCCATTATCCTGCCAAACTTGAGGAATTAAATTGGGTTTATAACCTAGCAAAATCTGAGGTTCGATTAGGAAGGACATCCCCTTGTGACAATGCTAATGCTGGTCTACTTTATAGTGCTACTCTCATTAGGATACTGTGCCACCAGCACCATGCCATCATATCCCACTCACTCGGAGTGTCAAACAACGTAGCTCCAACTTTGCAAATCTTGTCATCGACTCAGGCGGGTATTCAAAATGCACAATGATTCCTTAAATAGCTTTAAGTTACCTTTGATTAGTATTATATGAATCTGGAAAAAAAACTAAAAACATTTTGGTAGATTATGGGATTCGAACCCATCAGTTCGAACCTTGGTCAAGTCAAACCGATGATACGTGTCGCTTCCTAGCCAGGCGCTCGGCATTATTAGGATAAGGGCAATGACTGGTTTGGTTCAGTGTCAGGATAATGTGACTGAATGGGATATCAGGTCATAGTACTTGCAGCCTGGTCTCCCAGTGGGGCAGCACTATAAAGTCGCTATGAGTTCACACTCTCACAAGTTGGTACCCGTCGTGATATGACCTTCGATGTTGCCAGGATGTAAAACTCCAACAACAAACCGAGCAACCTTAATTATCCGTCAATTACTTTTTTGTTAGAAGTAATTCTAATTGAAGAAAGAAAATCCACAACAGAATTAGACAAAACAGAATTTTAATATCTTAATCGTAGAGAATAGATTTAAATATATAACATTATGTTAGTACAGCGTAGTATTGTGTGTGTGTTTTTCCAGTGGGTAATTTGACCTAGTTTAGTTTGTTTGCTAAAAAAAAAACCACCTGTAACTATAGAAATCAATTCGTCGATCTGACATTTGGGGGTAACATTTAATTAAGTCAGTCCTGCACACACACAAACCCTATTTGCACAAAAACAAAGGGGAACAAAAAACAAGATGGCAGCTCACCTTGACACCTGCCGGCACTGGCAGCACACGAAGATAAGGGAGCAACACGTGTTCTAACCGTCCTCATTTCTAACCATCCTCATTTAGGCCTTTTGCACACACACAAAAAAACAAAAAAAAACTCACCGTTTTTCAGTATAATTTGAAATACATAAAACGCACCCTATGTTATTTGTGCACACATTTGGGTATCTCTATTCACACGTACATATATTAAGGCATTAATAGGATAGGTCATGGACTGGTTGGATCAGTGTCAGGATAATGTGATTGAGTGGGACATCAGGTTATGGTGCTGGTGGCCTGGTGTCCCAGTGGGGCAGCACTATCCACTCGCAATGAGTGCGCACTGTCACAAGTCGGTACCTGTCCTGATATGACCGTTGATGTTTCCAGGACGTAAAACTCCAACAAACAACAAACATTTTGCGAAGCCTCGGCCATACATTGTTATGAATAGTTAGCTATCCATAGTTATGTCTAATAAATACGATACATTTAGACTGTCATCAACAGTTCATACAATAATGAATTCCTAATCAACCGGACTTGTTTAGCAATGTGTGCTCTCCGCCATCTTGGATGTTTTAACTTTTATTTTTCTATTTATTATTTCTATGGTATAAGCAATGTACCTGTGTTATTTTTAAATGGGGAAAGCACCTCATAAGTATTGTACTTCTGCTTTCTCCTTTTTCATGTGAAAAAAGTACTGATATGAATATCAACTTGTGTGTACATTATTTTATAATGTATAAATATTTTTTTTTATTTTTTTTTTTATCATTATAAGAGGTTAGCTTTTCTAGCGGGAGTTCTGGATTCTGTATTCTCTACAGCCTGGTCCTGGTTCTGCATTAACTCCCAATGGCCTGACGGTAATTCCGGTCCTACTAATTAACCTAGCTGTTAAGTATTAATTAATGAGGCATGAATTGGGTCTAAATGGGAACAAGATATATACTTGTCTATTAATCTATTATAGTTTGTAAACATACAGTATGGCCATGTGTTTTATTTTATATACACCATAATAAACACTGAGACAGCAGACGACTTTCTATAGTTTAGTAGAGAACTAGGCGGGATGGTAGCGTGGGCAGAGTGCTTGCTTCCAGTGCGGGAGGTCGTGGGATCAATCCTCAGTTGAGTCAAATCAAAGAGTTGCAAAAATGTGTACTAATCCTTGCCTGGTATTTGGCATTGCTAGGATAATCCAGGGACTGGTTGGATTAGTAACAGGATAATATGACTGAGTGGAATATTGGATCATGGTGCAGGTCACGCGGTGTCGCTGTGTGACAGCGCTATGAAGTCGCTATAAGTGGGGCAGCGCAATAGAGTCGATATTAGTACCTGATATTACCATAGAATGTTTCTGGGACATAAAATCCATATAAGCCAAAAGCATCAGTATAGCGAGGATTTCCCTAATAGTACAGCATGGATTCGCTTCCTGTTGGAGAATCGAGAGGGTTCGATCCCTGGCAGAGTCGAATCACAGTAGTCATGTATCTGCTGTGGCGGTAGTGGTGGTGTGGTAGGGTCGGTCGTGCGGGGGGTAGATGGTGGGGTGGGGGTGTTGGTGGGGTTGGGGGTTTACAACTTGTAAACTCATTCCAGCTGACTTATAAAATTGATACTTACCTAGCCTGGCACTCGGCATTAATAGGATAGGAGAAGGACTGGTTTGCACAGTGTCAAGATAATGTGACTGTGTGGGATATCGGGTCATAGTGCCAGCAGGCAGCCTGGTCTCACAGTGGGGCAGCACTATAAAGTCATGAAGAGTGTGCACTGTCACAAGTCAGTAGCCATCCTGATATGACCTTAGATGTTGCCAGGATGTAAATCAACAACAAATAAACTCATTCCAGCCGGCACAAAGAACAAACACAGCTGGACCGATGTTAGCAGATGGTGGGGGGCCATCACCCCCATCTAAAACTGGTAGAGTAGCGATATGAACAAGAGCCCATACAGTAATGCATGTCCCCCCCCCCCATCACCCACATACCCCCACCCACTACACACCCCGCATCAACACCCACATACCCCCACACACCCACTACACACCCCACATCAACACCCACATACCCCCACCCACCGACTACACACCCCGCATCAACACCCACATACCCCCACCCACCCACTACACACCCCGCATCAACACCTACATACCCCCACACACCCAATACACACCCCGCATCAACACCCACATACCCCCACCCACCGACTACACACCCCGCATCAACACCCATATACCCCCCACCCACACGCTACACACCCGGCATCAACACCCACATACCCCACACACCCCACATCAACACCTACATACCCCCACTACACCCCCCACATCAACACTCCCATACCCCCTACACCCCCCACACACATCAACACGCACATACCCCCACCCACCCACTACACACCCCGCATCAACACCTACATACCCCCACACACCCACTACACACCCCACATCAACACCTACATACCCCCACTACACCCCCCACATCAACATCCCATACCCCCTACACCCCCCACACACATCAACACGCACATACCCCCACACACCCACTATACACCCGGCATCAACACCCACATACCCCCACACACCCATCACACACCCTGCATCAACACCCATATACCCCCACACACCCACTACACGCCCACATACACACCCACATACACCCACTACACCCCCACATCAACACTCTCATAACCCCTACACCCCCACACATCAATACCTACATACTCCCACACACCCACTACACACCCACATCAACAATCCCATACCCCATACATCCCCCCACACACACATCAACACGCACATACCCCCACACACCCACTACACCCCCCGCCCCCCACATCAACACCCATATACCGCCACACACCCACAACCCTCCCCCACCCCACACACACATCAACACAACGCGGCAGGAAAAATAGAAAGAATAAACAAGCCGGAAATGGCAACGATGTATGTTTGTAAAATTATCGTCTGCTGCTTCCAAATCTCGAGTAGCGCGCGGGAAAATTGTGCTAAGTATCTTATTAATCTTAATTGAATGTAGTGTGTGTCTGTCTGTGTGTGTATTCATTAGTCTTGACTGAATGTCGTATGTGTGTGTATGTGTATTCACAAATTATAGTCTTCGTTTACCCCATAACCCACTTCTGTGTGTACACTCTCCTCTTGCACACTGCAACCATGGCAACCAAAACCCTCACAAATGCGACGCATCAAGAACATAAACACCCGCCGTTTTTCTCTGCTCTGCTTATGACATGTAGCAGGCATTTTTGTCAAGTTCCCCAAACATCATTTTGTTGTTGATTTTTATTTTATTTTCTCTTTTAAGAAACGCATTTCCGTGAAGCCACTGCTGACTGAGTTGGAATGCAGGTTTCGTGGTTCTGTGGTGGTGGTAAGCTCCAAGCCGAGGCGGCCTGGAGTTGTCGGAGAGGGTTTAGAGGTACGTGTGGAGAGTGACGGGGCTAGACCGCGGTGGCGCGTGGAGAGTGACGGGGCCGCGTCACAGGTAGGCCGGGCGGCGTGTGGCGGGCGCGTGCCTGGGATCAGGTGGGGGGCATCAGGGGGTGGGGTGGGATGGGGGGGAGGGGAGGGTGGGGGAGGGGGTGTGGTGGAGGAGGGGAGGGTGGGGGAGCGGTGGTGAAGGGTGGTGGAGGGGTAGTGGAGGAGGAGTGGGAGGATGAGGGTGGGGGAGGTTAGGGAGGGTGGGGGAGGGTGGGGGAGGGTGGTGGAGGGGTAGTGGAGGAGGAGTGGGAGGGTGAGGGTGGGGGAGGTTAGGGAGGGTGGGGGAGGGTTGGGTGGGGAGGAGGGTGGGAGGGGCAGGGGTGGTGGAGGAGGAGAAGGGGAAGGGGGAGGGGAAGGGGGAGGATATGGTAGTAGTGGAGGAGAATGAGGGGTTGGAGGAGGGTGGGGGAAGAGTGGGGGAAGAGGATGGGGAGGGGTGGGGAGGGTGGAGAAGGTTGGACCAGGAAGAGGGTGGGGGAGTGGTAGAGGGGAGGGGGTTTGGAGGGGGAATGGGAGGGTGGAGGAGGATGGAGGGTTAGGGGGGGGCCTGGGGGAGGAAGAGTTAGAGGGAGGGTTGAGGAGGGTGGAGGATGAGGAGGGGGGGGGGGTTGGAGAGGTGTGGTGGAGGAGGACGGGGAGGAGATGGTTGGAGAGGAGGGGAGGAGGGGAGGGGTTAGGGAGGGAGAGTGGGGGAGGAGTTCTGGAGGAGGATGGGTTAGGGAGAGAGGACAGGAGTGTGGGGAAGGGTGTGAAAGAATGGAGGGGAGATGGGGAGGGAAGAAGGGCGAGGGAGAGGAGAGGGTGGCAGTGGTAATGGAGGGGGGGGGGGGGGGGGCAAGGGGTAGAGGAAAGGGAGAGATGAGGCTGGGGCGAGGGGAGCGGATACAATGGGAGCGGGTGAGTGGAGCGGCAGAGGAGGAGAGAGGAGGCAGGAAACAGGTAGGAGATAATGGAAGGGGCTGGGAGGGGGAGGAGGAGACGGGAGGGGGTGGTGTTGGTGGTGGGGGGGGGGGGTGTAACGGGGGTAGAGGGAAGGAATCATGTGGCAGGTGTTACGAGAGCAACAGTTTCTATTACAGTATTAGAGGTTTGACTTGAGCTTGCTAAAAGAAGCACCCTCTCCCTCCACATACCCACCCACACACACACCCACACACCCACACACATACCTCCACACCCACACCCATACATATACCCACCCACACCCACACCCACACTGGGTGAGATGATCTAGCACTGTAGCAGGACAGCATCTACTTCGCTTTCCGTGCGGGAGGTCGTGGGTTCGATCCCTAGCCAAGTCAAGCCACCGGCATGGAGAGAGCGGGAGAGAGGGAAAGAGACAGAGGGAGAATGAGAGAGAGGAAGAGAAAGAGGAAGAGAGATGGAGAGAGAGAGAGTGAGAGGGAGAGAGGGAGAGGGAGAGAGGGAGGGAGACACACAGACACACATAGTTTGAGGTTGTCGGGTTGGGGTATGGCATACTGTTTGAGGTATGTATGGTGCTCATGGAGATTACACCTGATCAAATAGTGGCACATGGATTATGGGGAACACAACCCTGGAGCCGTGCCGGCTGTATGCGCATTGCACAGGCAGCACCTGGAAGTGGTCACGTGACCTGCTGCCTCGGTGTGGTCACATGACCTGATGTTGTCAGAATGATGTTTTCTTTAAAGTTGCACAGTGCAATGATTTTGAGTTTCTAATATTTGATAAGATAACCAGATGGGATGGCCGAATGAGTTAAGCGTCCGTCTCCCATTCTGATAGATCGTGGGATTGTGGGTTCGAACCCTGGTCGAGTCAAACCAATGACTTAGAAATTTATACTTGTCGCTTCCTAGCCTGGAACTCAGCATTATTAGGATAGGGCAAGAAGCAGTGGAATGAGGAAGACCAATCGTCCATGATTGAAATTTCCCCTTAATCAACTAATCTACCCTAAAAAAAACAAAAAAACGTTTGGACTATCAGTATAATCTAATTTACATTAGTTTGAAGTTACTTTCATATAAGATGATTCATTTTGGAAATATCTTATGTGGAAACACACTAAATTAATTTGGTAAAAGCTCTGTTACTTGTGTTAGCATAGGTTTAAGCAGGAACAGGTTCTATTACATTGACTTTGTATGCCCTCCTATGCAGAAAGAAATACTTAATAAGTGCACCCATATCCAAACTAGGTTCAAATCTAGTAAGTCCTTTCCCTTTGAAAATTTGATGCTTTTATCGGACTATGCAACTTTAACTGTTTGTTGAGGTTTTTCATTCTAGCAACAACTAAATTCATATCAGGATGGGTACCTACTTACCGACTTGCAACAGTGTGCATGCATGGCGGCTTTATATAGTGCTCCCTTACTGGGATACCAGGCTACCAGTAACTTGTCCCAATATCCCACTCAGTCACATTATCCTGATACTGAGCAAACCAGTCCTTGTCCCATCTTACTAATGCCGAGCGCCAGGCTAGGTCACGACAAGTATTAACTTTTTAAGTAATTCATTGATGACTTCATCAAGATTCGAAGCTGCCAAAACGGGAGATTGAAACTCAACTCATTCGCCCATCCCGTCTGGTTATTATTATAACCCACCTTACTTTAGTTTGAACTAACTCTTATTACAAATTGTTAACTTAGGAGATATTTCATGTGAAAAAATGCTTAAGAAATTCACCGGTATCTAAGTTGGATATGTGGGATCAAATCTAGATCATATTTTTGTTTGCAAAAAGTTAATGCTTTAATTGGGATATACATCTTTAAACATTTGTTGCTGCATAGACAGGGATAGAAGAGAATACTAAGTTAATTTAATAGAACCTGTTTCTGTTCAATCCGATGGCGTCAGAGGGTTTACGTACGTGTATCTATAAATGTTCACCGTTATACAAGTATTATGCTAAGCGGTCAGAGGGCTTTCTGGCTTGAATCTCTGGGGTTCTGGAAGGTTCTGTGCAACGCAGTTAGAGCGACTTCGTGCACAGTTGTCTGTTGGGACAGGTAAGCGAAGGTAGCCGGTCAGCTGATCCTTCCTGTCCCACTACTGGTTGGTCACTTCTGCCTGAATTTTCATACTAATTAATTTGGTATGTTTGCACTTAACATATATATCTAATAATAGCCATTTAATATAAAATTACTTCAAATCAGAATAAGGCAAGATTATAATGATTAACCTTATATATTGATCTTTAACAAATGGCAGAATTTCAAAACCAACTTTTACACTATATAGGCATTCAGTAATGTCCAGATATTGTTGCTACGGATTTGTTCAGCGGACATAAAACAAATAACACACTTCAAATGATGTCAGCCGCGTTTGTTTGACCTATATTCCACACGGACACACCAACACTCCCACCATTATCCGAAAGGAACGCGCAATAAAGGCTGTGTTTATCTATTCTAAATTAAAACCATTCATAGTGTATTCAAACATGATCTTTTGTTTACCACATTATATTTCATCACCGACAAACTAGGTGTTCTTGTTTGACCATGTGACGTGTAGCGTTCCAAAGATTGAGGCTGAAATTTGCATAATTCAATGAAACTATTATTTTTCCTAAATCAATGCAATTGCCTAGATTTAATTTTACATTTGAATGGTTCACAAAAAGTAAAAGTAAAACTTGTTTTATTTAACGTCGCCTCTAGAGCACATTGATTTTTATCATAGGCTATCGGATATCAAACATATGGTCATTCTGACATATTTCTTTGGAGGAAACCCGCTGCTACCACATAGGGTACTCTTTCCAATAAGCAGCAAGAGGTCTTTTATATGTACTTTCCCACAGACAGGACAGCACATATCACAGCCTTTGATGAACCAGTTGTGGACCACTTGTTGGAATGGAAAATAGCCGAAACTGTAGATGGATCGACTGAGAAGGATCAATCCGATGTTACGCTTTCATCTCGTCGACCATATTGTTTTGTGATGGAGTGCTCGAAAGTCAACCATTCCTAATAAACACACGGACCGGAAGCGGTAGCCGAATCAATAGAGCCCAGGTCTCCCGTGCGGAACGTTAGGAGTTCAATTCCCGGTCGAGTAACACCAATGACTTACAATATTGATACACTTCCTGCCTAACAGGTGCTCAGCATTATTACTATTAGGATATGGCAAGGACTGGTTGGTTCGGTGTCATGATAATGTAACTTAGTGGGGTATCAGGTCATGGTGCTGGTGGCCTGGTTTCCCAGTGGGGCAGCACTATAAAGTCACCATGAATGCGCAATCAACCAATAAACACAGGAATGAAGAAACAAAAGCTACGTGATTACAACATCAGTTGATTGCTGGAGTTTTACGTCCCGGCAACATTTAAGGTCCTATCAGGACTGATTAAGAGTTTTGATGTCTGCTCATATAGACAAATTAATGGGTAACTGTGCAGTCCATCACGTCAGGGGAAATGTTTATAGTTGTGAATCTGTTGAGTGTTGTTTAGTTGACAGGATTTCAGTTAATTAATTTCTTAAATTAAATTTTTTGAAATTATTATTTGGTTCAATAAATCAAATCCTTTAAAGAGTATATATCATGTCGATGTGGGTGGGTGTGAGTGTAGATGTGTGTAGATGTACATGGATGTGTGTGTGGACGTGTGTGTGTGGATGTATGTATATGTGTATGTGTGTGTGGATGTGTGTCGACGTGTGTAGGTGTAAGTGCAGGTGTGTGTGGATATATGGGTCTATGTGTGTGGATATGTGGATGTGTGTGTCTGTGTAGGTGGGGTGTGGATGTGTGTGGATGTGTGTGTGTATATGTTTGTGTGTGGGTGTCCGTGGATGTGTGTGTCTGTGTAGGTGGGGTGTGGATGTGTGTGGATGTATGTGTGTATATGTTTGTGTGTGGGTGTCTGTGGATGTGTGTGTCTGTGTAGGTGGGGTGTGGATGTGTGTGGATGTATGTGTGTATATGTGTGTGTGTGTGTGGGTGTCCGTGGTGTAGGTGGGGTGTGGATGTGTGTGGATGTATGTGTGTATATGTTTGTGTGTGGGTGTCCGTGGATGTGTGTAAATATGAGTAGGTGTGAGTGTATGTAGATGCACATGTCTGGGTGGGTGTGGGTGGATGTGTGTGGATGTGTGTGTGGATGTATGTGTGTATTTGTGTATGTGTGTGTGGATGTGTGTGGGTGTGAGTGTAGGTGTGTGTAGATGTATGTGCCAGTGAGTGTGCGTGGATGTGTGTGGGTGTAAGTGTAGGGGTGTGTAGATGTACATGTACGTGTGTGTGGTTGTGTGTGTGGTTGTGTGTGTGGTTGTGTGTGTGAATTTGTGCGGTTGTATGTGTGTGGATGTGAGTGGTTGTGTGTGTGGTTGTGTGTGTGGTTGTGTGTGTGGTTGTGTGTGTGGTTGTGTGTGTGAATGTGTGCGGTTGTATGTGTGTGGATGTGAGTGGTTGTGTGTGTGTGGTTGTGTGTGTGGATGTGAGTGGTTGGGTGTGTGTGGATGTGAGTGGTTGAGTGTGTGTGGATGTGTGTGGTTGGGTGTGTGTGGATGTGTGTGATTGGGTGTGTGTGGTTGGGTGTGTGTGTTGTTGAGTGTGTGTGTGTGGATGTGTGTGGTTAGGAGTCCCATTTCCCTCCTTATTTACTCAACCTGAACCCTCGCGTCCCTCAAATGTCACCGCAAAAACAAAAGTTTGCTATTCACAGCGCAACACGATCAATTCTCCGCATGACTGCTCAGAGGAATAATACTGTCATGGGGGTGATGAAAATGGTAAATTTTGCGCCTAGAGCGGGACTCGAACCCACATCTGTTTGCATTCCTGGCCAGTGTGCTAACCATTACACCACCTAGGCTCCCTGATATCAATCACCACACTACCCACGCCTACCTCTCTATGTGGTTACTTGCCTGAGACGTCAATGCAGACTACTTACTACACTTGTAGTCTTTTAATGCTTACAATTACATACTTATGGCGCTGTCACATTACGACGTTCCTCGCCAACGCGCGTCGACGTGTGTGATTTTTTGCCGCAATGTCAGGATACGTCAGGAAGCGTTACGCATGCGTTAGGCGCACGTTGGTATTCGTTGATGGACGGCGACGGTCGGCGAGGATCGGCGGCACGCGTCATCGCACGTCGAAAGATTTTCACTTGCAGAAAACTTTGGACGTGCGACAACACTCGGGTGCCAACGTTATGGCTACGTTAGGGGCGCGTCGAAATACGTTAAACGTGCTGGAAGATCGTTATGTGAATGGTAGGCACACGCCGCATGCGCGTGAGGCTCGTTCCCACATGTTGCGCCAAATGGTTGCTTTTTGTTGTTTTATGTCCTACCAACATCTAAGGTCATATCAGGACGGCGCGCCAAACTTTTACCACAACGTCGGCCGCACGCTACCAATACGTTGCGCTGACGCCGAAAACTTTGACATCTCTCGACAATTAAAAGTGATTTTGCGCGTTGGCGGTGCGCCGGCGATATACATCGTAATGTGACAGCACCATTACAGGCAAAGCACTAACACATACAGAGGGTAGGATCAACAACCATACAGCGCGTAGCTTGTACAGGGCCATGGTCATGGCAACCAGTGTTGTGGGGGTGATGAAAATGGGAAATATTGCACCTAGAGCAGGACTCGAATCCACATCTCTTTGCATTCTGGGCCAGTGTGCTAACCATTACACCATCTAGGCTCCATGATATCACCACACTACCCACGCCTACCTGTCTATGTGGATACTTGCCTGAGAGGTCAGTGCAGACTACTACAATACATTCATGAAGTGTGGAAAGTGGAGGTGGAGGGGAGGTGAGGCTGGTGGCATGTGTCATGTGCTGGCTTCCGTCATGTGCTGGTTTATGTCATGTGCTGGTTTCCGTCATGTGCTTGTTTCCGTCATGTGCTGGTTTCCGTCATGTGCTGGTTTCCATAGTGTGCTTGTTCCCGTCATGTGCTGGTTTCCGTAATGTGCTGGTTTCCGTCATATGCTGGTTTCCGTCATGTGCTGGGTTCTATCATGCACTGGTTTCCGTCATGTGCTGGTTTCTGTCATGTGCTGGTTTCCATCAGGTGCTGGTGGGCATCATGTGCTGGTGTCCATCATGTGCTGGTGGCCATCATGTGCTAGTTTCCGTCATGTGCTGGTTTCCGACATGTGCTGGTTTCCGTCATGTGCTGGTAGCCATCACATACTGGTTTCTGCTATGTGCTGGTTTCCGTCATGTGCTGGTTTTAGGCATGTGCTGGTACCCATCATGTGCAGGTTTCCCTCATGTGCTAATGACTGCCATGCGCATTTGATGTGTAGATCTCTGCTTTGATCCCCGTCTGACATTATCAGTCATGTTGGGCCTGTGCGCATGTGCAAGATGCCATTCTGTAGATTGTGGGTTCAATCACGTGCTAAGTCAAACTATGCAAAGACCTGCAAGCATTGCCACTTATTGCGTGTGTGCCTAGCATATACGTACTTACACACAAGTGATAGGAAATGCCCACCATCAGGATTCCGTTGGTGTTCAATAGTGAATGCCTAGCATGAACCTACTTACACACAAGCAATAGGAAATGCCCAGAGCCAGAATTCCATTGGTGTCTGATAGTTTATGCCTAGCATGAACCTCCACAGCAATAGGACATGCCCACAGTCAGGATTCCGTGGGTGTCCGATAGTGTATGCCTAGTATGAACCAACACAGCAATAGGAAATGGGCGCAGTCAGAATTCCATTGGTGTCTGATAGTGTATGCCTAGTATGAACCAACACAGCAATAGGAAATGCCCGCAGTCAGGATTCCGTGGGTGATAAGTGTATGCCTAGTATGAACCTACACAGCAATAGGAAATGCCCGCAGTCAGAATTCCGTGGGTGTCTGATAGTGTATGCCTAGCGTGAACCTACTTACACACAAGCAATAGGACATGCCCACAGTCAGGATTCCGTAGGTGTCTGATAGTGTATGCCTAGCATGAACCTACACAGCAATAGGACATGCCCACAGTCAGGATTCCGTTGGTGTCTGATAGCATATGCCTAGCATGAACCTACACAACAATAGGACATGGCCGCAGTCAGAATTCCATGGGTGTCTGATGGTGTACACCTAGCATGAAACTACACAGCAATAGGACATAGCCACAGTCAGGATTCCGTGGGTGTCTGATAGTGTATGAACCTACACAGCAATAGGACATGCCCACAGACAGGATTCCGTGGGTGTCTAATAGTGTAGGCCTAGCATGAACATACACAGCAATAGGAAATGGCCGCAGTCAGAATTCAATTTGTGTCTGATAGTGTATGCCTAGTATGAACCTACACAGCAATAGGAAATGCCCGCAGTCAGGATTCCGTTGGTGTCGTCTGATAGTGTACGCCTAGCATGAACCTATACAGCAATAGGACCTGCCTGCAGTCAGGATTTCATTGGTGTCTGACAGTGTATGCCTAGCATGAAACTACACACCAATAGGACCTGCCCGCAGTCAGGATTCCCTTGGTGTCTGATAGTGTATGCCTAGCATGAACATACACAGCAATAGGAAATGGTCGCAGTCAGAATTCCATTGGTGTCTGATAGTGTATGCCTAACATGAACCTACACAGCAATAGGACCTGCTTGCAGTCAGGATTTCATTGGTGTCTGAGAGTGTATGCCTAGCATGAAACTACACACCAATAGGACCTGCCCGCAGTCAGGATTCCCTTGGTGTCTGATAGTGTATGCCTAGCATGAACATACACAGCAATAGGAAATGGTCGCAGTCAGAATTCCATTGGTGTCTGATAGTGTATGCCTAACATGAACCTACACAGCAATAGGACCTGCCCGCAGTCAGGATTCCGTTGGTGACAACGGTGCAGATTCCCTTTCAAATATGGCGCGCTTTCAGGGACAGTTCGCAGCAGACGACCAAGTGGGGCGTTGTGGGCGCCGGCCCGCCATTGTGGGCCCCCCCTGCCGACCTGAGACCCACAATGCCCGTGGGCCCGGCCCCATGCTCCGGTGCCCATTGTGCCCATTATCGGAATGACCGGGCGAGGGTGTCCCTTGTTCATCCGGGTCCCTCGCCTCTCAAATGCCTCTCACCACTTCCGCCTCGTCACTTCCTGTGTGTGTGTGTCTCGCATTCACTCTCCAGCCGAGTATGGGGTTCGGTCTAGTGGAACGCAAATTAATATATATATACAGCATATGTAATGTGTACAGTATATATAGTATATATATAGTATATATATAGTATATATATATAGTATATATATATAGTATATATATATAGTATATAAAGTATATATATAGTATATATAGTATATATATAGTATATATAACATATATAGTATACATAGTATATATAGTATATATAGTATATATATAGTATATATATAGTATATATATAGTATATATAGTATATATATAGTATATATATATATAGTATATATATAGTATATATATACTATATAATTATATATAGTATACATAGTATATATAGTATATATATAGTATATATATAGTATATATAGTATATATAGTATATATAGTATATATAGTATATATAGTATATATAGTATATATAGTATATATAGTATATAGTATATATAGTATATATAGTATGTAATATTGATATATAATATATCAAATATAAATGACTTTATTTAAAGTTGCATAGTCCGATGGCTTTGAGTTTCTGAAATCTTCTGAGATAAATACATTAAATTGATCATTATAGGCTACTTTACTTTAGATTAAAGTAACTTTTAGTTTAAATGGGTAATTTTGGAGATATTTGAAGTGACAACATGCCAAATTAATTTTGGCAAGCATGCCAAAACTCTGATGCCATAGGCTTATGCAGTAACAGGTTATGTTAAATTGACTCCCCATGCCCTTCTATGTGTCAACAAATGCTTAACAACTGTACCAGTATCTAAGCTAAATATGGAGAATCAAATCTAGGTAAGTGTTTTGATTTTGAAAATTTGATTCTTCATCGGACTATGCAAATTTAAGTCAAAAATCCAAATACCAACTGACCAGCCTTCCACTACTTTGGCCAGCTGCCTGCGGTCCAGGCCCACTTGACCTACTTCTCAGCTCGCACCCGGCTCACCAGGCTGCTCCAACAACTCCATAGAAGCATAGAACATATCAAGGTATCTGTATCAGATACCAACGACATTCTCAATAATATTTGCATAAATAATATATATGCTGCACATCTAATATATATTATATACAATAACATAATATATATAATATATATAATGTATTATATATATTGTGGCTGCTCAGACTGCCCCGAGTCTCACCGGAAGTTGGCGGTCAGAGGCTGTGCTGGGAGAGTGCGTCGTCGTTATGACAGTGTCAAGTATCTGAGGAGCATCTTAGGGGTCAAGGTCGTCTGCTCACGGTGACCGCCCCAGATAATGGCACCTTTCCCACCGACACCCCTCATCCACACCTCGTCCTGTCAATGCGCAGCTCGAACCGGCCCGACTCAGACTGCCGACTGTTTGTTTACCATGATGACAAGATGAGACGAGATGAGACGAGACGAGACGAGATGAGACGAGACGAGACAAGACGAGAGGCGACGAGAGGCGACGAGAGGCGACGGGATGAGGTTTTCCTTTGTCCCATATTGGTCATAGATATTTGACACATAGTTGACCAGACGGGATGGCCAAATGAGTTGAGCGTTCGTTTTCTCATTTTGGTAGATTGTGGGATTTGAACCCTGGTCGAGCCAAACCAATGACATAACAATTGATACTTGTCGCTTTCTAGCCTGGCGCTCGACATTATCAGCATAGGACAAGGACTGGTTAGCTTAGAACCAGGATAATGTGACTGAGTGGGATATCAGGTGATGGTGTCAGTGGCCTGGTTTCCCAGTGGGGCAGTACTGTAAAGTCACCATGAGTGTGCACTGTTACAAGTCGGTGCCCATCCTGATATGACCTTAGATGTTGCCAGGACGTAAACTCCCAACAACCAACCATCTAACCAGGCACCACTTTCTTGGGAGGCATGCTCTGTGCACGATGCCATAACACAGTCTCACATTATGTCCAGGTGTGACCACCTGCGACAAGCTGCCTGGGCACCAGGGGGAGGTGTGTCGAGGGTGAGACGGGGTGTGGGGGGGGGGGGGCATGTGATCCAGGTAGTTCAAGCCAAGTCGATTGCATCCATAAACTGATTGTGTCTATTGACTGGTTGTGTCTATTGACTGGTTGTGTCTATTGACTGGTTGTGTCTATTGACTGGTTGTGTCTATTGACTGTTGTGTTTATCGAGTGATGGTCATTATAGACTGATTGTGTCTATCTAGTCATAGTATTGACTCATTGTGTCCATTGAATGAGTGTCTATACTGACTCATTGTGTCTATCGAGTGTCTGTCACTATTGACCCATTGTGTCTATCGCATGACTATCACTATTGATCCATTGTGTCTATCGGGTGACTGTCACTATTGACTCAATGTGTTTATCGAGTGAGTATCACTACTGACTCATTGTGTCTATTATTAATGTGTTGTATCTATTGACTGGTTGTGTCCATTGACTAGTTGTGTCCATAGGTTGGTTATACCTATTGACTGGTTGTGTCCATTCACTAGTTGTGGCCATTGACTGGTTGTTCTATTGACTGGTTGTGTCTATTGACCGATTGTGTCTAGTGACTAGTTGTGTCTATTGATTGATTGTGTCTATTGACTGGTTGTGTCTATTGACTGGTTGTGTCTATTGAACCCTGGTCGAGCCAGGATGGTTGTGTCTATTGACTGGAAGTGTCTATTGGATGGCTGTGTCTATTGACTGGTTGTGTCTATTGACTGGTTGTGTCTATTGACTGGTTATGACCATTGACTGGTTGTGTCTATTGGCTAGTTGTGTCTATTGAGTGGTTGTGTATATTGACTAGTTGTCTCCATTATTGACTACTTGTGTATATTAACTGGTTGTGTCCATTGATTGGTTGTGTCTATTATTAACTAGTTGTGTCTATTGACTGGTTGTGTCTATTATTAACTAGTTGTGTCTATTGACTGGTTGTGTCTATTGACTGGTTGTATCTAGTGAGTGGTTGTGTCCTTTGACTGGTTGTGTCTCTTGATTTATTGTGTCTATTGACTGGTTGTGTCTATTGACTGGTTGTGTCTATTGACTGGTTGTGTCTATTGACTGGTTGTGTCTATTGACTGGTTATGCCCATTGACTGGTTGTGTATATTGACTGGTTATGTCCATCAGCTGGTTGTGTCTATTGACCAATTTTGTCTATTGACTGGTTGTGTCTATTAACTGGGTGTGTCTATTGACTGGTTGTGTATATTGGCTGGTTGTGTCTATTGACTGGTTGTGTATATTGACTGGTTGTGTCTATTTACTGGTTGTGTCTATTGACTGGGTGTATATATTGACTAGTTGTGTATATTGACTGGTTGTGTCTATTGACTTGTTGTGTCTATTGACTGGCAGTGACTATTGACTAGTTGTGTCCATAGGCTGGTTGTGTCTATTGCCTGGGTGTGTCTATTGACTGGTTGTGTCTATTAACTAGTTGTGTCTATTGACTGGTTGTGTCTATTAACTAGTTGTGTCCATTGACTGGTTGTGTCTATTAACTAGCTGTGTCTATTGACTGGTTGTGTCCATATGCTGGTTGTTTCTATTGACTGGTTGTGTCCATTGACTGCTTGTCTCTGTTGATTGGGTCTACAGAACACCTATCTCTGTTGACTGCATGAGTGAGTGACTTGGGGGTATTACGTCATGTTTACAGCTATGGCCATATTCATGGAGAGATGTTTATAACAATTTTTTATTTATTGCTTAAAATTGTTTTTTAAATGTGACTATATCAATCCACAGAGAAATAAAAAAGACAATAGGCTAAAATACTTAAGGGTTGCAATGTTTTATAATTTCCATTTTTTGCTTGTTTATGTCAGAGTAAAAAGTTGTATAAGTTCAGAAACTAAGGTGAAATTATAACAGTCTAATCAGTATAGATCTCTATGAATTTACCTTAGATTTTGCACATATACACATTTTTACTATTGTGGATTGGGTGTGTCTATTGATTGATTATCCCTATTGACTGGTTGTGTATACCTACTGTATACTGTATTTTACAATACTGGTGGCCTTGCACAATTGTTAATCCTTTCACATCACTTATTTAGAGTTTAGCATTGCCAGAAGTGAAGTAGACTCGACCGTTGAAAATGATCAAATCAGCTCTCTCTTAAAGCTGCAAAGTCCTTTTGTTTAATGACCCCCCCAGCACAAAAGATAGACATCGGCTCTTGCACAGTCCGATAAAACATCAAATTTTCAAAACCGAAACAATTATCTAAATTTGATTCCACATATCTATCGACTGGTGCACTTATTAAACATTTGTCACCACACAGAAAGGAATGCTGAGGGAATTTAATAGAACCTGTTACTGCAGAAGACTATGGTGTCAGAGTTTTGATATGCCTGCGTAAATTAATTTTGCATGGTTGCACTTCAAATTTCACATATCGCAAAAGTTAGCTATTTAAAATAAAAGTTACTACAAGCTAAAGTATGGTACATATATAACGATCAACCTAATGTATTTATCTCAGAAAATGTCAGAAACTCAATATCATCGTACACAGCAACTTTAATGGAGCAGGCGCTGCATTGATGGCGTACTACACATCTCTGGACAACCACTAGATTATGTGTTTGTGCGGGTTGCCAGACAATCAGGGCATGGCTTTCAGCCAATTGGAGCGAAGCGAGAGAATGAAGTGGCTCACCTTGTCCCTTGTGTTGAGATGATTTTCTTCTCACCTGAGTATCATTTAAAGTTGTATTTAAATAAAACAGCTTTGAGTTTTGGGCATACCGCTTAAAATAATGGCTTTGAGTTGTCATATTGTTAAAAAGAAATTTAAATGGCTTTGACTTTTCGCCATATTGCTCAAAATTATTATGTTAAAATAAAATGGCTCTGAGTTTTTGCCATATTATTTAACAAAATAGTTTTGACCTTTTGCCATGTTGCTTAAAATAATGGTTTTGAATTTTGGCCATGTTGTTAAAACATGGTTTTGAGTTTTTGTCATATTGCTTTCCAAATATTTTAGAGTTTTTGCCATATTGCTCAAAGAAATATATAAGAATGATCGGTATTATCTACTTTGCTTTAGGTCGTCGTACCTTTTATTTTCAAGGGTTTACTTTGGTGATATTTAAAGGGAAAACACACATAATTAATTTGTGTGTGCATGTTGAAATGCTGGATATCATAGGCTAGAACAGAGACATGCTCTACTAAATTGACTTAGTACTCCTTCAATGCAGCAATGACTGTTTAATAGGTGCACCAGTATCTACTGTGGTGTTCTCTGTGGCGGAGTGGTTAAAGTGTCTGACTTTTTCTAGGTCAGGCTCCTAATCTGAAGGTCGGTGGTTCAATTCTCCGTGCCCCCACCTCTGCCAATTTGGATTTCCACCGCTGTGTATAACTTACAGCATCATCAAAGGCCGGTTGCTCTCATACCATGTCTATGTGGTGTGGGAGGTTAAAAATCCCTTGGGTCAGTAAAAGTGTAGACTCGGGCTTTCTATTGACAAATGGTCTAATGGTGAAAACAAGTCTATTCAGACTTATCCAGGTCAGTGTTTTCACGAGGAAAATTTGATGCTTTTATCGAACTCCCGGAAGGGCAAAAAGTATGGTTTCGAATCCTGCTCTAAGCATCATATTTTGCATATTCATCACCTCCATAACACTGGTGCCATAACCAGGATCCTGTACAAGCTACGCGCTGTATGGTTGATGAACCTACCTGTGTATGTAGATGTAACTTGTAAATACATTGCCTGTATGTATGTAATCACAAGCATTAGACAAATAATGGACATAAACCATTAAAATGATTTACGATTGCAGGGGGACAAGTGTAGTACTCTGCACTGATCTTCCATGCAGTGAACCACATTGATAGGTAGGCATGGAGAGGGTGATTGCATCAGGAGCTTATGTAGTGTAATGGTTAGCACACTAGCCCCAGAGATGCATACATGTGTATTTGAAATCTGCTCTAGGATCAATAATTGTCATTTTCGTTACCCCCACAACAACAAAAGCATAAACATTTCTAAATTAAAACACTCATATTATTCGCTACAAAATATCTAACTTAGATACGGGTGCAAATATTTTACAGTTATTGGTCTAAAGGAATACCATGTCAATTTAGTACAACCTGTGTTTACAGCAAAATTATCAACCTAATATTTTCATTAAAGTTGCTTAGCTCGATGATTTTGAGTTTCTGTCATTTTCTGAGATAAATATATTAGGTTGATCGCTAGAATTTACCTTGCTTCAGTTTGAAGTAACTTCTGTTTTAAATGGATAACTTTGGGGATATTTGAAGTGCAAACATGGCAAGTTAGTTTTGGCATGCATGGCAAAACTCTGACAGCATAGGCTTCTGCAGTAACAGATTCTATTAAATTGCCCCAGTATTCCCTTCTATGTGGTGTCAAATGTGTAATATGTGCAACAGTATCTCAGTTAGATATAGAATCAAACATGATAATTGATTTGGTTTTGAAATTTTTATGTTTTCATCCGACTATGCAGCTTAACAAATATGGCAAAAATCTATGTTATCACCTCTGCCAATTTGGATTTCCACTGCTGTGTATAACTTACAGTGTCATCAAAGGCCAGATGCTCTCATACCATGTCTATGTAGTGAGAGGTTAAAAATCCCTTGGGTCGGTAAAAGTGTATGTTCGGGCTTTCCATCGACAAACTGTCTAATGGTGAAAACAAGTCTGTTCAGATTTATCCACGATAGGCAGTATTAAGACCATCGGAAAACTGGTGCCGTCACACCATCATTTACCGTAAAATCTACAAACCTTTGTCGTCATAAATGGCGGCTCCTGGATTCAATCGAACCAGCGAGAACTCGTCACTGAACCACAGAAACGAATTATGGGATTGGACTGGTCACTTCCTGCCTCATTTCGCCAATAGGGGGCGCCCCAATCGTATTTTACGACATCGAGGGAGACAACAAAGGACATAAAGCTTCGTGGAGACGCCTGTAGGTGGCGCTATGTGTGAGGGTACATGTAGGTCGTCCCAATCCACTCTCTGTACCCGGAACTGGATTGTTTGTTTTGTTTGTTTGTTTGTTATGGCTTTAGATTCTAGCAACATCTAAGGTCATACCAGGATGGGTACAGATTTGTGACACTGACAGTGTATACTCATGTTGGTTTTGTATATATATATATATATCCATGAAGATTTCTGGTGCAAATCCCCGTAAGCGCCAATCCAAAAATTGACTTAACATTTAACAGATTTATCTGAAGGTAATTATAATTCCCACTAATTCCATGTTGGTTGTGAAGAAATGGTTATGGAGCAATGAAGAACAAAAATAGGAATGTAAAAAATTAACCTTTTGAGGGTTTGACTTCAATGTTTGCAGTCAATTTTTGGGTTGGCATTTACGGGGATTTGTGCCTGAAGTCTTCATATATATATCTATATATATATATCTATATATGTATATGATGTATAACGAATTATGCGAGTATAAACCCATGCAAGGGTTAATTATTATTATTATTTGTTATACTCCGTAAGACCAACACTGTACCGGTGGCTCAACCTACCCTCTTCGCCTCCACCGGATGTAGACGAGTGTCAGTCGCACCGTCGGATTTTTCTTGTATATATATATATATATATATATATATACTTTATATATATATAAGGTTAGCCAGTTAAAATAAAAGCCCCATCAAACTAACGTAAAGTAGGTTATAACGATCAATCTAATGTATGTATATTAGAAAATGGCAGAAACTCAAAAACATCGGACCATGCAATTTTAAATAAAACAAAATCTACCTTTAAATAAAACAAAATTAAACAAGCCTACAAAATATACCTGAAATGTCACTGAAGAGGGTTATTAGGATCTCTACTTGAGCCAAGCATTGCCCGTCTAATGTCATCTGTAATTAAATCATCCTGAGTTGGATCAAAACCCTATAATACTAAGACGGCTCACTCAGCCTGTATCGTGTAATCAAAATGATCAAACCCACCACTTGGTGCGCTCTTGGTTAAACAGGTGCTATATTATATGTATAAATGTATATATGAATGTGAAAGATGTGTGATGATGGAGATGCTGATGATGATGCTGATGATGATGGGTATTGTTCATAGCAATTTCATATTGATGTGTATTCATACTTACCTGTCTCATGTATAAGATAATTGTATGTGTTTATATGTGAAACACCAACCAGCAGCCAGGCTGATCAAACCCACCACAAGGTGGCACTGCAAAATTGACATTACCATGGGAGAGATAGCGAGTGAGCCGTCTTAGTATTATAGGGTCTTTGGTTGGATCTAAGTGAGTGGTGGGATGGAGGGGTGTGTCTGGGTGTGTGTGTCGGGGCGGGGCGGGGGGGGGGGGGGGGCTGCAGTCCGCCCAGGCCGTGCCTGAAGTGGTAGCTGGAGTAGTGGGGTACGGCTGAGGAGGACAGAGGGAGGACAACTTGTCGAGTTATGTGGAGTGACTGCAGGTAATATACGTGATCCTAATGATCGTATCACCTCCCACAGCTCTACATGATCCTTACCTCCTGCACACACCACAGACACATACTCACACCCACCCACGCTCACACACACCCTCATGACATACACACAATGCTAGTATCTTTAAACTCACGCACACCCTACTACATACACACAACACTAGTTTCTTTAAACTCACACACACACCCTCACACATATACATACACCCTGACACATACACACAATGCTAGCATCTTTAAACTCACACACACCACACACACACACCCTCATACACACACACTCACACACACCCTACCACATACACATAACACTAGCATCTTTAGACTTACACACACCCTGAAGAATACACACAATGCTATCATGTTTAAACTCACACACACCCTCACACATACACACAATGCTACCATCTTTAAACTCACACACACCCACACACATACACACAACACTAGCATCTTTAAACTCACTCACACACCCTACCACATACACACAAAGCTAGTATCTTTAAACTCACACACCCCTTATACACTCACACTTACACACACACTCACACACACACCCTTACACATACACACAACACTAGCATCTTTAAACTCCCAAACACCTTCCACCTCCCACACCCATACACGCACTCATGCACACCCACATACACAATGCTACCACCCTAATACCCACATCCACACACACATATTACACTCCCCCCCCCACACCCCTCACTAGCCTCACACCAAAACACCCCCCTCCCCACATACACCCTCCCACATAACGCTACCACCCTTATTACCCACCCACACGCACCCACACACCAACATCACACACCCACACAACCACACACGCATATATACAACGGTACCCCCTTACACCCTCACACCTCCCAACACCCATACACACCTCTACCACCCGTATACCCATCCACACCCACACACCCACCCACAAATACATCCACACGCGCATATACAACGCTACCACTCCTGCACCCCCACAAACCACACACCACCTTATGAACACCCTCCCCAGTCACACACTACTTACCACCACAACTACACCCCACAACCCAGATACACTTTGACTTCAGACAGCTGCACACCCTCCCCCCCCCCCTCCCCCCCAAAAAGAAGCTAACAGAATAGTATCTGTCTTCAATGAACAAATCTACATCCAGACCAAGTTTCTCTGTCGTTTTACGTCCTAGCAACATGGCAACTTTATAGTGCTGCTCCACTGGGAGATCAGATGCCAGCACCATGACCTGATATCCCACTCAGTCACATTATCCCGACACTGAGCCAACCAGTCCTTGCCCTATGCTAATAATGCTGAGCGCCAGGCTAGGAAGCGTCAAGTATAAATGTTTAAGTCATTGGTTTGACTCGACCAGGGTTCTCATGGGTTCGGATCTTCCGATTTACTCAACTCATTCGGTCATCCTGTCTAGTCGCATACAGACCAATGTTGTCTTCCTGATCTAACAGAAAACTCTACACCTATCCCGGAGTCAGGCTCACTTCGAATAAATAAATAAACATACGCCCTTAGATGTTCATGAGGGTAAAACCCCAATGAGCCATATCAAACTCTGTAATTAAAATCGATTTAAAAGAAAGTTGAACAAGCGAAGCAGTGGCAGGGACACCTGATGAACAATGCCTACTTAGTAGGCACCTGTAGGTGGATCCACCCCACCCCCACCCTACCCCCACCCCACACCACCACCCCCACCCTCTCACCCCACCACACGCTGAAGCAGGGTACCGGACTGCTTCAAGTGGGTGGAAGAGGAGGTCTAAAGCCGTGTTCACACACACAACTTTAGGCCGAACTAGATAAGGCGAACTAGATGAGGCGAACTAGTGTCGTGTCCACACATGCAGTATTCTCGGGGTGGTTTAAGGTGGAAATCGATATCTGCGCATGAGCAAGTCCATACTAACCAGCGCCAGTTTTCGGTTAGTCAACATCACCACGAGAGCGTGTGGGTTCGACCAAGATATGTATGGACTGAATCGTATTGTTTTGGAACGGTCAAGACTTCTGCTGGGCAGTGAAAACCTACAAATAAATGATGAAAAAAATATCTGTGCACCTCTAGCCAGTTCATAGACCAAATTATATAATATGCACTTTTAATCGCCCGGAAAATCAACAAACTCAGGTCTCGACTGTGCATGCGTGTGACGTGCTTAAGCCGCTTCAAGTAAACCGATACTGTTCACATTAGGAAGTTGGGCCGACTTAAGCTAGTTCGGTTCATATAAGGTACCTCGCGACGTGGTTTACTTGAGGCGAACTAGATGAATCGACTCAGCCCTAATCCGCTTCAGTGTCGCGTCCACACGGCGAATGTGAGCCAAACTAGACAAGGCGAACTAGTTAAGGCGACTTAAGGCCTGTGTGTGAACACGGCTTAAGTGTGAACGTGGGTGTGAATGGGTCCAGCAGTGGGGTAGGGGTAGGGGTAGGTGTGGGGATGGTGAGGAGTGGAGGTGGGATGTGTGGAGTGGGGGTGGGATGAGTGGAGTCGGGGTGGGATGTGGGTGGGAGTAGAGTGGGAGTGGGGCAGGGCGGGGTGTTAGATAGGAGTGAGATTAATGCCCCGCGTAGACGGTGCTCACAAATGGCCTATTCGATTGGCTCCTTTGCTCCGCGACCACTGACTTCCTGCCGACTGATGCGTCCAGTCAACCAGGTTGGACAGCTGTCTCCAGTAGTAGCAGGCTCAGACTGGGTGGTCAAGTGGGTAGGGAACCCAGTTCCCGTGTGACAGGAAGAGAGAAACAGAGACAGAGCTAGAGAGACAGAGAGACATAGAGATAGAGAGACAGAGAGATACAGAAATATGCAGGAATAGACAGAGAGGGACAGAGAGACAGATAGATAGAGAGAGAGAGACAGAGAGAGCTAGAGAGAGCTGGAGAGACACCGAGACACAGAGAGACACAGAGACAGAGAGATAGAGCGACAGAGAGAGACATAAATAGGAAGGAATAGACAGAGAGGGACAGAGAGACAGACAGAGAGAGACAGAGAGACAGAGAGACACACACAGGCACAGAGACACAGAGAGACACCGATACACATAGAGACACAGAGAGACAGATAGAGACAGAGAGACAGAGAGAGACACAGAGACAGAGAGAGACAGAGAAACACACAAAGATACACAAAAAGACAGAGAGACACAGAGAGACACAGAAAGAGACAGTGAAACATAGGTGGAAATACAGAAACAAGCAGAGAGGCAGACAGAGACATAAACAGACAGAAAGAGACAGAGAGAGGCAGAGAGAGAAAGACAGAGACAGACAGAGACAGAAACGGACAGAGACAAAGAGAGAAACAACATGAGACAGCAAGAGACAATGCAAGACAGCGAGAGACAATCAATCAAATATGTTTATCTGAAATAGTACAATGAAGACTAAAACGGTCGGATTACACAACTTTAAGTCAACATTTTTATAATTATCATCGTTCAGTTTGTCGTCTTGACTCGCCTGAGGATCGACCTCACAACCTCCCAACACAGGGAGCGGAGGCGGCCACTCTAACTGCTGGCCATCCTACCAGCCATGTAGGCTAGGTGGTAAGAAGGTTCACAACCAGCATCCAACCATTAAAGCTCCAGCCTGGCTTCCCTTATTGGAGATCGTGGGTTCAAACTCCGACTGAGTCAAACCGGTCACATACTAAATTGAGCCTAGACTTGTCGCTACCTATCCTGGCGCTCGCAGAAATAGCATAATGCAAGGACTCGTGAGCTCAATAGCAGGATAATGTGTCAGTCATGGCACCTAGAGCCTGGTCTACCAGTGGGGCAGCACTATATGAAAAGTCGCCATGGGTGTGTACTGTTACAAGTTGTTACCCGTCCTGATATGACCTTAAATGTTGCTAAGACATAACACCTAAACAAACAAAGACGTCAGCCATCCCAGAGTGAGGCTGTTTTGTTGTGATGCTTCAGTGCTGTGCTCTACTGCCTTAGATCTTCCCCTATGGGGGGTCACTGCTTTGACCTTTGTGACCCCACTGCCTGACCTCTGACCCCGTGTGAAGAGTCCATTCGAGGGTGCCTTTTACAGGCCACCATATATATATATATATGTACATAAATATATATATATATATATATATATATTACATTCTTTACTGACCTCTCAGAGAGGGAATTGCATAGACAGGTAGACATGGATAGGAAAAAGTTAGTTTTATTTAATGATGCCTCTAAAGCGCATTACTTTTTATCGGCTATTTGTATCGGCTATTTTTATCAGCTATTTTTATCGGCTATTTTTGTTGGCTATTGGATGTCAAACATATGGTCATTCTGACATATTTCTTTGGAGGAAACCCGCTGCCACCACATGGGCTACTCTTTATGATAAACAGCAGGGGTCTTTTATATGCATTTTCCCACAGACAGGACAGCACATACTACAGCCTTTGATGAACCAGTTGTGGACCACTGGTTGGAATGGGAAATAGCCCAAACTGCAAATGTGTCCACTGAGCAGGATCGATCGGATGACCCACACCTTCATAGGTGGACACTCTACCGCCTGAGCTTTGTCCTGCTCCCTCGACATGGATATGGTGACTAATGAGGGAACCTAGATAGCCTAACGGTTAGGACACTAGCTCTGGAACGGCAAGAAGTTTTGGGTTTGAAATCTGCTCTCAATGGAATATTTCCCATTTTCCCATGACAGTCTTTATCTAAATAGAGATCGTCATGAAAGTGAAAATTGTATTCAATCCATAATAGGTCTGGTTGGTATAAATGGAATGAATTTAAATACACATAGACAGCTGGTTGCTAATTGAGGTACTCATAAGGTACTCAACCTGCACTCATAGCAACTTTATAATGCTGCCCCAATGGGAGACCAGGCCACTGGCACCATGATCCATTATCCCACTCAGACATATTATCTGGATACTGTGCAAACCAGTCCTTGCCCTATCCTATTAATGCCGAGCACCAGGCTAGGTAGCGACAAGTATACATTTTGTAAGTCATTGGTTTGACTCGAAAGGGACAGCATACCCACTTCAAGTTGTGTAAAAGTCCCATGTAAAAACACTGTGCTTGTTACTGCCATGGCCATCAAATGCAACAAGTCAACAACAATAACAACGTGAACCTTCTCAACCTTCACAGAGCAATCACGTGACCCAGCCTGGTCAACATTGTCTTATCGCGATATCGCATTACATTTCCAGTGGGTGTTATCAGTGTTTTGCTTTGCCACTTGGTAGCCATTCGCTGTAAAGCCTGTCGCACATTACGCGATAATTTATACCGCAGGAGACTGTAGTAGTGGACCAAAAAAAGTAAAGTAAAGCTTGTTTTATTTAATGATGCTTCTAGAGCGCATTGATTTCTGAATCATTGGCTATTGGACATAAAATATATGGCCATTCTGACATATTTCTTTGGAGGAAACCCGGTGCCGCCACATAGACTACTCTTTCCGATAAGCAGCAAAGGGTCTTTTAAAAATATGCACCTCCCCACAGACAGGACAGCACATACCACAGCCTTTGATGAACCAGTTGTCGACCACTGGTTGGAACGGAGAATAGCCCAGACTGCTAATGAGTCCACTGAGCAGGAACGATATGATGGGCGACACCTTCACAGGTGGACACGCAACCATCTGAGCTACATCCCACTCCCATAGTAGTGGACCAAATAACAGCTTTATTACAATAGAGCCGGACCACATCACAGGTATATTACAATCGTGGCTATTTCCACAATGAAATGTATGTGTATATATATATAGATATATATATCCCATGGAACAACATTTTTAACAATTCAGGGTTCAAGTCCTTCTGAATCAGATCTGACACTTAGCCTTGTCACATGAATCGTAGTCCTAAGTGTTGGGAGTGTGGGTGGTAAATATATATAGAACTGGCGGTCTACTTCGTGTGAGGCTCAGGTAGCGAATGGATTTCAAACAGGTTAGCATTCCCGACAATGGGTTTGCTGCCCTAGCAACAAATCCACATTGGATGCACAGGTAAGTAAGTGGTATCAATGCAGTCTCCAGCACTATGAATTTACCCATGTTTATAATAACATGTACAATTTGTTGGGAACCCCTACTGATTAGATAGATAAGATAGATAGAGGCAAACTGGGTATTCCGTGTCAGAGGACCGCCATGTGAACAAAAAATAGTGAAAGTGAGACCACGCACCCAGGTTTAGATGTCAGCCGAAGTAACATCAACTGTAACATCAGAAGTATGCAAGAAACAACTAAACCTAAACCATGTATAACACAAAAGTATCATTCGGGCCACAATCGTAACTTAAACTCGAACAAAAACAGAATCCATATCAGCACATCTCATAAAATTGTCAATGCCGTGAGATGTATGTATACCAACGCAGATTCAATTATGAACAGGCGAGCTGAACTGGAAGCAAATATTGCAATTTACAACCCAGATATCATTGCAATTAGTGAAGTCATACCAACAAATCCAAAAGAACCAGTCCAGCTATGTGAGATTGCCATAAATGGATTTGATATTTTCAGCAATATCGATGAGGAGAGAAGGGGTGTGTGCATATATACTAAATGCAAACTTAATGCAGTCCCTCTATGTGTACTCCTATGTACCTCAACAGAAGCGATATGGTGCGAGATTAAGCTAGACGACAGGGACAGTGTGCTTGTTGGATGCATCTACAGGTCACCCAACAGCGACAACAGTGTCCATGAGGAAACTCGACAGATGATCCAAAAGGCCTCAGCCCTAAACCATCGCAAGTGTCTTCACACAAGAAGACCTATCATATATACCAATTTTTTAGGACCGACTCTTTCGTGCCCCCTTGACCAACTTAAATATTGCACAATCTGATCTCAAGAAAAAATGATACAATCTTAATGCATCTAAGGCAGCAGGTCCTGACGGAATATACCCGCGTATATTGAAGGAGTTATACAACGAGCTTGTTGAACCACTTAGACACATTTTCCCAAAATCACTAAACCAAAGAAAACTTCCTTACCCATGGAAGGATGGGCATGTGTCTCCCATCTTCAAAAAGGGTAACAGAAGTGATCCAGGAAACTATAGGCCAATCAGTCTAACAGCTGTAGTGTGTAGGTTGCTGGAATCAATAATAAGAGATTCTATCATGGCTCATCTTGTCGAAAACAACCTCCTATCAACACAGCAGCATGGCTTTGTGCAAGGAAGATCTTGTATGACCCAACTATTAGCATGTATGGATGAGTGGACCTGCATTATTGATGACTTTGGAGATCTGGATGCTATTTATCTAGATTTCCAAAAAGCATTTGACACTGTTCCACACCAGCAACTGCTAAAAGAATTGCACGGCTATGGCATAAGAGGAGATGTCCTACACTGGATAAAGGATTTTCTGAGTCACAGAAGACAGCGAGTCATTGTAAATGGCAAACCATCAGGATGGTGCTCAGTGAAAAGCGGAATACCTCAGGGCAGCGTGCTTGGACCAGTCTTATTTGTGATATATATCAATGACTTACCAGAAGTTGTACATTCTATGGTCCAAATGTTTGCTGACGATAACAAAGTATTCCGCCATATGGAGAAAGGTAGTGACTCAGGGGACTTGCAGAAGGACCTCAACAACATGCAGAAGTGGTCAAGTGATTGGCAGCTGAAGTTTAATGCTTCAAAATGCAAAGTGATGCATTTAGGGGGCAAAAACAGCAACCGCATCTATGTAATAAACGATGGTGTGAATAATGTTCCGCTCTCTGAAACAATGATAGAAAAGGACTTGGGTGTCAGAGTGGACAACAAACTGACATTCAGCGACCACATCCAGGAAGCCGCCAACAGAGCTAATGGAATACTGGCCATCACTCGAAGATCGTACACATACCTAGACGAGGATGTTGTGCGCGGACTGTACACATCCTTTGCATGTCCACTTTTGGAATATGAAAATGTTGTGTGGTCACCACTCTACAGGAAGGATGCTGAGTCAATTGAGAAGATCCAAAGAAGGGCAACGAAGCTTGTACATGGATTCAATGAAATACCCTATGAACAATGTATGCATCATTTGAAGATCCCAAGCATGTACTACAGACAGGCCCGGGGGGATATGATTGAAGTATTCAAATATCTCCATGCTATCTACAAGAGACCTTACGTTGATAATCTACCGTAATGGCACTGTCACACTACGGCGTATGGCGTTAGCGCATGCCGGCGTATGCGGTTTTCGTTGCGGGTCGTCGTATGGTGACCTTTGTGCACTGCGGTATCTTTTGGAGCATATGCGTAACCTATACGTAACCTATACATAACCTATATGTAACCTATACATAACCTACCCCTAGCCTATGGCGGCGTATTCAAAGCGTAACCCGACCTATGCATGGCGTACTGTGATGTGGTTTGACGGTTGTGATTGACAAGTTCAACGTATGGCTAACCTATGCCGGCGTACCCCTAACCTATGCGTAACCTATGCTGGCGTATGCATAGCGTACGTCTAGCGTATGAGCAGTGTATGAGCCATACACTGCCATACGCTGAACATTTTGAGCATTCACAAAGATTTTAGGGTGGATGCGCGTAAGAAGGCGTATGGCGGCATATGATGGCATATGATGGTGTATGACGAGCATATATGGCGTATGCCCAACCTATGAGTAACGTATGCATACCGTATGACGGCATATGACGGCGTATGGGTCGAAAACCGCATACACCGTCATACGCTAACGCCATACGCCGTAGTGTGACAGGGCCATAACATTGATTTGAAATGACAAACTTAGGAGATATTTGAAGTGCAAACATGCCAAATTAATTTTAGCATGCTTGTTAATACTCTGACCCCATAGACTTCAGCAGAAAAGGGTTACATTAAATTGACTTAGTATGCTGTTCTAACTTCTATGTAGCACAATATGCTTAATAAGTTCACCAGTATGTATACAGTCGCGCTAAATCACAGATAATTTCGATGAAGTACCTTTGAATTAAAGAATTGCGGGTCCAATGGCGCATTGCGTAACATCCAAACTCCTCTAAAATTGGAGCGTGTAAAATCGGGGTTTCGCTGTACTGTGTGTTGTGTACTGTACGGCGACTTGACTCCAGTGACAGGGTCAGAATCAAATGGCGGTCAAGTGGGAGATTACTGACTACATCGCAGGCGTGTTGTATCTGAGCAGGAGTGGGTGTCTTTGATGTCATATAGAAAGTAAACACTGGCAGATGGAGTCTCCACCTTGGAGGACACGCCCCTTGACGTCCTGGAGATGGGACATTTCGCCAGCTCCCAGAATTCAACGGGGGCAGTGGTGGGCGGAGACCTTACTCCCTTCTTAGACTTCAAATTTTCAAAACAAAACACTTACCTAGATTTTATTCTGGTTGGTTGGTTGTTGTTTTATATCCTTGCAACATCTAAGGTCATATCAGGATGGGTACCGACTTGTGACATTGTGCACTCATGGCGACTTTATACTGCTGCCCCACTGGGAAATCAGACCTGATGTCCCACTCAGTCACATTATCCTGACACTGAGCTAACCAGTCCTTGCCCTATCTTAATACGCCTAATCCCGAGCGCCTGGCTAGGAAGTGACAAGTATCAATTTTAAAAGTCATATCCAACTTAGATACTGGTGCGTTAAAGCTGCATAGTCCAATGAAAATATCAAATTCTTAAAACCAAACAATAACGTAGAATTGCTCCTACATATCCAACCGATTTGACCACGGCGCTCGGTCGCAGTTAGGCTGAAATATGTGAAGCATAACTAGTTATATAAACACTAGATATTGATACTTCTGAACATGTAAAATGGCGTCGGTGGACCCCCGTCATGCCAACACCATTTCCGGTCTCTCTCTGGGCCAACTGCTGCCCTTTGACCCCCAATTAACATGGATGTTTACACGCAGACGACTCTGACCCACTAAATAGGAAGCGTCCCGAGCAAATGTTGCCGCTGATGACCCCCAGCAGCGTCCCGCAGCACTAGAGCCAATCAGAGTGGGGGTCACGGGGTCGGAGGGCAACGACGGCGCCCCCTGATTGGTCAGCTTGAAAAGGGAGCGGACAGCGGGCAGTCCGAGTGCCCCAGAAGCTCACCCCCCCATCTCCATACCGCTCTACCACCCCCATCCCGCCCTTAGTTACACTCACCGCCACCCCTCCACACCACCACACATGGCACTGGTAGTGGTAGGGCTTAGAATAAATAATTCTGCTATTAAAGCTGCATAGTCCGATGAAATATCAAATTTTCAAAACCAAACCAAATATCTAGATTTGATTTTACATATCTAACTTAGATACTGATGCACTTATTAAGCGTTTGTTTCTGCGTAGAAGGCAAAATTAATTGTCCATGTTTGCACTCAAAATATCGAAAAAGTTTAACATAAAAGTAACTTTGAACTAATGTAAAATAGAGACTAGTGATCGATCTAATATGTTTATCTCAGAAAAATACAGAAATTCAAAACCATCAGACTATGCAACTTTACTATTAAGCAGAATGAAGATTGTTTGGTAAGAAGCACCACAAGGTCTTATTTCTTTGTAATAGATTTGATGTATTAGCAACATTTGACTTGTGACAGTGCACTTTCATGGTGACTTGACTTCATAATGTTGCCCACTTGGATACCATGCCACCGGTATTATTACCATCCGAAATGACCATTTACAAGACTGGCAACTGTTGATGTTGTTGGTTATTATGTTATATCCTATCAACATTTAAGGTAATATCAGACAGGTACTGACTTGGAACAGTGTGCATCCATGACGACTTCATAAGTATCAATGTTATAAGTCATTGGTTTGACTCAGCTGGGACCCGAAGTCCCGATCTTCCGCACCGGAAGCCTGTGCTCTACCGATTCGGCCACGGCGTCGGTAGCCAGGCAACATGGGCGGGGGCGCTTGCGGGGGGGGGGGGGGGGGGGGGTGGGGTGGCGGGGAGTCGGTGGGCGGTGGGCGAGGCAGGCAGGGTCTTTGAATGTCCCTGATTGGGACCAAATGGAATAATTTGGACGCCAACGGCTCACAAGTTTACATTCATTAAAGATAAATCTTGCATTGTGATATTTACAAAGACCAAATGTATTTGATCATGATTTTTTCCCCCTAAGTTATATTCATTGATTAACAGGTGAAATTATAACTCAGAGAAATTCTGTTAATTTGACACATCATTGTGTGTGTTGTGTGTGTTGTGTGTGTTGTGTGTGTTGTGTGTGTTGTGTGTGTTGTGTGTGTTGTGTGAGTTGTGTGTGTGTTGTGTGTGTTGTTGTGTGTTGTGTGTGTTGTGTGTGTTGTGTGCGTTGTGTGTGTTGTGTGCGTTGTGTGCGTTGTGTGCGTTGTGTGCGTTGTGTGCGTTGTGTGCGTTGTGTGCGTTGTGTGCATTGTGTGCATTGTGTGCATTGTGTGCGTTGCGTGCGTTGTGTGCGTTGTGTGTGTTGTGCGCGTTGTGTGCGTTGTGTGCGTTGTGTGCGTTGTGTGCGTTGTGTGCGTTGTGTGCGTTGTGTGCGTTGTGTGCGTTGTGTGCGTTGTGTGCGTTGTGTGCGTTGTGTGCGTTGTGTGCGTTGTGTGCGTTGTGTGCGTTGTGTGCGTTGTGTGCGTTGTGTGTGTTGTGTGTGTTGTGTGTGTTGTGTGTGTTGTGTGTGTTGTGTGTGTTGTGTGTGTTGTGTGTGTTGTGTGTGTTGTGTGTGTTGTGTGTGTTGTGTGTGTTGTGTGTGTTGTCTGTGTTTGTGTGTGTGTTTGTGTGTGTTGTGTGTGTTGTGTGTGTGTGTGTGTGTTGTGTGTGTTGTGTGGTGTGTGTTGTGTGTGTTGTGTGTGTTGTGTCTGTTGTGTGTGTTGCATGTGTTGTGTGTGTTGTGTCTGTTGTGTGTGTTGTGCGTGTTGTGTGTGTTGTGTGTTTGTGTGTGTTGTGTGTGTTGTGTGTGTTGTGTGTGTTGTGTGTGTTGGTGTGTTGTGTGTGTTGTGTGTGTTGTGTGTGTTGTGTGTGTTGTGTGTGTTGTGTGTGTTGTGTGTGCTGTGTGTGCTGTGTGTGCTGTGTGTGTTGTGTGCATTCTGTGCGTTCGTTGCGTTCGTTGCGTTCATTGCTTTCATTGCGTTCGGTGCTTTCGGTGCGTTCGGTGCGTTCGGTGCATTCGGTGTGTTCGGTGTGTTCAGTCTGTTCGGTGTATTCGGCGTGTGAATATCCCGTTCTGTCGTGGATCCTTGAGCTTTGGATCCCAAAATGGCGGGTTTGCGGGAAGATTAGAGAGTGATAAGAAGAGGCCCAGGGGCAGGCGTCCACCTGTTGCTTTCTCACCTCCTTCCCACCGGAAGTGGGCAAGGAATGCCCACATCGTATTTGTCTACTGCGTGTTGGCCATGAGGTAGAGCCGTTTGGTTTATGGATCTTTGTTATGCGTCAATTAGATTATATACTTTGCTTTAGGGAGCTTTGTAATAAATCAATTAGATTATGCGCTTTGATTTTTGAAGCACTGTAATGAGTCAATTAGACTCTTTGGTCTTTGAAGCTGTGTAATAAGTTAATTAGATTATATTCTTTGGTCTTTGAAGCTTTGTAATAAGTCAATTAGATCATACCCTGGTTCATGGAGCTTTGTAATAAGTTAATTAGATTAAACTCTGGCTTAAAGAGCCAATATAATTAGATTATATGCTTTTGATTATGAATATTTGTAATGAGTCAGTTAGGTTATGCTCTTTGGTTCAGGAATCTTTGCAACAAGTCAATTAGATTACACTATTTGATTTCTGCAGCTCTGCAGTTAATTAAATTATACCATTTTTCTATGGAGCTACACAAAGTATAGTGAAAGCTGGAATTTGGACTGTTTGCAATCTACAAAGTGTTACAAGCCATAAACAAGAAGCAAGAAAACCACAATTATTACTCAAACTAAATAAACAAGATTTGAATCAAATTGAATTAATGCTGTCGAGCGGGGAAAACAACCGCTAACTCATTTATCCGTTATGGGCGGGGTAAATAGATTGTATCGACAAATTTATTTATATATATATAATGTCGTGGCAGGAATAAACCTCAAATGGGGCAGGTGACCAAATGAGTGGTTTTGGGTGGTGGGTGGTGGGTGGTGGTGGTGGGTGGTGCGTGGTGGGTGGTGGGTGGGGTGTAATGGGACTGAGTGATGTAGGTGTGGTGTGTGGTGTCTGGTGGGTTGTGGGTGGTGGTCATTCTGACATATTTCTTTGGAGGAAACCCGCTGCCGCCACATAGGCTACTCTTTCCGATAAGCAGCAAGGGGTCTGTCTTTCAGATGCACTTTCCCACAGACAGGACAGCTCATACCACAGCCTTTGATGAACCATTTGTGGACCACTCATTGGAACAGAAAATAGCCAAAAATGCAAATGTGTCCACTTAGCAGGATTAATAGGATGACCCACACCTTCACAGGTGGACATGCTACCGCCTGAGCTACGTCCCGCTCCTTACACTTGATAATTAATGCTGTAGTAGTCTGCTCTGACCTCTCAGGTAGCATCATTGGATAATGTAGCTTTGGTAGAGTGATAAAACGCTGGAGACAAGGTCAAGCTATCATGAACAACTCAACGTTTCACTTAGAGATCTACTTCCGGTCGGTGGGTATATATACTATTAAAAGAGGTTGTGGTTTTTTTTAATTTAAAAAAACCAACATATTAAACAAATTAATTTCTTTAAAGAAAGAGCCCAAACAGAAGTGACATCTCTCAAGAACAGCCTCATTGCATGCCGTACATATAGACCTATTTCATATGATGTCAGCATGGGTATTTAGGTCAGTGCGCGCGCTGCTTGGCTGCAGAACGGCACACGGTCACGCTGCAAACTCAATGGCTCTGAGCAATCTTCATACAGAAAAAGTGACATATATCTAAAACCACACCACCTAGACACAAACCGCTTGGAACACACATAGAGAACATTCTCAATGAACAGATTATATTAAATTTATGAGGTTAGGATTCTGCATTTCTATTAATTTTGAATAAAATTGACATTTTGCACTGCGCGTACCGGCAAACTCAATGCATTGTCAATGGCCGTGAGCAATCTTCGTACAGAAAAAGTGAAATATCTCTAAAGGCACACCAGCTAGAAACAAACCGCTATGCACACAAACTTAAAACATGCTTAACATACAGATTATATTAAATTTATATGGTTCGGGTTCTGGATTTCTATTAATTTTGAATAAAACTAACATTTTGCACTGCGCGTATCCACAAACCAAATGGTAGTGTGCCTTCATTCTGCAGCCAAGCTAGGCGCGCATACACAATGTTTATAAACATTGAAAGGGGTCGATTAGAAAATTAATGACATGTTAAGATGAATGATGTCTCAGATAGGAAAGAAACTAATAAAATCCCCACATTTAATTTAAATATATTGATAATAAAGCATGTTCAGGCTACCACTGTCATATTTTAGGCAGCGGTCACACATCACAAACTCAAACCGGACAAGAACCATAGACGTCAATCCAGCGGCATCTGTTCCAAGTTTTGTGCATGTTCAAGACTTGTACAGGATCGGGCCGGATACCAACGGATATCAACGGATATGCAACGGACACAAACCAGACTTTGCCGGATATCAATGGAATTTGTTCGGTTTCTTTCTGTTTCCCCAATTCGGTGATGTGTGTCAGCCGCTTTAAACTCATGCATTGTCAGTATGATTTGGGTAATGGCTGCTATTAAAGTTGCATAATGCAGTTTCTGTTGTATTTTTATATATATATGTTTGGCTGATGGTTATTATCTACCTTACTCTAGTTTGAAATAACTTATTATTGTCAATGGCTAACTTTGGAGATAGTTAAAGTGAAAATATGCAAACACATTTTAGACGCACAAGTTAAAAATGCTGGACATCAAAGGCTCCAACAGTTACAGGTTATATTAAGTTGACTTAATATTCCCTTCCAAGCAGCAATAAATATCTAGGATGAAATCTTGGATTTCTAGGATCAATTCTAGCTGAGTGCTTTGCTTTAGAAAATTTGATGCTTTCATCAGACTTTTTCTTCTTTTTTTTGTGTGTTAAATATGTTTATTCTGCTGAATAAGTCTTTTGTCAGTGCTGAAGCACTGGTCTGACAGCCATTTTTCAATTCAGGGTTATTTACACAAAAGATATATATAGAATAAGGTATACAATAACTGTTGAATACACAATTTGCAGCATGTCATCATCATCATCATGCTGTCGGTCGCAATGCGACAAAGACTGCTTTCATTACTTGACTGATGCTCTTTGTGCGGTTGTACATTTCAGGAAAGCTGCCTGCAAAAGTGTTGAAGTGCTGCTGGCTTTTACAAGTTACCAGCCGCGTTCTCTCGGGGAGCAAATAGAGGTCTCACACCGGCAAGAACATGTCCAGACAGGCACAAAACTATTTGTCCCTGCAGTGGCTGGTCGGGAGATGTTGGGAGCTCCATACATCAACCGCCCTTAATGCTGCCACAGTGACATGGTTTTCTGTTTAGGGTTTGCTCCCTTAGCCTTCGGTTCTGTCAAGAACTGGTACCACAAGGCAGTGCTTTACAACTCTGCAGGGCAGGGGCGTGAAACTCCCTGAGGTATTGCTATACCTGCATACCAAAAAGTTCCAGAGCAATATGGTAAGAGTAGTGTCATATAACTAGATCAATATTAGTCAGATCAATGTGTGTATTTACATAGTATTTAGAATGTAAGCTATCCCGCTTTAATTTAAGAGATGCTAAGTGACAAGAAGGAATACTATTTTTAAGTGTGCCCTTATGCAAATACGCTAAACAGTGTGGTTAGCCGAATTGCCTTGGGCAATGGCACAGACGGTCAAACTCTGACACTGTGTCATCTTTGAGTTAACCCGACCGGACGTGGTGGCCGAATCGGTAGAGCGCAGGCTTCCCATGCAGAAGGTCTGGAGTTAGATTCTCGGTCGATTGAAACCAATGACTTACAAAATTGGTACTTGTCTCTTTCTAGCCTGGCGCTCAGCACTAATAGGATAGGGCAAGGACTGGTTAGCTCAGTGTCAGGATAGTGTGATTGAGTGGGATATCGGGCCATGGGTTATGCTGTCCAGCTGATTTCCCAGTGGGGCAGCACTATAAAGTCCAACCATGACCTGATATCCCACTCCATCACATTATCCTGACACTGAGCAGGATATCGGGTCATGGTTGGCACTGGCTACCTGATTTCCCAGTGGGCAGCACTAAAAGTCACCATGAGTGCACACTGTCACAAGTCGGTACCCGTCCTTATATGACCTTAGATTTTGCCAGGACGTAAACCTCCAACAACCAACCTACTTCGCCCTGCCGACTGCTGGTTCCCAGCATACACTGACGTCAGTTGCCAGTTTTGCCCACCAGGTGGCAGGGTTGTGAATGCATTTGTGGGATTAGTTACTTCCACAGCCCTGTTTGCTTCAAGGACAGGGCTTCTAGACAAACCCATAGATCATAGGAGCGCGTCCGTTAAGGCCCAGTCACACGTTACCGGATTGGGGAACCGGACATGAACTGGACACTGTCCGTGGTGTACGGCGATGTTCGGTTCTCGTCTGGTTCTCATCCGGTGGTGTCCGGTGGTGTCCGGTGGTGTCCAGTATAAGTTTTGAACATGCACAAAACTTCTACCGGACACCGCCGGACTGATGTCTCTGGTTGGTGTCTGGTTGGTGTCTGGTTGGTGCCCAGTTTGTGTGGTTCATGTCCGGTACCCATCCGTATGTGTCCGGTACCCATCCGTTGGTGTCCGGTTGGTGTCCGGTTTGTCCGTTTTGTCCGGTTCATGTCTGGTACCCATCCGTTACGTGTCCTGTTTGCTTCCGGAATTGTCCGGTGGTGAGATGTGGTGGGGGTGTAGGTGTGTGGTGGGGGTTTAGGGATGTGGTGGGGGTGTAGCTTTGTGGTGGGGGCATGTGGTGGGGGTGTAGGTGTGTGGGGGGTTTAGGGATGTGGTGGGGGTGTAGGTGTGTGGTGGGGGTTTAGGGATGTGGTGGGGGTGTAGGTGTGTGGTAGGGCTTTAGGAATGTGGGGGGTGTAGGTGTGTGGTGGGGGTTTAGGGATGTGGTGGGGGTGTAGGTTGTGGTGGGGGTTTAGGGATGTGGTGGGGGTGTATGTGTCTGGTGGTGGTTTAGGGATGTGGTGGCGGTGTAGGTGTCTGGTGGGGGTTTATGGTGGGGGTGTAGTGTGTGGTGGGGGTTTTGGGATGTGGTGGGGGTTTAGGTGTGTGGTGGAGGTTTAGGGATGTAGTGGTGGTGTAGGTGCCTGGTGGGGGTTTAGGGATGTGGTGGGGGTGTAGGTGTGTGGTGGGGGTTTAAGGATGTGGTGGGGTGTAGGTGATGTGGTGGGGGTTTAGGGATGTGGTGGAGGTGTTAGGTGTGTGGTGGGTGTTTAGGGATGTGGTGGGGGTGTAGGTGTCTGGTGGGGGTTAGGGATGTGGTGGGGGTGTAGGTGTGTGGTGGGGGTTTAGGATGTGGGGGGTGTAGGGAGTGGGGGGGTTTAGGTGTGGGGTGTAGGTGTGTGGTGGGGGTTTAGGGATGTGGTGGGGTGTAGGTGTTGGTGGGGTTTAGGGATGTGGTGGGGTTTAGGTGGTGGTGGGGGTTTAGGGATGTGGTGGGGTGTAGGTGTCTGGTGGGGTTTATGGTGGGGGGTGTAGGTGTGTGGTGGGGTTTATGGTGGGGGGTGTAGGTGTGTGGTGGGTGTTTAGGGATGTGGTGGGGGTGTAGGTGTCTGGTGAGGGTTTAGGGATGTGGTGGGGTGTATATGTCTGGTGGGGGTTTAGGGATGTGGTGGGTCTGTAGGTGTCTGGTGGGGGTTTATGGTGGGGGTGTAGGTGTCTGGTGGGGGTTTAGGGATGTGGTGGGGTGTAGGTGTGTGGTGGGGGTTTAGGGATGTGGTAGGGTGTAGGTGTGTGGTGGTGGTGTAAGGGGTACTGGGGGTATTGGTGTGTGTCATAGGGGGTATAGGTGTGTTTTCGGCATTTCCGTTACAGTCCGGTTCTTGTCCGGTACATGTACAGTACTTGGCCGTTGGTATTCGTTTCAACCTGTTCTCATCCGGTTCTCGTCCGGTACATGTATGGTACTTGTCTGTTGGTGTTAGTTTCGTCCGGTTCTCGTCCGGTGCTCGTCCGGTACATGTATGGTACATGTACGGTACTTGTCCGGTTGCCTGGCGGCAATTGACCCAATTACGCTCCATTTCGATACATTTCGATAGATTTTGTCACCAGACACCACCGGACTAGAAAATTCTTTGTCCGGTCGTGTCCGGTACTCAATCCGGTAAGGTGTCACAGGCGCTTTAGGGTCGAGGAAGGCCGGTGGTGGCGCCACCAGTCGGAACGTGGTGGGTAGGATGCACAGAGTAGCAAATCAGAGAACATAACAATAATAATAATAGAATTCCCTTCCACACCTTTATACTCGCATAATACTTATACACCACACAGACACAGACACAAATCTGACCGTCCAAACGGGTCTATAGGTGATAACGGCCAGACGCAGCTGGCATGCAGTGCATAGAGCCCCTCACAGGTGGCGCCAGTGTGGCCAATACTGTAACTACACAGAGCTAGTTAGATAGGATACAGTGAGTATCCTATAATATAGGGAACTGACAATAGATAATGTCCTTGTTTATATTCCGATAATAGATTTGTTTGTTTGTTGTTGTTTTACGTCCTAGCAACATCTAAGATCTTATCAACATGGCCATAATAGATTATAAAGCATTATATATATGCATATATATTTTTTTGTAAATATAGTTTATTCATTGAATAAAGTCTTTTGCCAGCACCGTGGCACTGGTCTTCCAATACAGTTATTTACAATATATGTATATGTAGTCTGATATTGTGATCAGCAGCTAGCTCAAGTCAGCTGAAATAACAATATTAATCATTCCAAGACTTGCATATGGCATACTTTGACAATTCACATATAAAATAGTAGCTATATGTTGTATACATACATACTTAGATACATACATGTGTATTACATTACGGAGTGGTTAGGTGCATAGTTTCCCTTTACAGGTTTGTATGCCTTACTGTGTTGTGAATTGCATAATTATCATGTTGTTGGATATAGCATTTTAAGATGTAGTATTAATAGAATGGGTTGTGACCACTCCCCTATATCGATCGCTTTAGTTGGGTCCCAACAATACCATTATAACCATATTCTAACTCCCTAAACT
Organism: Branchipolynoe longqiensis; assembly: GCA_030323885.1. Classification (NCBI taxonomy): domain Eukaryota; kingdom Metazoa; phylum Annelida; class Polychaeta; order Phyllodocida; family Polynoidae; genus Branchipolynoe; species Branchipolynoe longqiensis. Next base: position 151,007,414 of record CM059187.1, on the reverse strand, counting down.
GACCACCTCCCTAAATGGACCACTGAAAGACGGTCCCAAGGTCAGTCGATTTAGAGAGGTTTTACTGTAATGAGGCTGTCTCAAAAGGTGCTAAGTAATTTGGGACAAAACTTTGTCCATTGTAACGATCAACATACTATCTGCTTATGCATTTGGCCAGGATAAACTGATTCATGGTGTTTCATAATCCCAATAGAATATATATTGATTTGAAGCAAATGTCCTTGTGTTTTCAGTGTAACCGTTTCTGTGCTGTGTTGTGTCAATTGTTACGTGGACAAAAAAAGAAGAGTTATCACCTTTTGAGACAGGCTAATATATATATACTACTGCGATTTGTCTAAGTTAGCATGCTCAGACAATAAATAATATCACAAATCACTTCAATTGGTGTTTTTTAAATGAAAATACACAGGGTTTTTTTTAAAGAAAGAAATTGCGAGAGGTTGAATTATTTGGAGCAGAATGTAATGGGGGGTGGTGCAAGTAAAATGCTAGAGAGTCAGTCATGCATGAATCTACAATAGGACCTTCAGATGTGGACATAATATGCGCGTCTCTTGTCTTGTGGGACAGCAGCAGCTTTATAATATGTTGTCAATTGGAGTGATATGTTTTTTAGAAACCTGCAATTCGTGGAGCATCATGATAAAAATACGCGAAGAGGGTCACCACCAAATTGTTCTTTTATTTCGAGAAGCTACCTGTCCATAAACTAGATGCGACCGCAGAATCAGTAGAGCGTAGGCTTCCGTGTGGAAGTTCGCGAGTTTGATTCCCGGTCGAGTCAAACTAATGAAGTACAAAATTGACACTTGTCGCTACCTAGCCTGGCGCTCGTTATTAATAGGATAGGGCAAGGACTGGTTAGCTCAGTGTCAGGATAATGTGACTGAGTGTGATATTGTAGTCATGGTGCTGGCAGCCAGGTCTCCCAGTGGAGGCAGCACTATAAAGTTGCCATGAGCGCGCACTGTCACAAATGGGCACCCATCCTGATATGACCTTATATTGGTTGGTTGTTGGAGTTTTACGTCCTGGGTTCAAATCCCATGATCTACCAAAACGGGCGACGTACGCTCCACTCATTCCACACCCGTCTGGTATATCCCCTTAAATGTTGCCAAGACGTAAAGCTCCAACAAACACACCTGCCCATAAAACATCAGAGGGTAACTACTATCTGTCTAATGGCTGTAATGTGACTAGCAGATGGGTGGTTTGCCGACCACATAAACTTCACAGCCGCCATCTTTTTTTTTTAGGCGCCATTGTGCTTGTCCTGACAATTGTGGTCACCATGGGACCATTTCACAATGAGATGAGCTTCGGAATGTGGTATGTCCATAATAACCATGGAATTCAGTTCACTAGAAAGTTTTTTTCGGTTGTTAGTAGAAAGCCGCTTTCACAAACGACAGCTTATATCGAGAAATTGACCCAATGCAGCCTGTATAATAGTACTTCCGGGGAGCATGCGTTGTGAACTGCGACCAACAATACTCTTTGTTTGTTTGTTTGTTTTTGTTTTACGTCCTAGCAACATCTAAGGCCATATCAGGACGAGTACCGACTTGTGACAGTGCCATTGAGTAAGTAGGTTGTTAGTAATGATGGGATAAACTATGCTTGGAGGATTGTACGTTTCAGTCATTTAGTAGTCTAGTACTGTCTTTATTACTGTCTATGTGTATAGCAATACTACCAGTCTGATAGACATTTTCGGAATTTGCTGGGCAAATAATTTGTAAGGTGGATAACTTGGTTTGTTGGCAGCAGGTAAGGGCTGCTGGCTTCGACTTTATAGTGCTGCCCCACTGGAAGACCAGGCCACCAGCACCATGACCTGATATCCCACTCAGTCACATTATCCTGACACTGAGCCAGCCAGTACTTGCCCTAATCTAATAATGCCGAGTGCCTGGCTAGGAAGCAACATGTATCAATCTTTAAGTCATTGACTCGACCGGGGTTCGAACCCACGACCCCACGATCTACCAACACGGGAGATGGACGCTCTAACTCATTCGGCGATCCCGTCTGGTCCCAACAATACTAGTTCTTGCCACAGTTATCAGAGGGCAGGTTTGCGGTGGAATTCCTCTATACGTATAAGACCTTTTCCACACAGCATGTCGCAAGCAAAATTATATATTCCACTGGTGTCAGAGGGTGGGTTGGTGATTGAAATCCTCTATTAGTAAGACCTTTTCCACACAGTAGGTTGCACACAAAATTAGTTCTTCCATTGGCGTCAGAGGGTGGGCTGGTAGTGGAAATGCTCTATAACTATAAGACCTTTTTGACACAATATGCTGCACAATGAGTTACTATAGGCACATTTGTTCTTCCACTGATGTCAAAAGACAGGTTTGTGGTAGAATTCCTCTATTTATATAATACCTTTTCCATGCAGTATGCCGCACACAAGATTAGGTATTCCACTGGCATCAGAGGGTGTGTTGGTGCTAGAAATCTTCTATAAGGAAGACCTTTTCCACACAGTGTGTTGCACTTAGCATTAGTTCTGTCAATGATGTCAGAGGGTAGGTTGGTGGTGGAAAGCCTTTATAACTATAAGCCATTTTCCACACAGCCTGCTGCACAATGAGTTACTACCCACAACATTGGTTATTCCACTGGCAGGTTGGTGGTGGAATTCCTCTATGACGTAAACTTTCAGTAAGTTTCTAGCCACAACATTAGTTCTTCTACTAATGCCAGAGGGTAGGTTGTCATGCGGCTGATGAAAATGGGCAGGATTCGAACGCACATTTCTTACCTGTGTATTTGGCTCCTTGCCTAAAAGGTCAGTGTAGACTAATACACATTTAGAATTATAAGTCTTTTAAATGGATTACATCTATAGGTTGTCTAATGCTTACAAATACGCACATGCATAAAATGTATTTACATATACAGTATAACCCCATTAAACCAAACTTGAAGGGACCTAGAAATTTGTTTGGATTAACCGATCATTGGTTTAACCAAGCTTTGACTTTGACTTGGCTTTTGGTAAAAGCGGGGGTGCATTATGAATGTACAATGTATGTGGACACTATGATTATAGTTTTTTTATGTATATACAGTTTAACCCCATTAAACCAACCTCAGCTAAATCAAACGATCGGTTAATCCAAACTTTTTTCCGCGACCTGGCAAAATACTACCATTTATCATATAAAAAAGGCTCCGATGACCTTAAAACCACAGGAAAGTTTGGTTTAACTGTACCGGAAGTGGCCCAGGGCCAACAATTTTGTTTGGATTATCCGATGCTTTGGATTAACCGACTTTGGTTTAACCAACTTTTTCATATGATAAATGGTTGTATTTTGCCGGGCCGCCGAAAAAAGTTTGGATTAACCGATCATTTGGTTTAACCGAGCTTGGTTTAACGGGGTTGTACTGTATATACATATACAGAGTATGCTTAACAACCACACAGCGCATAGCTTTACAGGATCCCGGTCATGGCAACCATTGTTGTGGGGGTGATGAAAATGGGAAATATTATACATAGAGCAGATTTTGAACGCACAGTTCTTACCATTCCACGGCTATTGTGATCCATTACACTACCTAGGTTCCCTGATGTCATCACCCTATCCATGCCTACCTGGCTATGCGGATCCTTGCCTCAGAGGACAGTGCAGACTACTTAAGGCCCTGTCACACTACGACGCTTCCGCCGGCGCGCCGGCAACGCGCAAAATATTTGCAACCGGTCGGCACGCGTCCAACTCTTCGGCGCTTTGGGAGAAAGTTTGATGCGGCGCAGCGTTTTAGTAGCGTGCTATGAGCGCGCGGCCAACACGTTTCGACGCGCGGCAGAACAACATGTCAACGTCCCACCAGCGGGTTCCCAGCGTGCCATCGGCGTGTTGTCGGCGCGCTGTCGGCGCGTTGGTGTCGCGTTAGTACCGTGTCAACGCGTACATACCCGCCAGCAACACGTTAGGATGCGCCCGCAGCGCGTCAACACCGCACGGCCTACGCGTCCAGGCACGCCGGCAACACGTCCAACGCGCCGAGATACGCTGGAGCAATGCCAATAGCGCGCCCACTACCCGTCGATGGGACGTTACGGTCGCGCCGACGGGACGGTCGCATTTTGGGGAAAAAAAAGCCAACGTTAACTGACGTTGATCAACGGTCTGCCAGCGTTCTGCCGGCGCGCCGCCAACGTGTGTCAACGTGTTGCTAACGCGTCCGTAACACGCCCGCCAACACGCTGCCGCGCGTTGCGGCCCGTCGAAAGTTTTGCGCAAGCACAAAACCTTGATGCGGCTCGACGCGCGCCGACGTGTCCATTCACACGTTGCTATGTACCGACGCGCCGGCAACGCGCCGGTAACGTACCGGACGTGTACCGACGTTTTGAACAAAAACCCAACCCGTTGGCACGTGTCGAAGCGCGTTGGTGAGAAACGTCGTAGTGTGACAGGGCCTTAAGATAGCACCACCAGTAGAAGCTTCATGACTGATACCTGTACTCTCTGAAGCACCAGGAGATGGTGTTTCTGATGTTTATATATATTTTTTAAGCAGGATAGATTATATTCTGATATTATCTTCCTGAAAATAAAGGTGTCGGCTATAAAAGTTCTGCTTGAGCTCCTCTTATGGAGGTCAATGTTACTTTAAAAAATAGCTTTATGGCAAGAATTAATGGTATTCTATAAGCCAAATGGGATGGTCGAATAAGTTAGAGCGTCCATCTCCTGTGCTGGTAGATCGTAGGATCGTGGGTTCGAACCCTTGTCGAGTTAAACCTATGACTTAAAAATTGATACTTGTCTCTTCCTAGCCTGGCACTTGGCATTATTAGGATAGGGCAAGGAGCAGTGGATTGAGGAAGACCAATCATCCACGATCGAAATTTCCCCTGCTTAAACAACTAATTTGCACACCAAAAAAAAACCCCAAAACAACAAATCGATGTCAAAGCCTGCAGCTTACCAACAATTCGACGAACTTCACGTTGCATTGTCATTAGAAGGGAGTGAAATTTTGAGGTATCAGGTTAGGTTAAATCATTAGTTTGCCATCCATCTTGGACACTTAAATGTGCCTAGTCCGATGATGTTGTTTTTTGTTTGTTGGTTTGTTGTTGTTTTACATCCTAGCAGCATCTAAGGTCATATCAGGACGAGTACCGACTTGTGACAGTGCGCACTCATGGTGACTTTATAGTGCTGTCCCACTGGGAAACCAGGCCACTGGCACCATGACTTGGTATCCCACTCAGTCATATTATCCTGACACTGAGCACACCAGTCCTTGCCCTATCCTAATAATGCCAAACGCCTGGCTAGGAAACAACAAGTATCAATTTTTAAGTCATTGGTTTGACTCGACCAGGGTTCGAACCCACGACCCCACGATCTACCAACACGGGAGACGGACGCTCTAACTCATTATGTTGTTATTGTTGGTTGTTGTTTTACAACCTAGCAACATCTAAGGTCATATCAGGACATGTACCGACCTGTGACAGTGCACACTCATGGCGACTTCATATGGCTACCCCACTGGGAGATCAGGCCACCAGAACCATGACCTGATATCCCACAGACTCACATTATCGCCAGGCTAGGTAGCGTCTAGTATCAATGTTATAAGTCATTGGTTTGACTAGACCAGGATTCGAACTCCCGACCTTCCACACGGAAAGCCTGCGCTCTACCGATTCGGCCACCGCATCCAGTGATTTTTAGGTCTCCCTCCTTTGTCTGAGATAAATATATTAAATTGATTGTTATAACCGACCTCAGTATGGCTTGAAATAATTTTAAATGTTCAATTGCTATTATATATTTGAAAAGTGAAACCAGGTAAGATTAATTTCAGCAAGCACGTGAAAACTCTGACACCGTAGGCTTCTGCAGTAACAAGTTCTATTAAATTGACTCAGTATTGCCTTCTATTTGGAAACACATGCTTAATAAATGCATCAGTATCACAGCAGCAGACGACATTTACCTCAACATGATATTATTTTAATGAAAACAAACAATGATCAATGACTAGAATCCAACATTTAACATACATATATAAATGTTCTCAAACGCACTACACAGCCCTGCACGCTGATCCCCTTCCCACCTCTACCCACCCCTACTACACCTTCTTTCAAAACCTATTACATAACATTTTCCTTTAAATTGACATAACACCTGTCTGATGTAAGTCCGCACTGCAATCTCAGACCTCGATCCCATCATTAGGCCACACAGATTGGAACACTTGTGATGGGATTACAAAATTGGTTGGTTTCCGCATTTGGTATTGGTGATTGGATCCCCTGATTTGCATATTTACAATATAATATATTTATGTGTATTGGAGATATGTGATATCTTTTTGAAAAAAGAAGAGAGAAAGCAAAGGAAGAAAGAACTGTTTAAAGACAATTCTAGAGTCATCTTGTACATTTATTGATGCATGCTCACCAAGTGCATAATACATATGTTGAACTGAAATTGCATGCAGTTACTATTACGACGAATAGTCAATTTATATTATCCTTCTATTATCGAACATGTTTTTCATGTGGTTATTATTGCAACTGATATTGTCATTTATGTACCAACAAATTGTAATGAACGGCCGGAAGACCAGTGCTCTGGTGCTGACAAAAGACATTATTCGCTGAATAAAATACATTTAGTAAAAAAAAACTAAAAAAAACCCAGTGAATTTACTACAGATCAGACGACATTTCTTTATTCGCCTCCAAGCAAAGAAAACAACAAATTCCAGGTTGACATGACTGAGTTATCTCTTCCACTAGGCGGCGCCACCAACTACCTCGGCACTCCGAGAGATGGTGCCTTTATTAAAATGACAAAAACCGCAT